>JANHMN010000013.1:2842614-2870595 GCA_030674055.1 Rhabdomys pumilio | reverse complement strand
AAAGAAAGAAAGAAAGAAAGAAAGAAAGAAAGAAAGAAAGAAAGAAACAACCAAATTAAAATTGGGATAAACAACTAAACAGAGAATCCTCAAAAAATAAAAACACAAACAGCTGAACAAGTTAGAAATGTTCACAGACTTAGTAATTATGGAAATGTAAATCAAAACCATTCTGAGATTTCATTTTACACAATAAGAATGCCCAAAACCTATAAAACAAATGGCAACTCATTCTGGGTGAGGATTTGGATAAAGTAAACACTTATCCACTGCTACTGAAAAGAAAATTTGTATACCCATTATGGAAATCAGTGTGATAGTTCCTTGGAAGCTAAAAATAGATGTACCTTAAGATCCAGCTGTATCTTTCTTGGGCATTTACCCAAAGGACTCTGCATTCTATTACAGACACTTGTTCAACTATGTCCATGGCTCTTCTGTTCATTATAGCCAGAAACTGGAGACAGTCTATATCTCTGTCAACAAATGAAGGAATAAAAAATGTAGTACATTTACTTAATAAATTCTGCTTTAATAAAATATCATCAAATTTACAGTTAATTGGATGTAGCTAGAAAGAATTTATCCTAAATAAGATAACCCAGATCAAAAAAAGATAAATATGGTGTGTCTTCACTTATATGTGTAAATAATCTCTTCAGTCTGTGATAAGCTGGCTTCAATCCACATAATGCAGGATTATATAGAGAGTAAGGGACCTGAGAAAGGGAAGGAAGGTGAAAAAGAATACAATATTGGACAGAGATGGTATCACTGAAAACTTTAGGATAAAAATGGGAAGGGGAGGAAGAACTACAGGGGAGCAGATCTAAAACTAAGGGTTACTTGAGGGGTCATATGAAAACCTAATACAGTAGAAGCTTAGATGAAAGAAATCTTAATGGAATTACCATATAAAGTTGGAGACAAAGTCTCAGCTATACATCTCTCACCAGCAAATAAAACCTCAAGTGCCAGGATAGGGTTATATTTAATCTAGTTTTGAGCCAAAAGGTATCATAGAAACCCCAAATAACTCAGACTGTTGCCAACACTATTGGTTGCTCTCTATACACTGTTGGTAAAGTCCAAATTCTGAGGAAAACACCCACATAATTACTGAGCATTTAGAAGCCCAGCCAGTGCTGACTTAAAACCTTTAATCCCTACTAGTATTTATGGTACTGGTAGATACTGTGTATACTAGGAGAGGAGAACAGTAAACACCAGCCCAGCTACAAACCATGAGATCTACAGTCATGACTTGCCTACAGTGTATGGTCTGAAGGGGAAAGGTACTACCCAAGAATACCAAAAGAGTCAACTGATCTGGACTTGTGGTGTTCTCAGAGAACAAATCACAACCATAGAACATACATGGGCTGGAATTAGGCTGCTCCACAAATATGTAGCAGATTTGCAGCTTCCTATTCATGTGGGTTCAGAACAAATGGAGTGAGGGCTATCTCAGAAGCTGTGCTTGTCCACGAGATATATTCTTCTAGGAGGGCTGCCTTGTCTGGCCTCAGTTGGAGTGAATGTGGCTACTAGCCTCACATGCTTGGTGCGTCAGGGTTGGGAGATACACGGGAGGCAGGGAGGGTACCCTCCTGGAAGAGAAGAGGAGGAAGGATTTGGGCAAGGCTTGTGGAAGGGGATGACCAGGATGGGGGGTGTCAGCCAGCGGGATGTAAAGTGACTGCACAAGAGCTACTCAATAGTCCCTGCAGAACTGCTGGCAGCAAGTGGCCTCTGTAGAGAGTGTATCCTGTTTTGTGTGTACTCACCTGTGAATATTCAGCATTCAGTGAATATTTTCAAATTCATGTCAAACAGATGACTTGGGCTAAACATAGTAGATCACAATCAAACTGAATGATAGCAAAGTGGGAATTTTATGGGGAAGAGAGAAGCCTAGTAAGTGTTTGAGGAAGATAGAAGAGGTTGTGAGGTTAAAATAATTAAAATGTATTTATATATATATTTGTAAACTTGTCAAAAAACACGATTAATTTTTAAAATTATTTACAAATAGATATTTTAATAAATGTTCCAACATTTGTCTTGTGTGCATGATCTGTCATATTTCATGTGCAATCATAGTAAGCATATAAGTATTTAATTACATTATATTAAATGATATAATGATTGTTGAGATTGCTGTTAATTTAGTACAGAATTTGATGTACATTAGTTGCTACCTATATTATTAGTTTGTTTTGCTAGATATCTTCATTTGAATATCTTGTTCATAGTTGCAAATTGCTAAGAGCAAGATTAGTGTTCGCAAATATCCATCCAAGGTTTAGTTTGGAGTCACATTTGCTGCAATAGTGAAAAAGTATGTGCATTTCCATAAAATCTCTAATCCAACATAAAAACACATAGATAGGTTAGAGTAGCATGTTGTACAGATATAGTTTCTTCACCAGAGTAAATGTCATTTTCTCATCATGTTTCATATTCCTTCCCTTTGTCCTCAGGTAAATGATGGACCTTTATAAACACTAACATTTTTAAATGATTCATTATATTTTTGTAAAATTTATAACCCAACTTCTCTCTTGTTACAGTTTATAATCTATGCCCAAAGTGAGTCAGGATAACACTGATTTAAAATTCTTTGACTGTTTTTAAGCAGCAGCGTACTTAGATTTGGTCATGCAAGTAGCCATGGCAACCATAGACCTCAAAGGCTGCCTGTGGAAAAGTCCAGCTGTTAGAAGTTCGTGGGCAGTGCATTGCCTGCCTGTCCTGCTTGCACCTGCTGTGGAGAGGAGGAGACATCAAACACGGCCCCCAATGAGTAAGAGATTGAAGGCTTTGGCTGTGTTCTTGAAGATACAGGAATCCCCATGCTTTGCTGACATACAAACCTAGCATATAGTAAATTATGTGAATTTTACAGTAAATAAACAAACCAAACCAAAGCAACATATTAATAAAAGAAAGTATAAATGAGAAATTGCTGAGAAGAAAAAAAGAAAGTTAATTGAAATAAAGTTCAGATAGTTTTATTAGATCAAGAAGATTCATTAGATAATTTTCTGAATGATTCCAGGAATGTGGGCAGTTATGGAAAAAAAAATTTCAGTCAGTCTTAATGAGTTTAGATCTAGCATAAAATAAAAAGCAATAATTTGGGTTAAAGAAGCTGATGTGTTGTGATAACTATGAAGGTAAATACCGCAGTGAAAGTAATTATTTTGTTTTATTTTGTTTGTGACAAAATAATTTTTTGTGTAGTCCTTGCTATCTTGGAACTCTATATAGACCAGGCTTGCCTCAAGCTCCCAGAGACCCGCCTGCAGGTGCCTTCCAAATAAACCCGTGTACCACTGTGCCAGTAGTGAAGAGAACATTTTCTTTCTTGCACAGCCTCATCACCAGCAGGATCATTATCACAGTGCCTCTTAGGTCAATGTTTTACACACTGATCCCTTCTGATCTGATTCCTGAATGGGCAGTGTTACCTTTCTACTATGTCTTTTAATGACAACATTGTTTTTACATAGTAGATACATTTGAGTTAATCTGTGTAGCTCCCGGGGCTAGTCCTTCCATGTTTATGCCTGCTGCAACTCCTTCAAGTGGAGTCTTGATTTCTTCATTAGTTAGTGGATATCCAGGTTGTTTCTAGTCTAGGGTCATGCATCAAATGTCAGACGTGGCTCTGTGAGAGCTACATTTTCAATTTGTGAAATAATATTTGAGGCATGAATATTCACCACTTTTTGTTCTCTGAGTACATTTGTTATTTTTTTTTTTTTGATTAGCTTAGGTCAGTTTCAGGTCAGTGACTAAGTGATTAGTGGTGGCATGGCTTTTCCTGGAGAGCACCAGAGGAGAACAACTTTCTGATTGCCTTTGCCATCCAAATGATTTCTTTAATAACATATAATTTTGTATAGTTTAATGTTAGGTTTAGTGTTTCATTTATTGCAAATATAACTCTTAATAGCTATCTATTTGCAAACATTTTTCTCTTGGTCAGTATATTTTTTCATAAAATTTTCCATGTAAAAGTATAAGGTTTACATGCATATGAACCCCAATGCACATCAGAGGCATAATTTTACATATAATCAATAAAATTTTGCTTATCCTAGATCATTGGCTATTTACTATATATACTGACAAGCACAACCTACATACAAGAACAGTTGGAATCTTTCCCTATCAAAACTATATATTTTACCTCTTAAAACTTTCCAAATGACACACCAATTTTTGCTGTAATATATTTCAGAGTCGGATTCCTGAAAAATGTATTCATTATGGTTTATTATTTTTATTTTAAGAAAACAATTTCAGAATGCCATTGATTAATAAAATTTAAGCTGCTGGTACTGACAGATGTTTTCCAAGGAGTGACATTCCTTTTATTCTATGCTAAAGTATGAATTAAATCTACAAAGTCTGTGTTACTGTAATGGCCACATTATAACTACTTATTCAATGTGAGTTTTAAAATGTATCATGGTAACAATATTATAAATTTAAAAATATTAGCACTTAAAATGATTAATTAAATGCCAAAGTGGTCCAGAACTGTAAAAACTAAGTTACCAATCTAGCAAATTTCTATAGTCAACCATCATCCACCATGGTTTAGGACTTGCATGTTTCTATGAACATGCTTAGTTTTTAATGTATCTGCATGTGTACAAAACGAATAATGTATTTAAGTACGGCTTTACACACAAAGAGCTTTATTTTCTATCTTAATACTCTTTTGTAATGTAATATTTGTAGCTCTAAGATGAAATATTTGATCATAAATAGAAGATAATTCTTTAAAAATTTGTAGCCTGTTTATTTTCAAAGAGAAGCAAAAATGACTGTAGCCTTCTAGCTCTTGCTGATCTTTAAACATGGCAAAGTCTCCAGCACAGTTTGATGCTCCAGATTTAATTTGTATAAAGTACAATGAAAACAATTTGGGATACATTGGGGGCCACTTACTTTATTTTCTAAATTAATTTTCTCCTAACCAGGGCAGAATAAAAAGAAAACTGAAACACACAATACAAATAAATCCTATTAAAAATATATCTTCATAAAACCTTAAAATTTTTCTCTGGGGGCCTTTCCAGGATTACCAAGTATGATATTAAGGCAAGAACCTTCTTTTCATCAAAATTTTAATTTAAAAAGTTCAAGCAACGACCAATAGACAAATAAACAAGTAAGCCCTGAGGGGAACGCAGCATAATTACCACTGTGGAGAGCCTGTAAGCAGAGGCTGCACACTGACACTGCACTCCCGGGGGTAGTTTCCACACCTGCTTAGTCAAATAAATGCCAATGATGTGTTATTTTCTCTGGGCCCCTTTGCACTAAATCACCAACATTCTGCCTGGGAGTGTTTTTCATTTAATAGAGTATTCGTATTAAACTTAATCTCTTGTCAGCATGGTTAAGAGTAATTGCAAGATACTAAAAATTTGTATAAACTTTTGTTATTCAGGATCTTGATTGCTGTAAGTGGCAATTGCTTTTCAGGTAAATGTGAATATTTCTAAAGCTTGCTCACTCTCTGTCTCTGTCTCTGTCTCTCCTGTCTCTCTGTCGCTTTGTTTCTTTCTCTTTCTCTCTTCTTTTCCTTCATTTGTCCCTTTTACTTTATATTTCATAAGTTCATAATCCACTCCATGCAATTCATAGATAAAGATAGTTCAAGATGATACTTACATGAATCAAGAATCACTAAAGAAAAAACACAGTCACTTCCGTGGACTTCCTTCAGAAGCAGCATGGTGGCATTTAAAGTTATGGTTAATGCCAATTCATCAAGAAATGTCACCAGGTACTTAGTTTCTTTGAAGTTTTCCAGTTGGAGCCCTGGTATGTAACATGAAGTTTGTAAACTCTGTGCTGAGAAATAAATGTCAACAGGTAACACATATTTTCAGAGGCTAGTTACATGTGTCAGTCTTTAACAATGTGCAGGTGACTCCTAACTGCCAATGTTAACATTCCAGGCAATCTGCATATTCTTCTAGAAGTCAGAGAGTGATTTTACATGTTTGTACACATGCACACACATATCCACTCTAACATAATGAAAATATAAATTAAAAATCTTTTTCTTCATTATACTTGTAACTGCATTACACTTGGCTTCAATCTGTAATATTTTACCACAATTAGAAAGAAAGAAAGGAAGGAAGCAAAAAAGAAAGAAAGATACAAAGAAACAAAGAAAAAAAGAAACAAAGAAAAGGAATGTTTAAAATGTGATGTTGACCATAGGGAGAAAAAATACTATGGTGTTATAAACCAAGATCAAAGAGAAGAAAGGAGGCACAAATCATAACTTTCAAGGTAGTATTTGGTAACATGTTTTCAACATGTGAAAATCAACCCCATAAGAAGACAACAATATCAACCAAACAGTCCCCCCCGCCCCGCCGAGCTCTTAGGGACTAAACCACCAATCAAAGAATACACATGGAAGAATCCATAACTACATATGTAGTAGAGGATAGCCTTATCTGGCATCTATGGAAGGGGAGGCCCTTGATCCTTTGAAGGCTTGATATCCCAATATAGGGGAATGCTAGGGCGGTGACGTGGGAGTAGATGGGTGTGTTGGGGGGAGCACCCTCATAGAAGCACGGGGAGGAGGGATCGGATAGGGGGCTTATGAAGGGGAAACTAGAAAAGGTAATAGTATTTGAAAATTAAATGAATAAAATAGTTAATAAAAATAAACAAAAACTGTGATAAAATAAATAAATGAATAAATAAAATTATTATTTTTTTTACTTTTAACTAGTAAATGTAGCTTTTTATTGAAGTTGTACTTTATTGTGATTTCTTTATCAGTATTGTTCATAAAATAATTTTCAAAGTGAATTTTTCAAATGTTTTGTGACTAGATTTTTACATATTAATGAAAACTCAAGATGGACAATTATAGAGTTCCTTCCTAATGTAAACATTACTGTTTAAGATAGGAAGGGTTAATGTTTTCCACTACCAAGATCAAAGTTAGGCATATCTTAACATCTATGTTACCCATTTTTAAACATGAGGTTTAGTGATAACCAGTGCACCAGGGTGCCCTTTCACACAGACAAGATGAACCCTGAGCTAAAGCTGGGAGCAGTTTTTATACAGAGTTCACGAGGGCAACTACAAAGGATGACCTTCCCAGGTCCGGTCTCTAGGTGACTCAGATTCACACATAATTTTATGACAATGAGTGTCTTCTGTTTACCCAGGTTTACCATGTTAAGGGCCCAGCTTCCTGACCACCTCCCTTCCTGGGCCCATCTCCTGGAATGTGTCAACATGCTCTGGGCCTTCCCCACCTGCAGGTGGGTTTCTTTCCCTGTGGTCTGAGGGATGTTAATCAGTCTCTCCCTTCTTCCTCTGGATGTTAATCCAGCAAGTGTCCTCTGACTGAGAAATGTGCTTCTGGAATGTGTCCTGGGACAGTGGGATTCTTTCAATTTTATGTTTGGACTGAGATCTGAAATCTTATATTCCCCCCTTTTTCTTGTGGGTGATTCCAATTCTGAAATCACAAGTTGGCATCCTGGTGTACAGTGTGATATTGTTGTCTAAGCATCAAACTATATCTTTGCCATTGAATCTTTAACTATCTTTTTCACATCCCCTACATGGTTAAGTTACCCATGTTATCTGAGTATAAGAATGCTAATATGTCTATGAAATACTTTCTTCTACAATTCCAGACACCTCTCATTGCTTTACTTTTAAAATGCTCAGACACAATGCATTTTTGTCTTCAACTATCTCCATATCATCTTTTTTATTATTTCTTTACTTTGAGATCATAATACAATTATATCATTACCCTGTCTCTTTTCCTCAATTCAAACTCTAAAATAATACACATCCTTGCTCCCTTTCAAATTGATGGCCTTAATTTTCATAATTGATACAATATGCATTTATGTACAATGTGTAGTTATGTATATACATACACACACATTCTTAAACCTGGTCACTGTATAAATGTTATTTGATTTTTTCCCCCCCAAGGCTGATCGTTTGGTATTTTACAATCAATTGATTTGCTCTCCATTAGAAAAATAATTTTCCTAATCTTAGCATTTCTAAGTTGTTTGTACTTCTTTTGTGTAGGATTGAGGCCTCTTAGAATTTTCCCTGTCAACTTTCACATGTTTATTGTCTTCCTTGTTCAGGTCCAGTTTAGATAGCCATGTTGATGAGACTTTATAAATACAATTTCTGACATTCCTGGAAGACACAGTTTTTACCACAAATTCTAAGATCCTCTAATTCAATATTTCTGTCACCTCTTCTCCAATGTTCCTTGAGTCTTAAGTGAGAGAGTTGTTTTGTAGATGTATCCACTTGGACTTCAATCTACACCACTACATTCTGATTGGTTAGAGATTGCTTTAATGGCTTAATGGTATCTATGTGTGGCAGAGATAAGTTTCCATGATGAGGGGTAAGGGCTACACATGTCTGTGGGTAGAACAAATACTCCAGATCCTTTTAGAGATTAGACCAGTTTTATAAAGTTGCGGGCATGAGCTCTTCTTCAAGATCCGTGACATATCTAGCACTGGGAAGTTAGTGAAGTTTCCAGTACTATGCATGTACCCTCTTGTTGGACAAGGCCATCCTTTGCTATATATGCAGCTAGAACCATGAATCGATCCATGTGTACTCTTTGGTGGTTTAGTACCTCAAAGCTCTGGGAGGGTCTAGTGGGTTGATATTGTTGTTCTTCCTATGGGGTTACAAACCCTTCAGCTCCTTCAGCTCCTTCAGTCCTTTCCCTAACTCCTACACTGGGGTCCCCTTCTCAGTCAGATGGTTGGCTGCAAGTATCCACATCTGCATTGGTCAGGCTTTGGCAGAGCTTGTCAGGGGACAGCTATACGAGGTTCCTGTTAGCAAGCTCATCTTGGCATCAGCAGTGTTGTCTGAGTTTGGTGTCAGCATATGGGATAGATCCCCAAGTGGGGCAGTTTTGAATGGCCTTTTCTTCAGTCTCTGCTCCACTCTTTGTCCCTGTATTTCCTTTAGACAGGAGCAATTCTGGGTTAATATTTTTGAGATGGGTGGGTGATCCCATCCCTCAAACAAGGGCCATGCCTTACTTCTGGATATGGTCTCTATAGGTTCTCTCTCTCGTTTGTTGTGTATTTCATCTAAAGTCATCCCTGACGGGTCCTGGAAACCTCTTGCTTTTCTGGCATCTGAGTCTTTCTGAGAAATCTCACCTAAACTATATAAGTACATTTATATACAGACTTACATGTATTATAACTTTTTATTCTATTTAAATTAATTGTAATATTCCTTATGACTTTTTCAGACATGACTACTGTTATTTTCTTTCCCGCCCTGTTCTCTGTTCATCTATCTCTCCCTCCCTAACCCCCTTTCCCATTTCTCCAATCAGATCACTTTTCCATTCAACTTCTCCCTCTACTGCTCTTTTACTCCTATACTATGACAAAAATCATTTCATATTTCTGGGCTCTAGAGTTATTTCAGAATCTGTACTCACATGACCTAGAAACCTTCTTTATAAGAAAACATGAGGCTGTTGTCTTTGGGAATCTGGATTATTGCACTTAATATGATATTTTATAGCTGTATCCATTCACACAGAAAATTGATTTCTTTTTTACCACAAAATAGTATTTCAATTATATATATGTAGTATATATACATATATATATTATATATGTTATATATATTACATATATATTATATAATTGAAATATATATAAATATATAATTTTAATTATCCATTTGGTTGTCTGAAGGACATTTAGTTTCTTTTTTCTAGCTATTATGAATAGAATAGCAATGAACATGGATCAACACATATCTCTGACATAGGATGTTGAGTCCTTTGGGCACATGCCAAGTAGTGGTAAGAGTAGGTCAATTGTTAGATATTTTTTTAGCTGCTAAAATAATTTTTATATTGTTTTTATAGAGACTTCACCAAGTCACAATCCACTAACAATGAACAAGTGTTCCATGCTCCTGCTCAAAGTTCTCTCTAGCCTTGACATTATTTGTTTAGTCATCTTCCCCATTCTGGCTAGAGTATGATGAAGCCATTTGTCAACTAGAAAAAGATTCTACCCAGTTTTGAGGGCTTCCTCTTTACCTGGATGATTGGGTTTTTAGCTTTGTAGAAGCTTGTAATTTTAAAGTATGTTCTGTAATTGCTCCCACATTATTTGCCTTGATTGTTTGACAAATGCAGTCCAATTGGGAAAGTCCTTTGCCAAAAATATCATGTAGTGTACAGCTTGTGTTATACTCTAGCCATTTCAGTATTTCTCATTTCATATTTATGTCCTTTATTTTTTTGGAGTTAGAGTTGTGGAAGATAACAGATAGCATCTCCTTTCTTCTGCATGTAAATCTTTGCCAGCACAATTTTCTGAAGATAATTTAATTTACTTTATTTTATTTTTAGTCATATACTGTTTTTTTCATCATTGTTCAATATTAAGTGCCTGAAGTTACATGTGTCCATATTTGGTTCTTTGATTTTGTTCCATGGTCTACAAGTCTATACTATACCATACCATACTATTTGTATTAATATGGCTTTTAATATATCTTAATATTATAATTGTAACCATTCAAGCATTGTGTATTATTATAAATATTATTTTGGCTATCACAGGACTTTCATAGGTCATTATGAAACTAAGGAATTTTTTTTCATTTCTGTGAGGAATGAATTAGAAATTTTAATCAGGGTTTCATTGGGTCTCTAAATAACTTTTGGTCAGATGGTCATTTTCACAATATTAAATATGTAAATATATGACCATGTGATAGCTTTCTATTTTTCTAGTGTCTATCTCTATTCCTTCGGAGGTTTTATGTTTTCAATATAATTGTCCTTCATTTCCTTAGTTAGGTTTATTTCTCAATTTTGTTTTTGAGGCTAATGTAAATAGGAGCATATATATATATATATATATATATATATATATATATATATGCTTTGTTTTGCTGTATAGAAAAGTCACTGATTTGTGTTCTGCCACATTTCTGAATTTGCTTCTCATTTCTAGAAATTTGGTGGTAGAATATTTGAAAGCATTGGCTGATATGGATAGAATTATGTGTTCTTTTTCAATTTGTATTCCTTTGATTTTTTTCTCCTGACTTACTGCTCAAGTGAGTTTTTGATCACAACAGTGAAGAAGAATGAAGATAATTAGCATGCCCATCTCATTCCTACCTTTAGTGGGATTCATTCAAGCTGTTTTCCGTATATGATGATGTTAGCTATTGGTTTCTCAACAGCCCTTACAGGCAACCAATCAGGAAGCTGCCACACACCACCTAGCCTGAGCCAACCTCCCCTGTAGACAATCAGGAGGTATAGAAACTGCCCCACCACCTAGCTTAATTCAAGTATAATTAATCAGCAAAATTCCTTCAAAATTCCCCTGAGCCTTAACAAATTACATAGGTACCCATATCCCTGGAGACAGAGTCAAAAAATCAAGGGAAAAAAAGATAAAAGTCATCCATTCCTACCCAAACATGCTTTAAATTGACCCTGCAAAGTCTATAGCTCTGTCTTCCATCCCAATGTATAGTTCACTCCTGCATGCAGGTTCATTCAGAATAAATGCTCTTTGCTGTTGCATACTATTTGAGTCTGGGGTATCATTCTTTGTGAATAACGTACCCTTACAATACTACCCTGGGGTCCTCTCTTTAGGACTCTGATTAGATGGACCAAGAAGAAAGAAAGTGTGACTTGTGGCTGGGTTGAGAGATTGAATACAATGTAAAACAAACCTGTTATTGGTAGTTGATATAGAGGGTCTTGACAGAAGCCTGGAAACTGGTTCCTGTGTGGTCAGGGGTGGAATGACAACTTTATGAGAGACCCTAGCTAGATTTGGCTGCTTTGAGGGAAGGCACTGATGCAGAAGTTCATGGACAATCACCAGGCTAAACACCAAAAAAGAATATGTGAAATCCACCTGGAATGGTGTTGGGAGCCGACTTTTAGCAGAAAGCAGCTATCGTCTTTGCAAACATCTTGAGCCACATACCCTGACAAGAGACTTGTTTTCAACAGCCTACAGCAGCTGAGCACACTCTGATAAACATCTTGTTTATCCCACATATCTTGTTTTGTTGTTAGTGCCCCCAGCTGCAAGGCACATGTAGTAAAGAGTCTTCAACTGTGTTTCCCTGCTTGTGCTTATAAATACCCAGAATTTCCTTACAATAGACAAGACAATAAATGAGAAATGAGACTTGATCACTCTGCCTTGTCTCCATTCTTCTGGTCTCTTCACCACCATCCCCACTCTCTCTCTTGCTAGATCCTGACCTGCGGACCGGAGCAGCAGCTCCAGCTGAGACAGATGGGCAAATTGGATGGGTTTTTATTGTTGTTGTTGTTTTGTTTTTTGTTTTATTTTATTTTGATTTGGTTTTTTGTTTTGTTTTGGTTTTTTGCACAATGTACTTGTAGGTAGAGTCAGGAAGAATGTCTTCTAGTAGCCTAAAGTTTGAATGAGTCACATACAGAAGATAACAATGCCAAGGCACTGGATGTGGGATCTGGGCTAGATGTAAATGTTTGAGGTCTGTGTGGACATGTTGAATGCAGCACAAAAGAGAACTATGGGTAATGGCAAGTCATTTTAAATAGTACTTAATGGATGTGTATTTTGAGAGTCAATGAGAGTCAATTCCGTAGAGAAAAAAAGATGCTTTCTCAGTATTTTTTTTTTTTTTCATCTTAAGTCAGTGTTAGGGGAAAGTAAATCAAAGACTGCATCATTCATTTTCCACATAGATGGAAGTTTACTGAAGCCACAGATGAAGTCAGATTTATTACTTTTAACATAAAAATATTTAGACTTATGGTTTTGATAGTATGCTCCAGAAGATGTTGAACTATGAAAAGACACTATAGTCCTGAACTTACAAAGAAAAAGTTAACACAAAATATCTGATTTGATAACTCAAATCATTTCCTTCAAGTTATATTAATTTTGTTTTCTTCATCACTGAAATATTTATATCAATATCTTATTTTGAATATACAACAAAATAAATACTAATACTATTAATGCATTTTAAAAACTTTAATTTGCCAGAACCTGTTTTAAATAAATAAAAATATTGTTAATAATTATTAGCATTTTGAAGATTTCAGATCGAAGAACTTTGTTATTTCTCTTTCATCATTTATCGATCAATTTATTAAGTATATCTTTCAGATAAAATTTGATGATTAAGTCTCATGTCTATTAGACCAGTGTCATATAAGTTGCAAATTTTCTTTTATCATTTCTTATTAACTTGCTTGAATTATTTTAGTGGTAAATTTTTAAGAGTTCTTTATGTTTTCTAAAATCTACTTATTCATGAGGTATCTAGTTTCAAATATTTTTGTACAGTTTATCATTTACTATTTGGCTATGGATGTACAAATGTCTCAGAAATTATAAAGGCTTGTTTCTATCATCTGAATCTATGTCATAAGATGTTTAGATATATTTTGATGACTCCGCTAAATTGACCTATGTGTCTAACATGTCTAAAAATTGCACTTGGTCCTGTGGAGGTTTGATACTAGAGCTGTGGGGTGGGAGAGGGTGGAATGGGTGGCAGAGCACCCTCATGGAGGCAAAGAGGAGGAAGTAGAGGGTGTATCTGGGATGGGAGGTTTGTGGAAGGGTAACTGGGAAGTCAAATATCATTTGAGATATAAAGAAAAGGATTGATTAATAAAAAAACTTGATTTGATTTCATCAGTGATATAAAAACTTTGGTGATATGAAAACAGATTAATTCCCCATTGCACAGAATCATGGTGTTACCATGGTTAATAATGACACTTTAGTCATGCAAACAGTCATAATTATAGTGAAATATAAATACACAAGATAATTTCTTAGCACAAATTGTGCAGTATTAAGCAGGCAGATCTGAAACTCACTGGGCAAGGAGGGCTGACTTAACTGATGACAATTTACCTGCTTCAGTCTTCTGAAGGTCGGGACAACAGTCATGATCTACTGGGGCTGGCGTACATACTATAACTTGTAAATCCCATAAGCATTTTTGTGATTTTCTAACAGCTTCTGACAGTGGATCTGTTTTCTGAAAGTAATAGACAATTTAAAGCCCATTTCTATTCTCTTCTTAGGAGTTTAAAATGAACTGAAAATTCACTGAATAGTCATAGGAGTGGAATAATGTGTTGGTTAAGGTTTCTATTGCTGTGATGAAATGCCATTACTAAAATCAACTCAGGGAGAAAGAATTCATTTCTTCTCACAGGCTGAAGTCTATCCTCCCAGGAGTTTCAGGGCAGAAGCTCAATGTCAGAACCTAGAGGCAGACACTCATGCACATGCTATGCTAGCTTTCACATACCTATACTGCATATTGGTTTGCTTTCCAAGGCTTGCTCTCACCCTGCTTATTATACATCCCAGTACCATGCGCCCAGAGGTATTACCAACCACAGTGGGCTGAACCCTACCACATAAATCATCAGTCAAGAAAATGCCCTAAAAGCTTGCTTACAGGCTGATATTATGGGGAGCCTTTTCTCAATATAGGTCCTCTTTACCCAAATGATTCTAACCTATGTGTAGTTGATAAAAAAAAAAGGATAAAAATAAAACTTAGCCTATACAGATAATTTTATACCTTTAGATATTTATATGTGACACATAAAATATAAATGATGTCAACAAACCTTTGAGTATAGAATTTGAAGCATATTCCAGACTGCCTGCTGCATTTAGACATTTTACCCAATGAATCTACCTTAACATAAAGTCATAAATAATTTTAGAATAGTTGCATTAATTGTCTTCTTGAAAATAATTTAGAGAGTTCCAGTCTTTGATTTGTAATTAAACTTGAGCTGTGAAAAGTCATTTCTAGCAGATTTAGAATCTCATTTCTTTTTCAGTATAATAAAGATGTGGCAGTGTGCTCTTTGTTCCAATTTTCTGTCACTGTTTCAACCAATACTTCACAATTTACTAACATCCAAATTTGCTGGGCAGGCTTTTTGTACTCTTTATGAACTTCAAGTGAACCTGTGGCTACCTAAATGCATGAAGCTACATTTCAATATGTGTCCATTGACATATTGATGTAGAGAAGGCAGGGGCACTATGGATCCTTTCCGCTTTTATTGTTTAAGTCATATTCACAATTCAAGCTAGTTTTCTTGCAAAAGGAATGTGCTCTAGTGGATGCCAGAAAAAAGTAAAGAAAACTGAAAGCCATCATAAATCTTATAATCGTATGTGAAACTTCTGGCATTGTGAGCTTCCAAATAAAAGGTTTCTGTCCAGTGTTAAAGGCATCATTTACAGATTGACAAATTACAGGTGCTCGAGATATTTTTTGTTGGTCCTATACAAAATTAGCATTCAGCAATGAAGTAGATGCCAGTATCACCACAAAGCCTTACACAGGAAACAGGAAATAGCACTTTTGCTTGCAGTCTCGGATCTCTTATGCTCAGATTACACTTTTACCTTGTCCTAAATATGAAAAGGATTGGCCAGAATAGGACAAGTCAGAGAGATTCAATAAACAGATGATGAATAATTTGCTACTGTAGTGATCTTATTTATCAATTGATAGAATTCATAAAACTTAGCTTCTTGCCTATACATTGAGTTTTATATATAACATTACTATAAACTTCAAGTTGATCAATGAGGCCTAAAAAATAACAAATATGCCAGGCGGTGGTGGTGCACACCTTTAATCTCAGCACTTGGGAGGCAGAGGCAGGCGGATTTCTGAGTTCGAGGCCAGCCTGGGTGAGTTCCAGGACAGCCAGGGCTACACAGAGAAACCCTGTCTCAAAAAAATAAAAAATAGCAAATATTGAGCCTTTTTCATAGATCATTGGGAAAAGATATGGTGTTAACAAAATACTTTTTAAAAATGTCCCCAAAGGCTATATGCAGCCATGAAGTCAGAGGTGACTTTAAGAGACTGTAGAAAACACCAGTTCTTGACACAGCAAATATTTTGGTGGTGTATTTGATCATACAAATTTTCTTGTTTATCAAATGGCCAGCATTAGTGGTCAGCATTGATTATTGTGTAGGCCTTAGCCTAAATGGCTTGTGATTGGAAGAGATTAACATAACTGAGAGGTGTTTAAGCGAGCTGCAATGAAGAGGAAAAGATACTCGTGTGTGTGTGTGTGTGTGTGTGTGTGTGTGTGTGTGTGTGTGTGTGTTGGTGTGGTGGGTGTGGTATATGTGGTGTGGCATGGTACAGTGTGGTGTAGGGTGATATGTGTGATGTGTGTTTGTGTGTGTGTATCGCTGTGGTATGTGTGGTGTGGTGTCATGTGACATGGCATGGTATGGTGTGGTTTGGAGTGTTGTGATTGGTTTGTGATGTGTGTACATCATTTCTCTGTGCAGGATGATTATCAGCAGAGGCATTGCCTCCAGCTGGGTTCATTAGTCAAGGGAAGAGATGCAGGTTCTCAGAGAAAACAAACATAAATAGCACTGCCCTGCTGACTACTTAACTGGCCAGTAGCTGAGGTCATCACTGATCCTAACATCATGTCATAGCTCAGGACTGCCATCTACCATGTCTGCATTGCAACACAGAGACATACCAGCCACAGAAAAGGCAGGGATTCTCTCATGAAATAGTACAGTGTTCTTCATATGCGTTCACTTTCCTTCCCATGATGCTCTGAAAATGTCTATATCTCATCAAAGCTCTGCATGCCTATATACTGACCCAGAATTATACATGACATTAGCTCTGGAGAAAAATTTTATCTTACAAAAATGGGCATGTGTCTTCACCTTAGAAGTGTGTGTTTGACTGTGGCCTATTTGCCAGTACTCCAGTAGATGTCATCACATCTGTGCCCATACGTGAAGCTCTGAGATGATGTAATGCTTGTCTTTTAACTGATAACAAAGAAAGAAGAAGAATGAAGAAAGGACGATGGCTATGACATGAAGATGGGAGATGGGGATACAGGAAAAGACTCGGGGGCATTTAAAGTGGAAATGGAAAATGGATACGATTATATTTCAATGTATGTTTATAATTTTCCCACAGAAATTAAAAAATAGTGTTTCTTAACATAAATTCCTAATTTGGAGGGGAATTATTTTATAATTTTAAATAAAATTTTCTTCTGTAAGAAAGAAAATATACATCCTTTTCCTGAGAGATTCTACTTTGGAATGCTTGAATTTTAGTAAGTCTTGATTTTTATTGTTGTTGTTATTTTTGGTCTTTTGTAGTTATAGACATTTACAAAGAAAATTGAATATTGTGTTTGTAGTAATTTTTAATCAACTAAAGTAGCTGTTTGTGTCCCTCTCCTTTTTTTTTTCTTAGACTTGGACTGTTACATTCTGTTTTCATTTATGGCATTCTGTTGCAGCTGTTATAATTTTGCACAAAGGTATGAATTCTGCATTAAAGACCACCACAGATTTAGAAAGTGGGCACTTGACATGGTAATATTTACTCAATTTTATACTGTTAGTCTCTGTCACAAGATCTAAGGTTCTTAAATGCTATTTAACTAATGAATTAACATATATTAACAATTAATTGAATTAAAATAGAAACAATGAAAAGTTTTGTCCTAGGTTTCTGAGCTATCTCTCTTTGCATTTTGGTCACCTGAGCAATGTTAAGTATGTGTTGTATTTCATGGAGAGAGCTTTTTTTTCAAATGAGACATCAGTTGGTCACTTCTATAGGTTTGTTCATCATTGCCCTAGCAGTCAAAGGTTTTGTGGTTGGGTTGGTATTTACATTTCCATTTTGATAGCCTGAAGAGAAACTTTTGTTGTTATAGGCACTTAGATTCTGGGAATGAAGGTTCTATGTAGGCAACAGCTTGGTCTCTTTATGTTCAAAGAGTTGTGTGAGGGTTTTCTTTAGCAATGGGGCTTTGTCAATTTGTGACTAACAGTTTATTGTCTTGTCTATAATCCTGGATTTCAGACAGGATCAAAGGGTCAATTTCCATAAGACCCTTTCAGCCTGCAACTCAGTTGGATGAATCCCCAGTCCTAGTTTAGAAGTTTTGTTTAGTAACAAGGTTAATTTGGGATTCCATCTTCCTCACAATGAGAAACTTCATTAAGTTTACCTTTATATACTATAGGAAGTTTCTACTTCAATAGGTTTTCATATGACCCATGAATGTCCTTTAAGTCTAGCTCTCTTTCCAAACATTTCCCCCGTCAATCCTAAATCTCCTTATTCCTCTCCATGTGATCCTCTCATTCTCCTTCTCCACAACTGAAGGCTGCAAAACACTCACTAAAACTATTCTATTACCCCCAGTAAGATCCATGTTTCTTCCCTTAATCTCTTTCTTTATGCCTAACTTTTCTGTGGCTGCAGATATGTTAGTACATACTATATTTTTTTATTTTGTATTGTTATCTCACTCAGGATGCTTTTTTTCTTAGTTGTATCCTATTCCCTGCAAATTTCCCTATGTGAAAATTTAAAAATTTAAATAGTACTCTACTGTTTGATTGTACCATATATTCTTTATCCATCCCTCTATTAAGGGACATATAGATTTACTTTTATTTTTTTATTTCTGTCTATTATGAATAGAGTGGCAATAAACAAGTTTAAGCAAGCATGATTGTGGTAGGATGAAACATCCTTTGGGTATATGTTCAAGAGTGGTACAGCTGGATCTTGATGTAGACCAATTCTCATCTTTCTGAGGAATAGCAGTATTAATTTCCATATTGGCTATAAAGCTTTGCAATGCCACCAGCAATGGAGGGATGTTCCCCTTGTTCCATATCTTTGCCAGAGTGAGCTGTTAATTGTGGTTTCGATCTTAGTCATTCTGATGGGTGTAAGATGGAATCTCAGAATAGTTCTGATTTGAATTTCTCTGATGGTGAAAGACGTTGAACATTTCTTTGTACGTTTTCCAGCCATTTGAGTTTCCTTCATTTAGAATTCTTTATTGAGAACTGTATCACATTTTTTAATATGGTTAATTTTTTTCATATTGAGCCTTTTGAGTTTTTTAAATATTTTGAAGATTAGTCCTCTATTAGATGTGAAGTTAGTAAAAATATTTTTCCATTCTTTAGGCTGCTACTTTGTCTGAATTATGATGTCATTTGCAATGGAGAAGCCTTTCAGTTTTACAAGTTCCTGTTTACTAATTATTGATTTTAATCCCTAAGTTCTTGGTGTTTTGTTCAGAGAGTTTTTTTTTTTTCCTGTGCCAATGAGTTGAAGGGTATTTTCCACTTTCTTATCTTTAAGATTCAATATAACTGTTCTTTTATATTAAACTCTTTGATTTATTTAGTTAAGATTTGTGCATGATGATAGGTATAGATCTATTTGTATTTTTTACATGTGTCAATCCAGTTTGAGCATCACCATTTATTGAAAATTCTATCTTTTTCCTCCACCAGTATATATTTCTGTTTTCTTTATAGTAAACAAGGTGTCCAAAAATTTGTGGATTTATTTTCTAGTATCCCCTTTGATTCCATTGATCAGCGTGCCTATTTTAGACAAAGCTCAAATCCACACAGATAAAACAAAAATGGATAATTTGATAAAATCTCATAATTTGACAGTTGAAAGATAGTGTTTGTAATATTGTATTTCATCTTTCTCTCTATTATCTTATATGATAACTTATCTATTATAGATAGTTCCATGCTGCAATGTCCCAGGTCTTATCTATTAGCTGATTTTACACCCTTTTATGTGGACTATGTTGGCAAGCACATTCTGCCAGATAAGGTTGTCTGTGCTTGATGTGGGTCTAACAGTGGCATCATCCTGTGAAGACATATAAAGGTAAGATGTGATTATTCCCCAAAGATCTTGTTGGCAAGCCCAATGCCCACTAATGGGGATAGATTTCTTGGGTCTTACTCCCTCCAGGAAGATGTTGCCTTCTAATTCTGTTACCGTGGTAACAGAATTTAAGCATGAGTAAGAAGAGAAAAGCAGAGCATTGATAAAATGGGAAGATATTTTTATGTTTAAACAATTGCAGACAATGAAAACTTTATTAACGATCATAACTTTTAGATGGTGTAAATATTTTAAACAATAATGAGACACCCTGACAAACTATTAGTGGAAGTTAGAATGCTTCCTATGCATAGAAGTCTCTAGTTTTGTAAACAAAATGGAGAGTATTAGATAACCTCAAATATTCCTCAGCATTATACTGTTTTGTTCACAATACTGAATTACTTTTTTGTAAATTACGTACTTTAAGAACTACAGTCCACCTATTAGTTAATACATATGCTGTGTGTGTATTCATGTGTGCATGTGTGTTTGTAACATACAAAATAATTTTATGGAATAATTGTTAACTAATATGCTAAGAGAGGTAAACTTTTTTGATACTTTTGTATTTATAAATTAGCATTTGGTTGTTTGAAGATAAATAGATCATTTATATAAAATTAAAATATTAATTATGGATTCCATTAATCCAATGACTGTTTTTTTCTTTTTATAATGGCAGACTCTATTACAATGAATTTAAGAATTTAACACTTTCTTTAGACTGTTTTTTATTCCAAAGCCAGTCTTGCCTTGCCTATACAAGCAATTCAAATGCAGCAACAAAAGATCTACTGCTGTACCAATTATGCACAAATAGTAATTACTGAAACTGACACAAATTATTGATTTGTAGGTGACTGTGTTTCTCTAATGGATCTTGTTAATGGAATTGAATCCTGTCTAGGAATGTTATTTAATGTGCAACCACTTTATACTATGCTTAATTACTACCTTACATAAAAGAGGAAACAGCTTCTGTTGAGTCATACATTAATCAAAACTATTCTGCAGACTTTTTGATTTGTGATTTAATATACGTTGAAGAAAATAAAATTTAAAATAAATTGAGGGCATCTGTGTATTTTGGCAAGTATATAGACAGATTGCTGTATGCCAGAAATTAAACTGTAAATCTGAAAACACCTTCATCCTAACAAACACTTGAATTGAATCTGACTAACTCATACTCTGTGGGTTTGGTTATCTTGCATCTGAAAGTGTGTTTTCCATTGTATTTACCAAAGTATAGTAGATTAATACAGTTTTATATTTTGCCAATAGATATTTAATTTTTTATACCCAAATACAAAAGACTATCCTTTAATAATATGAAAAGTAAAGGAAATGTGTAAACCTGAAAAACACCAGCCTGTTTATACTTTAGCAATTTATGTAAGGATTAATCTATACTGGAGGAAGCTGGAGAGATGGCACAGCAGTTAATAGCATTTGCTGCTCCTGCAGGTGCCTAGGTTCAGTTCCCTACATGGTAGCCCACAAGCATGTATAACTACAGTCATTGGTGTTCTGGCCACCAAAGATACAAAACACACAAGTGATACATTTATATTTATACAGGATAATACTTATATGAATAAATTTAGAAAAACTACCACAGAATTTGTTTTTGTTTTTAGTTCTTTAAATTAAAAATTAATTACATCATGTACTCCCTTTATTTCCTTATTCCAACCACTCCTGTGTCTCCCATCAAATTTGTGTGCTCTCTCTTTCTTGCTCTCTCTCTCTTTCACTCTCTCACTTTATTTTCTCCCCCTCTCTCATACTTACATATATCATATATATATGAGAAATACATATGTGTATATTTAAATATATAAATATAACCTGCTGACTCCATTTAGTGTTGCTTTTATGTACACAATTTTACTGCTGACCACTTACTTGGTAATGTATATCAAATTAAGGTCACAACCCTGGGGAAGACAAGCTCTCCTGATTGCAGCATTCCTTAATTTCCTGTAGTTCTTTGTTTAGGGTAAAGACACATTAGGTTTCCCCTACCATATTAGCACATCTGTTGGTTTTATTCTAGTTCAATCTGGTTTAAGCAGCTTTGTGTTGAGGTATCATGAATGATGCTTTCATTTCTTTTCTAGGGGGCACAATATTAGCATATTTTCTGGATTCCTGTCCCTGAAAATCTGTCTGTCTCTTTTCTGTAATGGTCTCTGAGTCTTCATTTCAGAAATCATCTTCTGGTTATACTCACTGGGGATACACATCGAAGAATCACTTATCCTTCACGTTTTAACCAGTTTTTGGTTTCCGTTGTAGTTTCTGTCTCTTGCAATTATAAATTTCTTTGGTGACAGGTGAGAACTACACTTAATCTTTAGGTATAAGGATAAGTATTTAGAGTGTAGTTAGAAATTATAATGGTTACGTAAATGACAGCAGTGAGTTCTTTATAATCTCTGATCTCATTAGACCAAGGAACTTGACTAGGTTTCCAGTACCAGATGTGGTTTTGTTCATGTTGAGCTTGCCTTAAGTACAGTGAGAAAGTTGTTTGTTATTATCAATTTTTAGCACCTGTCTTGTACTTTTATGAAGAGCTTTGGACACTGTTGTATTAATTATAATAGCAGCTTTTGTTTTGCACTTGCTGTATGCTGCATACGTATGATAGTTATCTATCACAAATGATTCCTAGGCTCTTAAGGTTTCATTGTTCAAAAGTACTAATGTTGTTCTATAAATTTATTGTTTTATATTCACTTATACAAATGAATACATTTATTTATTATTTTATATAAATATATTCACTTACTTAAATGAATATATTTAGATTTTTACCCTCAGAATATGTAAATCATTCGTGTATTTGCATATCTGCACTCTTTTTCTTCTACTGAGTCGCCTTGTCCAGTTGCCATATGAGGGGAGCTACTTAGTCTTACTGCAACATGATATGACATGTTTGGTATGTTTCATAACCGTAGAATGCCTGCCCTCTTATGAAGGTAAATAAAAATGGAGAGAGGGAGAAGGAACTGGTATGAGTGGAGGGAATGGAAATTGTATTTGGATATAATAGATAAGGAAAGAATAAATGCAGTTTTTCAAAATATATATAAATTAATGATGTATTTGCATATCTGACAACATATAGTATTCTTGAATGTTGAAATATGTCTTGATATACATATTTGTATCACAAACTTCAGTTTATTATTATGTTATCTTAAATTAGAAAAACATAAGAATATTCTACTTCAGTAAAAGAAATTTATTTGTTTTCCATGAACATTTATTCAGAAAATTTATTTTAAATTGTTCATTTATAAGTATTCTAATATTTCCATGATATATTTTGAGATATTATATTTAAAAAAAACACTACGGATCCCTCCTCAGGAATTTTGTGTGTGTGTTTCAAATATATGGCTCTTCAGTTCATTTCTTTTCATCAAGGATATCATTTTTTTCATAGTAAGATATCATTGAGGTTGTCTGTATAACAAAATTTTAAATTGTGTGTTCTAATTCCATATGAAACCTATAGCCCACAACTAAATGTAGTATTGGTGAATATTTATTAATATTAGCAGATTTTAGAATATACAAAGAAAAGCAATTCGTTTTTAAAATATGGATATTTTATAGCAGTGCATGCCTGGATTGCATGCATCTGTTATTATTACTACAGTTTTGATTCTAAATAAAACATGACAGTTTTCCACTGTGTGAGCCCTCTTTTTCAGGTAACACCAGACACACTGACTCAAACACCTCACCTGAGATTCAAAACTACAGATTGTTTTGAATTACGATGATTTTACTGTGACTAAAATGTTTTCTGCTCCGATAGACACATTAATGGTATAATTTTGAAAGGCACTGAGTTTTAAGTTTTTGGGGGTTTTTTTTTTTTTTTGCTTGTTTGTTTGTTAGCTGGATTTTACCATCATTCTTTCATAAGTATCAAATTAAGAACTCTTGAAATAATTTGTACTAAGATGTTAAAATTTAAAAATTGATATTTGAGTTCCTGGGCTTTATAAATTTCAGGTTATTGTTAATGCTCTTTATAACCTCCAGATTGTGACTGTAAGACTCTATTGCACAGGACACTATATATTTGAGTCATAGAACAGAAAGAAATCAAGTTGGTAGTGACATGGAAACTTTATCCCCACGATTTTTAATAGTGTTGGAAGGTGTTATAATCAGCAGTCTTCCAGTCTTGTGAACAATAATTATTGCCTGATAAAACATGCCCAGTGGTACAATAGTGACACAAATATTATTAGAAACCAACCACTTAGTGATTGAATCTAATGCCCACTGTACCATGAACCTGAGATTAGATAAATCACCACACCTATGAAAGAACTTGTTAATATCATTCTGAATGAAAGGACAGTGTTAAAATGAGTCCTAGCGACTTAGTGGTATACCAATAGATGAATGCATATCTCACTTCTTATCACAGAAGCTTCTTGTCATAGCTATTAACCCAGAGATTATCAAATAAGTGTTTATGGTGCAGAGTGTAAAAGACAGTGGAGTACACAACCCTAAATAAGACATCCATATCACATCTCTCACTCACAGGCTTAATGTTCATGGAAGGGTTAGGGAGGTAAAAGATTGTAGGAGCCAGAGATAAAGGATGATGGCAACACTATTTTCCAGATTCAGCATGGTAGTTGCACATCTGAAATCACAGAGATTATTGCAGCATACATAAGACTTTCAAAATCTCAACTATTATAAAATTTGATCATGCAGGTTGGAAAGTGATAATGAAGTCACAATTGTAGTTAAAGAAATATTGGCATTTGATATTTGTTAGGAAAGGGAGTTAGCTTTCTTTAGTAACATGGTCACTGGTTGGTTGATTCTAGCACACACCCACACTCAAAGCAAAAACTAGACTTAGTGGAATTTAAAAAGAAAAATTAGGAGAACTTGAAGTTGTGTGAGATGTGGAGGAAGGTGAAGGTAGAATTTGTAAAAGTTGGGGGAGAGATGTAATATGCTCAAAATACATTGTATAAAATTTTCATATAATAATAATAATACTTTTTAATCATTGAATTAATTTAACATGAGTATTATAACAGAATGTCCAATAATTTTGATGAGGATCTAAACATTCTTTTTCCATTTTATACACCTTGTTCTCAACAGTGATTATTACAAAGCCAAAATATTTATCAACTCAAAAAACTATGAAGATAGTCTATGTCTCACATTGTCAAATATTCAGCTATTTTTTAAATTTTATGTAAAATTAAACAAGCATATACATTTATCTAATTAGTATGTAAATCTCTTTTAATCCATAATAAATGATAAAATTATACAGGTACATGTATCAATGAATTTTGTTAAATTGCTTTTCAATATATTATAAGTTAATGTTTTATTCATTCACCTAATTTTATGTACTTACATACTTTAGATCATGTAAAACATTTTTAAGTAAAAGGGGTTCATAAGTATAAAAATTTTAATGTCTTGTGCAATATAAAGTTGTATATTTTCTAATATGTAGTATTTAAATTGTTCATGCTATCTGAAGGCTACTGCTCAATGATTAAATTATTGAATTTCTTTGTTTGTTTTACTTAAGGTAAAATGTATAACTTAATATTTGCCTATAAGATGAAAATAACATACCATTTAAAACTTTCAGACAATAATACCTTGGCAGAGAGTTGCTAGACAATTCACTGAATAATGAGATGTCCCTCACTTGTCACAACCACAGCAATTAGCTTCTGTTGTCAGTACCTCTCTTGACTAGACAAGAATAGAAATGTCTTAAAAGTTATATTACATACATGTAATTTATTATCTTAATGTTCTTTCTAAATACAATCACTTCAACCAGTACTGGCAAGAGTTACTTTCCAAATTCAACAAATTCTTTGGCTTCAATAGTTAGAGGAAACCCACAACAAGATATCTATTTCATATTCTACCACCAAGCATGGGATAAAAATACAATACTCTATTTAAAGAGATAATAATCTTTAGTTAACACCATGTTTAGCTTTCATTTCTTTGGTGACATAATTTTCAATTGTGTTTCTACTTGTTGCTCAAATATTAAGTAAACCTTTAATCTGATAGTGTACATTGTTAGAAAACTCTAATACTAACATTCAAATTTTTAGATTGATCCAGATTATCTCTAATAAAGATATTCATGAACTAAAATATAGATAACTAATGAAATCTATATAATATATATTAATAAAAATAGTTGTATTTAATGTATCATATAATAATATATTTAAACAAGATAAGAGGAGAGATACTAATTGAAATGTTTATTCAAATTCAAGGCATAATAATTTACAACAAGTAATTAATTCTCATGAAGGAACATTTCAATTTAATTTCAATTCAATTCAATTCAATTCAATTCAATTCAATTCAATTCAATTCAATTCAATTCAATTTCAATTCAATTGTGGTGGTTTGAATATGCTTGGTCCAGAGAATGACACTATTAGGAGGTATGGCCTTGTTACAGGAAGTGTGTCACTGTGGGAGTCGGCTTTAAGAGAACTTCCTTGTAGTTGCCTCAGATTTTGAGTCTTCTTCTAGCTGCCTTTTGAACAAGAAGTAGAAATCTCCTCTAGCACCATGCCTGCATGGATGCTGCCATGCTTCCTACAATAATGATAATGGAGTGAAACATTCTGGCCAGTAAGCCAGCCCCAATTAAATGTTTTCCATTATAAGAGTTGCCTCCATGATGTCTCTTCACAGGACTGAAACTCTAAGACATCAATTTTTAATTTACTTTAACACACATGTGACTGAGTACTTAGGCCTGAAGGAACCTGCAGAGGTCAGAAGGGTCATTGAAATCCACAAAAATTAGAATTACAAGTGTTCATGACACAACCTTTGAGTACTCAGACTAAACACAGATCCACTGCAAGAGCAGTGAGTGTCCTTAACTACTACATCATAATTTCATTAAATTGTGGTTAAATGCTACATATTCAGATATAGTTTCATAGATTTTTTCCAGTAGAGTATAAATATTTACACATTTTGTCTATTATATCTATAACATTTACTTATTTGTGAGTATATTGTTCATTATGAAAATATTTATTAGATAAGTGTTTTGTTTTGTAGGTTTTGAATTTTTACATTAATGTTTTCTTATTGAACACAATACAAATAACATTTTTGTTTAGTGGTTTTTCTTTTGTTCTACATGTAACAAAATTATTTATAACTATTTTGAGATAGACATTTCACTGCTTATGTTTTTTGTTTGTATAAATTTCTACACTATAAGCAGGGTGAGCGAACATTCTTACAAATGAGATAGTAATAGTTACATTTAAAATGTCCTTGAGTGTTTTATAGTTTATTTCTCATTATTATAAAACAAAGTATTTTCTCATCTCAAAAATACAGATATATTTCAGAGGAAAGAAAATAGTATACATCTCATGTTTCTCTGGTAACTATTTCTCTTCAAAAATACATAACTCTCTTTTGCTTTTATATTATTTACATATATGTATACTACTACTGAAATATATACATACATATCTAATTTGTCTATTTTTTCTCCCTCTCTATCTAGTGTTTCCCTTTTACTTATGAGTATGAAGTCAGTGGTAAGTTTATAAGGAACTTGGAAGGAAACTTTCCAATCCTATGAGTATAAAATATCAGAATTTGCAGTTGCATCAGAGAGCAGAGTGGGCTCTTTCACTCATGTAGGCACTACTATAATAGTCAGAGAATTTCTTTTTTGTTTTTATTTTGATGAAGACTATCTCAGCACACTAATAAAGAAAAGAGATTTTCAACATGAAATAGGCACAGATTTGTTTAAAAATGCAAAATTGTATGTTTACATTGTAAATTACCTAGAATATAAACACACACTCCATCTTTGTTCCAATTAAAGATTCAAAATTTAAAACAGTGTAAGAAACACTATTTTAAGAATAGGACATAGGCCACAGGCTTTGTAAAACTTGCTTTCTTTGCAGAAAACCAGCATTCAGTTCTCACATCCCTCAGGATGTCTTTCTACTGCCTGTAACCTCAGTGTCTACTAATCTGATACCCTTTTCTGAAACACACACACACACACACACACACACA
>JANHMN010000013.1:2832466-2842604 GCA_030674055.1 Rhabdomys pumilio | reverse complement strand
TGCCAAAATGCTTCAGGTGTAATACACAGTGATATCTGTGCATTCTACATTTTTTCCTCAGGACTTTATAAAATAGTTAAGTTCTATTTTTGTATAGATTTTATTAGGATTTAACTGATTTGAACTAGACATATTTTATGGGTTTGTTGTTGTTGAATAAACACATAGCCATAAGAAATACATTTAGTTACCTTTGCTGAATTATTTGTAATAGTAAACAAAACTGTTTTCAGAAAGAATTACATAATTTTAGAAAATGCTGTAGCAAGAAAATTGTTCATTAAATAATTTTGTTTGGTTTGCTCCAGTTCTGAGAATGATAAATATATTGTCCATTAATGGTTAATAGTTGATATTGAAAGAGTACTATGCAAGCATCTTTGTAAGAAATGCTATGTAGGGATGGGTGTGAGAATGATGTCCTTCTTCTTATGAGACAAGTGACATTTGACTCCTTATAGGCCAAGTTGGAATACTGAACATAAATAGCTATTTATTTTTATTAATATATAAATGAAAATAAATAACTATGTCATTGGCACAATTCAGTACACACAGCATTCTACTGAGGTGTAGGTTAAATAAGTGGTGCTGACAACATTTTGAAAATGTTTATGAAGACCTAAATTAAAAGAATAAATAAACAAGCATCACTAAAACCATTATATATGTTCTTTAAATAAATAATCTTATGTGGTGTTTGTTTTTTATATTTTAATGTGATTAAATGCTAAGTGATAACAAACTATAAACTGGTATTTCAATATTCTGAACAGGCTAATGCCTCAAGTAGGTTAACTATACAGCATACTCAAAATCACTTATGTATATTTCTATATACAAAAATGGTAGTTTCTTCTATCTTTTAAAAGTACCCTATGCATTATTATTACCTGAAATAATGATAATCATCAGTAGTAATCACAGTTGTCTTGCTACCTCTTTATAGTGAACAGAGCTGGAGATACTTTCTTTTATAAGAGTATCTCCCAAGGAAATGGTTCACTGGGTAAACATTTAACAGAATTGGCAGGTGGTAAATATATGGAAGTGTGCATCATGCAGCTTAGCCTTCCTGTTACCAGAAATTAAAAGCCTTACCTAGTTGTCATCTCTATGAACCATGATGACATACTGTGGCAAGATATCTGTAAATATACTATAGCTGACATTCATATGTAAATTGTAACCAAAAGCTCCCTGATTGCATGATGGTACACTTGACAAGAGGGAAACTGTCTGATTCTGGAAATTAATCAAATTCCCAGAATTAGTGAACTCATAAAACTTAGAAAATAACCTACTACATCACTTTGCTGGACAATTACAATTTCTTAGTACACTTTAAATTTTATCTTCATTCCCACAATAAGCATAGCTACTACCATTCATCAAACAAGCTTGTCCATACAGCAAATGGAGACTAACAGAAAACCTCAACTAGACACAACACAGATATCAATGGATCATGCGGAGCTCAGTCAAGTGGACATACCTAGATTACAGCTCCTCCTTCTATGGCTCAGAAAACACCATGGAAGAAAGCACATAAAAATCTTAAGAATTAGTCTGGATGTAGGATCCTTACCAATCCTACATTAGATAGAAGACTAATATCCAATATACACAAAGAACTCAAGAAATTAGACACCAGACAATCAAATAACCCTATTAAAAATGGGTTACAGAGGTAAACAAAGAATTCTCAACTGAGGAAACTTGAATGGTCGAGAAGCACCTAAAGAAATGTTCAACATGCATCAGGGAAATGCAAATCAAAACAACCCTGCGATTCCACCTCACACCAGTCAGAATGGCTAAGATAAAAAAAATGCAGGTGATAGAAGATGCTGGCAAGGATGTGGAGAAAGAGGAACACTCCTCCCTTGTTGGTGGGATTGCATGCTGGTACAACCACTTTGGAAATCAGTCTGGCTGTTCCTCAGAAAATATGACATAGTATTACCTGAGGACCCAGCTATACCACTCCTGGGCATATATCCAAAAGATTCTCCAACCCTCAAGAGACTGGAGTCCCCAGGGAGTTTAGAGGTAAGGTTGGGTAGGAGGGTCAGGGAATCCTCATGAAGACAGATGGTTGGGAAGGGGGTATGGGATGTGGAATACTCGGAGAGTGGACAGGGGACAGGAATCAAATTTGGAGTGTAAAAAACGAAAAGCCAAGAAAGAAAAAGAAAGATTAAAAAAATGGATCAGAACACCAGGAAATCTGTGAAATACTCTCTCCTGAAAATGGCTGCATAAATGATACCAGAACAATGGTAATAGCAATGGATATGCTAATCTGTAAAGGAGAAAATTTCACTGGATTCTAGACAAAGAACTTAAGGCAACTAATAACATCTAGGAAGAGAATTAGCCTCTCCCAGGGATCATTCTCCTTATTCGTTATTGAATAAAAAGCTTTCAGCCCTTAAACTATATACACACAATCAATAAAAATAGACTCAGAATGTTATATTTATATATTTATACACACATATGTATGTATATGTAATAACAATAATCAAAGAAAAAGAAGTATCAACTTAAACTGGTCAAAGACATGAGAGAAGTTGGAGATACTTGGAGGGCGTGGAGGAAAGAAATGGATAGGGATGATAATTGAATTCATTTTCAATTAAAAATATAGGAACCATACCTCCAGCTATATATGTAGTAGCAGAGGATTGTTTTATCTGGCATCAATGGGAGTGGAGGCCCTTGTTGCTGTGAAGGCTCCATGTTCCAGCTTAGGGGAATGCTAGGATGGTGAGGCAGAAATGCCAGGATGGGTCAGGGAGCAACCTCTTAGAGGCAAACAGGAGGGGAAATGAAATGGGGGATTTTCAGAGGGACAACAGGAAAGGGGTAAAACATTTGGAATAAAAATAAAGTAAGCAATAAAATTACTAACTTAATTACTTAAAAATAAACAAACAAACAAACAAATAAATAAATAAATAAAAGACTTGCAAGCCATCCTTTGAATTATACTCATCAGACAAAGGAGGCTGAAATCAAGTTCCTCATATTGGAGAATGAGTTGATAAGAAAAAGTATACAGGAATCTGTGACCTAATCACAGTGATTGTGGTTCTTTGAAGCAAAACTATTCTAACAAGCTAATACACATAAGTGTGTGCACACACCCACAAACACACACACCCACAAATAAACATACACAAACACACACACACACGTCTCATACAATATTAATTGGATGTAATTTTGTTTGGGGCTTAACACTTGACATTAGAGAACTGATTTGTGTGTTCTTACCTAGGAAATACTTCCCCTACCCTCTCTTTTCTATGTTAAAATGTCTATTAGTTTTGTACTTGTTGAAATCATATTTAGCAATCCATGTTGCACCCATGAAATGTCACCCACAAGGATTCCTAAACAATTCTGCTTTTAATAACAGGCCTGACAAAGCTTAAAAAGCATTATTGCTAAAATTTAAAAGAATTACAATCTTGTAAAAACACTACTAGAAAATTATTATGACTAATACCCATTGCAAAACATATTTTCAAGTTTATTAATGATAAAATATAAATGAATAAACACATCATTTATGACATTTTTTAATTAGAGGAGTGTATAAAATTCAGGGAGAAATAAGTTGTAAGTCCAAGGCTGTCTGTCTAGAGGCAGATGAAAATACCCACAAAGGAGACAAGCAAATTTTTCTTACAGGGTTATTTGACGCTTAAAATTTGTAGATTATAGTAAAACATTAATAATTGCGCTAGTTGCTTTCAAAACTTCTAAGTATATCGTAGTGCATAAATATTGCAGAATTTATTTCCATAATTTATAAATAGCAATATTATTTCATAGATTATTTGCTCAGACAAATAAAACAATTATAAAAACTACTTTATATCTATTAATTTTAAAGAGCCTTTTAAATAGTATGAATTTTTAGGGGCTGGAGTAATGGCACAGCATTTGTAAGCACTTGCTTCTCCTGCAAAGGATCCGGGTTACTTCCCAGAACTTACATAGTGGTGAATATCCATCTGTAATTCCAGTTATAGAGGCTCTGAGAATGTTGTGTGACCTCCACAAGAAGCAGACACACATGATACACATTCATATGTATAAAAAAACACTCTCACACATAAAACTAAAATGAAATAAGTGTTTAAAACATTATATTGTTTTAGAAACACAGCATGTTTTTATCAATAGGCAAACTACTAAGATAAATAAAATCAACCTTTGAACTTTAAAAAAATTCAATTCTACCGGGCGGTGGTGGCGCACGCCTTTAATCCCAGCACTTGGGAGGCAGAGGCAGGCGGATTTCTGAGTTCGAGGCCAGCCTGGTCTACCGAGTGAGTTCCAGGACAGGCAGGGCTACACAAAGTAACCCTGTCTCGAAAAAAAAAATATTCAATTCTTATATTTAAAAAATTAAGATATAGTATCTTCATCTTTAACTATATGTTTAATCTGCAGCTTAGTAACCATTCTTCTGAATTTTGGTTTCTTAGTGAAGGCTGATATTTCCATCTAATCAGCACATAAAGATCAATATATATAGACTGTCATATTTATTGAAAATAAAGGCAATCATCATTTCAAATTCCTGCATACTCAGAAAACAAAATTTTACAAATATGTTGCAATATATCTGATAACACATACAATTAAGTAATATTTTAAAACTGTACTGAACTTGCTAATCAAATATATTTGGCATGTCATAGAAATAGTTTTACCAGTCTACAGTAAGTATCCACAGAGATTGTACATAATAAAAAATTACTAACAAAAAACCATAAATATTAGGCTTAGTATATTGCATACATTACACGACAGCTACTTTTAAAATTTGAACTGCCCTAGACTTACATTGTGATTTTTTTGAGTTGAAAATGTTAGCCTACCTTAAGTCAACTCTGTTTCTTCTCATGGCTTTCATGTAAAGAGTGGAATAGACTTTGCTTTCAAAGCTTCAAATGTTTGTAGGGCGTGCTGTGCAACATGCTGGTCATTTGGGTAATATTTAAATGATTCTTGTATCATTTAATTGCAAGACCTTGATATGAAATAGGGAAACCTAGAGTATAATTGTACAATCTTAGAATTTATTGGGAGCTTAGCACAAAAGTCCTTGTTCTTGAAGATCTTCAGAAAACTAGAAATATTAAGCATGCAGGATTGTCTTTCGCAATTGAAAACTATGTAAACAACAAAAACAAAACAAACAACCAAACAAAAATTAAAAAAAAAAATCATTGTCTTCCATTCAAAAAGCTGTGAACTGAAACTGATTAATAACCAGGTGATCTGTGTTATTTGTTGGGTCTGGTCATATCTGGTTTCTACAGCCAGGACCAGAGGTGGATAGTACTCTAAATGTTTAAAGACTGGACTCCCTAAGCTCCCACAAACAGAACCAAAGACACCTAATAGTTTCAATGGCCCTTGTAGTCATTGAAAAAAAGCACCCCAAATTCCCAGAACGAGGACCAAGGTGATTGATAGCTCAAATAATCTCTACACTAACTGTGTGATGGATAAGAGAACAGAGCATTCCCTAGGTCCTTAAGCTAGTACAGCTAGCCTATTCCTAGAATCCACCCCCTTTGAGGAAATGACAAGTACCCCAAGTCAAGTTTCAATGCAATTACACTACCTAGTGTGACAGGGATTGTATAACATCAGGATATTTTTCAAGATGTACTGTGTTTAATCTGGTGGGGAATGAATGAACTGACATGAGACACTTTACAATTGTTGATACAGGTTGACGAATCCAATCTGAACAGTGTTTTCTTTTCATCTCTTCACCGTTTGTTTCCCTGCCTGGACACCTGCAGGGTCCCCCTCAAGTGTTAGTCAGGCAGATTCATTATAATTTAAAATAGTAGATATGTTAAAAATAACTAATTCACCTTCATCTGGTTCAGCGAAGTAACAAGAACTTAACATGAAGTGAGAGATCATTTGTATGATAGCCACCCAGAAGGTTTGCCTGCAGGCTCTTCTCATCTCATCCCAGTGCTTCCTACAGCACACACTCAGTTCCTCCTTCCTGACAGGGGTCAGCACAGTAGCAATAGACTTTGATGTAAACTTTTTAATTACCTCCATGAGGAAATACATTCAGTTATTTCTAATATTATTATCTTATGATCAGAATAGGAAAACATTTCTTTTTCTTTTTCTGGATAGTTTCAACTTATTACAAAGTATCTTTTATATGAAAATATATAATAAAGTATTGTATTTTATATGGTAATGTATAAGATGCTACATTTCACTGTTTTCCATGCTGTTTTTTTTACAGGTGATTTATATACTAATGTAAATCTAATTGGTTCTTAGTAGTTTCATGTAGTAAGAGAACTTGAGATGTTTTTATTTACTTGACTTTTTGTTTAGATTTTATTTTGGTACATTATACTTTCTGCTTAATTTCAGTATAATTTTCAAACATCTACTTTTTAAATATTTATTCTCCCTTGTAAGGATCCTTGCTTGTGCTTTCTACTTGTTTCGCTTCTTTGGGTCTGTGGAGTGAGGAATAGGTGTCCTGTATTATATGGCTAATATCCACTTATAAGTGAGTACATGCCATGCAGGTGCTTCTGGGACTGGCATATGTCACTCAGACTGATATTCTCAAGCCCCATCCATTTGGGTAGAAATTTCATGATGTCTTTGTTTTATCTCATTTTATTTATTCATTCTTCAGTTGAAGGACATCTAGGTTCTTTCCAGTTTCTAGCTACTACAATAAAGCTGCTATGAACATAGTTGAGCAAGTGTCTTTGTGAGATGGTGCGGCATTTTTTAGCATATGGCCAGGAGTGGCATAGCTATGAATTGAGGAGAACTAATCCAATTTTTTGACAAACTGCCAAATAGATTTGCAAAGTCTGTACAAGTTTGCACACTAGAAATGGAGGCATATTCCTCTTGTTTCACATCCTTACCACCATGTCCTATCTCGAGTTTTTGATCTTAGCCATTCTGCTGGTGTAAGATGGAACTTCAGAGTTGTTTTGATTTGCATTTCTCTGATGACTAAAGACTTCAAACATTTCTTTAAGTACTTCTTGGTTATTTGAGATTCCACTGTAAAAATTCTCTGTTTAGCTCTGTACCCCATTTATTTGGGTTGTTGGTGTCTAACTTCTTGAGTTCTTTATGAATTTTGAATATTTGCCCTCTGTCAGATGCATGGTTAGTAAAGAGCTTTTCCTAAACTGTAGGCTGCCATTTTGCCCTATTGACAGTGTTTCTTGCCTTACAGAGGCTAAGGGGCAGATACAGGGAGGGACATGGGTGGGAGAAGGGATGGGGAGGGGAATCAGAGGGGTATAGGATCAGGTGTGGGGAGGGACAGGAAACATGGCCAGATGGCTATGACACTGAACAAAGAAATCCAACTGACAGAGGTGGGGAGGTTGGGGGCATCTCTAGGAAGATACAGAGACCTGAGATAAAGAAAGCACCCAAGAATCAATAGGAGTAACCTTATCTGTGACTCACAGTATTGGGGATATGGAACCTGAAAAGGCCAACTCTTGAATCAGGCAAGAACTCTAGTGGAGCAATAGGGACACCAATTTATCCACAAAACTTTTGACCCCAAATTTATCCTGTCTACAAGAAACGCAGAGACAGATAATTGTGCAGAAACTAAGGGAATGGCTAATCAATAACCAGCTCAACTTGAGACCTATACCATGGGCAATTACTAATCTCTTACACTATTGATAATACTCTGTTATGCTTGCATACAGGTGTCTAGCATGACTGTCCTCTGACAAGCTTCATTTAGCAGCTGACTCAGACAGATGCAAGTATCCATAGCCAAACAATGGAGGGAGCTTAAAGATTCTTGTAGAAGAGTTAGAATAAGGATTGCAGCCCCAAAGGGGAGATGGACTATACAGAATGATGAACAGAGTTAACTAACCTGGACCATTGGGACCCTCAGAACCTGAATAGTCAACCAAAGAGTATGCACAGACTGGATCTAGGCCTCCCTGCACATATGTAGCCAATATGCAGCTTGGTCTTTATGTGGGTCTTGAACAACTGAAACAGCGGTTATCCCAAAAGCTGGTGCCTGTACATGAAATATGTTTTTCTAGCTGGACTGCCTTGTCAAGCATCAGTGGGAGAAGATAGGTCTAAACTACTTGTAGAGACTCAGTGTGCCAGGGTGAGGAGATACCCATGAGGCGCCTACCAGCTATCCTCTTGGAAAAGAAGGGGAGGGGAATGGGGGGAAGCATTATGGGAGAGTATGATCTGGATAGGGGGAGCAGTGAGCAAGATATAAAGTGAATAAGTAATATATACTGCATAAAATACTTTAAAATAAAAAATTTAAATACATAATACAGTTTTCCAAAGTACTCATAACAAAATATCCATAAACATAAAATGTTTAAAATGTGTCAGCAAACCTAATTTGCAAATTTTACTACAATACCTTGTCTAGGTGTTTACTTTTCTTGCTTTCTTCTATCCTTATTTTTACTTTTAATTATTTACTTTTCTTGCTTTCTTTTATTTTTAATTATCTTCCATGATTATTTCTTCTTCTTCCTCTTCCTCTTCTTCTCCTTCTCCTCCTTCTCCTCCTTCTTCTCCTTCTTCTCCTTCTTCTCCTTCTTCTCCTCCCCCTCCTCCCCCTCCTCCTCCTCCTCCCCTTCCCCTTTCCCTTTCCCTTCCCCTTCTCCTTCTTTTCCTTCTCCTCCTTCTCCTTCTCTTTCTCTTTCCTCTTCTTTCTTCTTCATCTTTCTTGTTCTTCCTCCTCTACCTCCTCCTTTTAATTTTATTTAATTTTTTTTCCACTTCAGATTTTATCCCCCTCCCAGTCCACCCTCTGACTGTTCCACATCCCATACTGCCTCACATATCCCCATCTCTACAAGGGTGTCCCCACCTTTGTACTTCTTACCCCAACAGACCTCTCCACTCCTTGGGGCCTTCAGTTTCTTGAGGGTTAGGTGCATCTTCTCTGACTGAACCCAGACTCAGCATTACTCTGCTGTATATGGGTTGGGGACCTCATATCAGCTAGTGCATGCTGTCTGGTTGGTTGTCCAGAGACTGAGAGATCTCAGGGGTCCAGCTTAATTGAGATAGCCGAGTGTTTACAAAAGGGATCTATCATGACTGCACCCAAAAGACCCAACAAGCAGCTGAAGGATTCAGATGCAGATATTTGCGTGCAACAAATGAACAGAAGCTGCTGGCCACTGTGGTTGAATTAGGGAAAATCTGAATGAAGCTGAGGAGGTATTTTTTTCATAACTGACAAGTGAAGCAGCAGAGTTGGATTGTCATGATTCAAGCATCACCCACATCTGCCTGGTTTAAAGTGGTACACCATGGCCGTTGTGTTTCTGTAACTACTTTGGGCTGTTGAAGAATTATCTGGATTCTATGCCATCATCTCCAGTTCAGTGTTTGATGATTTCTAACTGGATGTATTGTTTTAAGGGTATTAGCTTTTTAAAAATACATACTTTGAAAGTGACTATGGAGAAAATTCAGAGCTGATAGGGAGGGAAAGAGAGATAGATGTGTTAGATCTGAATTGGCATCTTTGTTAAACTTATGTCTTACTAAAGACAAGTTTAGATCAATGCTGTCATTATTTAGAACTAGAATAAATACATGATCATTGAATTCAAGAAAGTGCACATTAGTAAAGTATTTCAACAGAAGCAAGCATCTAAGTAGGTCAAATTTACTCCTTCTGAGGAAGCTAGACACACAAGTCATTATTCTGAGAGCATAACATTCCATCCATGTATCTCTGACTTGATTGTTTATTTCTACCGAGAGAGCTTTTGATTTTGTGATCCAGGGTAATACTTCTCCCAGAGGTGGAGTTCAGTTGTGTCTTATTATAGTCAGTGATTTTCTAACTCAGCTCTAGACTGGTAATTACCACTGTTTGCTACATACCATTCGTTTAAAGAAAAAATTCCCCATTGCTTTTTCTAAATATAATGCTCTTTAACTGTTTCTATGGGGAAGGAGATACTGGTAGATTCTGCTTTGTTTTCTTTGCTTAAAACAGTAAAGAAAAATTATCAGCTCAAATAGCTTCAACTTGAAGTTTTTCAGTATTAAGATGTAGGCATTTGTT
>JANHMN010000013.1:2781181-2832456 GCA_030674055.1 Rhabdomys pumilio | reverse complement strand
TGCCAAGTATATATACTTTTATTTTACTAATGGTCACATTTCATCTCTTCAAAAGTTTTCATTTAGTCTTCATAGCCCCATACTGTGTAACACAGTACCACTTAACATGCTTCTCTCATTTTGTTAAGCTGTGGTGGTTTGAATCTGTTTGGTCCATAGAGAGTTTTACTGTTAGGAGGTGTGGTCTTGTTGGAGAAAGTGTGTTGCTGTGGGGTTGGTCTTTTATGGTCTCCTCCTGTGCTGAGCTACCCATTGCAGAAGAGAGCTTTCTCTTCACTGCCTGAGGATGACAGTCTTCTGGCTGCTGTCAGATCAAGAACTCTCTGCTCCTCCAGCATCATGTGACATTGTTAAGAAATTGACTTTTTTTTCAGTAATGAAGAAAGGTGAAGTTTTGCTGTTCATAGGGAAATAAATGCAACTGGAAAGAATCACAAGAAACGAATAAAGACAGCTTCAGAAAGTGAATAATTTTATATTTTGTGTCAGATATTTACAGATATATATATATATATATATATATATATATATATATATATAATTTGTGTATATATGGTATCATATAAAAGGAAACATTCTTGATGACTAAAGAGAAATCAAATGTCAAATGAGTAGAAAACAATAAATGAGGTTAGGGGGAATATAGAAGATTAGGGGGAATATACCCAGCATAATTGTGGTGATTTTGTTTGTTTGTTTGTTTTTTTCACTCATAATGACCAAGTTGGCTTTGTTTAAATGATAAAGAAATTGTTCAACATATTTTAGTCAATAAATGGACATTTCTTATAAAGAATCATCTTGCTAAAGCCATGCTTTTCTGTCTCAATAGGTAGACTCACAAGAGAAACTGTGGGTGTTTTCCTTGTTGGTTGTCAAACTTGAGTTTTCAAACATGACTAAGCACATGTCCTACATAAATATGCAATAGGTATTGAATTGTAAAACATGCATATACATGCATATTGTTAGACTAACAAATTAGAATTACAAAAATATTAGGTTTATAAAGTAAATAATACTAAATTTTCAAAAATAATAGCCCAGATATTTATTTTATTTAACTAACATTTCATAAGTAACATTTATATTACAGGACATGTACTAAATATATTAATATATGAATGGACATGGACTAAAATAATGATTTAAAAGATTAGATTCAGTGTATAGCTTTGCTATCATAATAATATTTAAAATTACCATTTCTATAATTGACATGTTTCATAGAGCCTATTTTGAGTTAACCTTTGCTTCCTAAAGATGAAGTTTCTACTAACTTAGAAAAAGTTGAACTAAATGAAATCAACTTTTAATATTTCCATACTGTAAAGTAATACATATTTTCTTTAATTTAGTTTAATTTTTATTTACCCCATTCTGGGCACTCTCCATAATTCTTTTTCCTTCCCCTTCCTCTTCTCCTCTAGCCCACCCTGGGTAGGCCCACCAACCCCCACCCTGACCCTGGCTCTTCAAATCTCCTTGAGGCTAGGTGTTTCCTCTTCCACTGAGGCCAGACAAGACAGCCCAGTTAATAGAACATATCCCACATAAAAGCAACAGCTTTTTGGGATAGCCCCACTCCAGTTGTTCAGGACCCACATGAAGGTCAATTTGCACATCTGCTACATATGAGCAGCTACATATTTAGATTAAAAAGTATTAAAACCTGAGTCTTGATAGGCAACAAATTTTTAATTAACCCCCTGGAATATTTAGCATAATATTGAGACAATATATATTGGTTTTAGAATTCAAAATGTCTGTATATCTAGAAAGAAAGTTGAATATTGATAAATTGTCATTATAAGTCTCTGAGGTAAGACCTAGGTATATATTTCCTATATGGTAGATGGAGCACAATCTAACAACTTGGGGAAATTTTAGGTTAAGTCTACATTCTCAAACTTCATGGTAAGTTTACTCTTCTTAGTTCTTCACATAGATCAGTTAGGGTGAGCATTGTGTTTCAGACCCAGATATTGGAACAGGCTGTGCTATAGCCCCTTCAGCCCCAGTTCTATCTTGGGGAAATGGTGACACTGACTCTGTTTTATGCTCAAGTAGAAATACCCTACATAAAAAAAAGTGTGGTGTCTAAAGCCTGATTTATATACTATTTCTTAAATTCCTGCAGGAATTATCTCTAAGACAAATTGCCCCTAAGACATATTAATTTTCACTTAAAAATTTTAAATTCTTATAGCTTAGTACATTATAACACCTCATAAACCTACATATATTTTTTTTAAAAAAAAATACGTTCAAAGTTTAATTTAGAGGGCTGAAGATACACACAGACCAAGAATGTGTATAAACATTTAGATTCTGGTTACAGAGAAATAAAGAAAGGAGGCCTTGTGATTTTTATTATGATAATTGGTTTATGGCAGAGGAGTTATTTTCTGTATGAAAGGCTTTCCTCAGTTAAATATTTTTTTTAAAGGTTGAGGGTTTGTTTGTTTTGAGCTTGTACATAACTAATTATGTTAAACTTGCTTTAAGCTTGTCTTCTTACTGCCTCAGCCTGAAGAATTCGTGGATTCCAGATATTGAACAGTGCGTACTGTTTAGCACTTCTTTGTGAAATCACAGAGGTGCACACCAAATCTAACAGTGAGGCTTCAAAACCCCCAGCAGTCAGTTTCTTATAGTAAATAAATAAATAAATAATAGTCTTAAAAAAAAATCAGTATAGAAAAGTTAGTTCCTATTACCTGGGTCCCACTCCCAACCCATAGGGTATTTGTTTATTTGTTTGTTTGTTTGGTGGATTTTTTAAAAAACTTTCTATTTTACAGCTATTATTTTGAGTCAGGGCTCTTCATTCTATTGAGAAAAATTATGTTGTGAGCAAGGAATCTTTTTTTTTTTTTTTTTTTTTTTTTTAGTTGCTTTGAATTTCTGGCGAGCTTAAGGGGGAATTTTCAGGTTTATTTAGTGTAACCTTTCATCCTAAACTATAATGTGAGTGAGTGGAAGCTGAAGCTGAAAAATGAATCCACAAGTGAAAGACATTTACTATAGTCAGGCTAATAAAGAATGAAATGTTGGGAGGCATTATTGCTACTACCTGAAAGAAACTTTTTTTTTTTAAACTTAGCTAAGCCTAGTGCCTTACAGATTATTTTTTACTCAGATAAAAAGAAATATTTTATGCTGTACAACTGTAAAAAATCCATTAAAATATTTATTTATGTGTTTATGTGTTTATTTAATTTTCCAGCAATTAATTAATTTTTCATTTTATATCTCTATTGCTGACTCTCCTCCTGGCCCCCATCATACAGATTCTCCCTCCATCTTCCCTCCTGTTCTGATCTGAGAAATTGAAGGCCTCCCTGGGTATCCCCCAACCCTGTTGCTTCAATTTTTTGCACAAGGAAGCCAATTTAAAAGAACAGATTCCACAGACAGGCAACAGCTTTAGGGACAGCCTTTGCTCCATTTGTGAAGGACCCACATGAAGACTGAGTTGCACATCTGCTACGTATGTGCAGTGGCCTAGGTCCAGCCTGTGTATGTTTTTTGGTTGGTGGCTCAGACCCTGAGAGCTCCAGGGGTCTAGATTAGTTGACTCTGTTGGTTTTCCTGTGGAATTCTTATCCCCTGAATAGTCTTTTAACTGGCATTTTGCTCTGCCTTAAAATTGCATATTTTTGTAAATCTTCCTTGAGAAAGTGCAAAACATTTATGATAGAAGAAAACAGTTTTCACTTAGCCTTTTCATGAAGGCATTTTGTTGGACCATTGGAAAGAATCAGTGGCATGCCTATTGAGGGTTAGTCTCTTAAGGTGTTTGTGGGTATGTACAAAGAGATGTAAAGAGAAACAAGATGTTAATGGTTATTTATTGAAAAGTGTGTGTGTGTGTGTGTGTGTGTGTGTGTGTGTGTGTGTGTGTTTTGAAGAAAATCTTATCACTCAGGAAGTCAGATGCATAGGCTTTGCAGTGGGATTCTTTCCTAGAAAATTAACAATCCAGCAATCCCCTCACTCATTCTGAGAAGATATTAGAGATACTTTACTCATTTATTTAATGTTGTGACATAAAAAAAGAAAAGTGAATGTGGTCATGTGTTTCCATATAAAATCTCATTTTATCTTGTAATGCATCCTGGTAAAACAATAACAGGGCATTTTTGTAAGATATGAAATGAGTGATTTTTACATGTTTAGAGGTAAACAATTGATTTGGGAGAGATGAGGCATGTTATATGCACAGTAGACATGTTCAGTGAGTAGAGAGGTTACTCAAATAATTTTGTTGAAGAAACTAAAATTCTATTTCTCATTTTTCTGTTTTTCTTTTTTGTTTTTAATTTTTTAATTGAAAAAAATTGCATACAATATATTTTTATAACAGTTTGCTCTCCCATGACTCCTCGAAGGTCCTTCCAAACTCCCCACAAACTGAATTACTGAACTTTTCTTTTTTCTCTCTCTCTCTGTAGAAAACAAACAAATAAACAGAAATCATATATATATATATATATATATATATATATATATATATAATTTTATTGCATTATGTACTTACTAGTAACTCATTTATTTTAGTTTATCTTGATGTAGCTTTCTTTTTTAATATTTCTTTTTTTGTTATGTTCATTGGTGTTTTGCCTGCATTGAGTGTCAGATCCTCTGGAACTGGAGTTATAGACAATTGTGAGCTCCCATGAGCCAGGAATTGAACCCAGGTCCTCTGGAAGAACAGCCACTGCTCCTAACTGCTAAGCCCTCTCTCCAGCCCCATGATGTAAATTTTCAGAAATCCAAAAGTGAAAAGAAAAAATAAAAGGTGTCAGTATTCCTATTACTGATGCTATGGTGTGCTTACAAATAGGAATCTAGCATGGTTGACCTCCAAGAGGCCCAACAAGCAGCTGACTGAGACAGAAACATATTTACATGCACCCATGGAGTTGAAGTTGGAGACCCCTGTGGTTGAACTATGGGAAAGGCTGGAAGAAGTTGAGGAGGAGGGCAAACCCTGTAGGAAGACAAGCATTCTCAACTAACCTGGACTCCTGAGATCTCTCAGACATTGAGCCACCAACCAGACAGCCTACACTAACTAGTCCAAGGCCCCAGAAACACATACAGCAGATGACTGCCTGGTCTGGCCTCAGTGAGAGAAGATGCATCTAACTCTTGAGAGACTTGAGGCTCCATGGTGTTAGGGGGCCTGGCTGGGTGGGGGTGGAGTGAGAGGACATCCTCTTTGAGATGGGAGAGGAGGAGTGGGATGGGGAACTGTCGGAGGTCAGAACAGGAGAGGGAGAATAACTGGACTATAAGAAAGGATTAAAGATAGTAATATTTTTTTAAAAGGTGGGTGTTCAACATCAGTATAATGGAATGAGGTTTTCATTCTTTATACCAGTGGTTCTTATCCTTCCTGATGCTGTGAACCTTTAGTGTGTCTCCTCATGTTGTGGTGATCCCAAACATAAAATTATTTTCATTGTTACTTCATAACTGTAATTTTGCTACTGTATAAGCCATAGGAAAAATAGCTGATAAAAGATTCCCAGTGGGGTCACTACCCACAGATTGAGAACTACTGTTCTACACTGTCATACTTTTATCAAATAGAAATGATAGTGAGCCTAAGCTTTGTGGAGACAGAAAATTACTAAAGTATATTTTCTTCAATCCGTATAGCACTTATGAAAATACGATTGGTCTATTTCTTTAATGATGGTTTCTTTCTTCTAAGAGCCATGTGATTCCTGTAAATCAAGGATTTATTGAGAACGATGGTCAGTCTTTGTATAATTTGTTGTTCTCTACGCGGCTCTTCATAACCACTTACAATACTATAAAGAGTAAAAAAGTACGCCATAGGAAAGAGAATGAGAATACATTTTGTCTTTAAAAATAACTGAATGAGATTGACTAAGATAAACAATAAAGACAGTGACAAAGACAGAGAAAATTATCATATCATATAAAATACTTTTTTTTTCTTACTCATTTAGTTTTGAGCTATGGAAACAAATTTTCTTTGGAGAATTACAAAATAATGCTCCTAGTTTGATCAGATAATTTAAGAAAAAGGTAGAAGTTTACATTCACATACTACATTTTTTATTTGTTAAATTTATTTATTTTTATTTATTTTGAGGTCATAATATAGTTAATATCATATCCCCATTCCCTTTACTCCTTCAAAACATTTCCAGATAATCCTTGCACTTCTTCGAATTCTTCACTGACTTTTCTTCAATTATAATTTTAAAGTTAGCTAAAATGTCAAAAGAAGTATTTTCAAAAAATCTTTTTAGTAAAATAACGTCACATTAAAATAAAAAAATGTGAAATATTCTTAATGCAAATAAAAATTAGTTATAAGTGCTAGTCTGTACCATATAGTTCTAACATTCCTTGTGCAATTAGATTGGCTAGTTATCCTGTACTTGGACAAACTGAATATTTGTCTTTGAATTTTAAGACAATAATTTTGTGTCTAGTGATTGGTTAAAGTGCTTTCTCTGCAAGCCTATAGACCTAAGTTTGCATTCCCATACTCATGTAAATGCTGATCTTTGAGTTGCATGTTTGTACTATTTGTGCCTGGATTTGGCAGCAGAAATATGAATAATCTAGGACTCACTGACCAGTCTTGCAGTCTAGCTAGAGGTAAGCTCCAAGGTCATTGAGAAAAAAACATGATTCATTATCCACCTCCCATAGATCACTTCAAGTGCATGTTCCCAATCACAAATACATGAACATATACCCATGTGCACACACACACACACACACACACACACACACACACACACACACACTAATTGTACCAATTTTAATACATTGTAACACATTAACTACATTTGCTTTGTGCTGTTACTCATTTTATATTTGAGTGTAAAGTAATTATTTTTATTATTTTTTACCATTATGTATCCTTTATCTAAATCCAAACCATTTTAAATTGTGCTTACTTACTAAAATTTAGCAAAAATAAACTCATTATGATCGTATTGCATATTTATAGTCACAAGAAACTCACTAAGATAGATGTGAAGAGTATGAGTCTACCTTGAAGCTTCCTCTGCCTTGCTATATATTATTTTTTTTTTCTTTTTAAAAAGTAATGGATTTAAACATATATCCTACTCACTAGTTAGGATATAGTGCTTCAATGTTTTAAAATATGTTCAGAAACAGCCTATTATATAGTTTCCTTGACTTATGGAATTAAGTGTTTGATCTCTGTGAGGGCTGAATCATGGGTAAGGCATATCAAATCGCATGCAACTTTAAAGACTTTGAAGCAAGCTTCCCATATTCTTCAAACACTCAATGTTTCAAGAGCAAATCCCCTCATCTATTCAATTCTTCCTTATCATGCATTTATTCAACCTGAACTGTTTAAGAAACCACTGGTCAAAGTGCTCTGCTTAAGAACCAGGAGAAGAAAATGATGAAAAATTCAAAGGCTGCCCTCCTACAGACAGCAATCTAGGTGAGATGATTGAAAAATGTACAAAAGTAAGTGTAAGATTGATTGTGATGTGTGACACAGGGAAGCCAAAGTGATAAGAGAATTCAGCAGCATGAACAGCCACCCCTAACTTGCACATCCGTGTTGGGAGCTGCTCTCAGACCATGCTTCTCTCTGTGGAGTATTGATCAGCTATGGCAGGAAGGCACGTAGTCTCAGACTGAGGGGGTTTGAGCACAGGTGGCAGGTTTGCCTCAGCTCCATCCCTTTTTCTTTTTTATACAAACATTAGTATTTCAGAGACTCCGTTACATTTCTACATTCACATGGCTTATTAATGCTACATTCATTTGTTGTGCCTAAGATAATATTGCTACTAGTCATAACAGTTGACAATTAATGAAAATTGTCCACAGATTTGAAAGAGAGTAAGTAGCAAGCAGTATATTATACTAGGGTTTGGAGGAAATGATGTAAACTACTGTAATCTCAAAAAAAATAATAATAAAAACATTTTCTTTCAAATATCTAGGTTTGGTTTTTACTGTCAAATTAAGCTTATCTATGAAACGATGACAAATCACAGGGTTATAATTTATTTTGATACACCTGAACCCATAATATGTATTTTTCTTTCTTTTTTTTGACTCTTTATTACCACTTATTTGATTTCTGAAATACTATATTACTTAGTTCATAATACAATTAATCCACAAGGCACCTTTGTAGATTAATTCTTCCCTGTTCTCAAAAGAGTATTTATTGTTCTATGACTTGGACATGAGATATTTTTCTAAAACATGATTCTGTTGTTTTGTTTCCCCTCTGAAATTGTGTTTAAGTATATACACCCACTATAATAAGGCCTGTTCTCACAGGAAACATGGGTATATATAGCACCTCAGATGCAAGTGTCTCTCGCACCTGTTACAAAGTCCAAAATTTCTTTGCTAGTTCTTGAATAATTTCCTTCATGTAGTGTTCCCTACGATCTATACTTGATCTATACTAACATTAAATACTTTAAAGGACTCAGAATTTTACTCAATTTGTTGTACATCACTTTCAATATCCCAGTACAGTGTTCCAGGTCATTCAGAATTTTACAGTAAAATATTAAACATTATTCACAAATTTTTCTACACAAATGTGTCATGTTTCCTTAGGATAATTTAAGAATTTTTTTTATTAATGTCAAATAAAGCTACTTGTACATGCACAATGGTGTGATGAGAAATTTGCTATTTTATGCTTATTATTTAACTTATGTGTTACATTTTATTTGTTCATGAAGGTTAAAGATGTTTATTAAATTGTCACCTGGCAAGGTGGCACATTCCTGAACTTCCTGCATTTGCATATCAAGGAAAGGCTGGATTACATAGAAAGACTCTATCAGAGAAATGTGGAGGGAGGTCATATGCATATGTATGTGTGTGTGTGTGTGTGTGTGTGTGTGTGTCTGTGTGTGTGTATGTATATGTAGTATACACTTACATTATACATACATGTGTAACATATCTTATATGTTATATACACATATATAGACATATAGGCATACATTCATACAAGTAATGTTATACTTGTATGTAAGTTTTTAGAGGAAAATCATTTGGTCCTGGACAATTAATCAGTATGTTTTTGCCTGGGTAAAGCCACCTCTCAGTCTCTCAATCTTACCTCAGTTGTCTATAGTGTTTTGCATATGGTTACATACTTTGTTGGCTTTCCCCATCCAGTTTGGTCATCTGTGCTTAGCTCATATTTATGTCAGTATTGTTGAGACACCTGAGCCATAAATAAGCTCAATGCCTTCTCCATGAGGACTAGCTTTCATGGTACTAGGAAGGCATTATAAGAAGAGGGAGGCAATTATTAATCAAACACAGCAATAATGCCTACATTACCCTTCATCAAGACAACTTCTTTTTACAACAGATACAGACCACTATAGAAAACCACCACTAATCAACTTGCAGAGTTGTATGTCCCAGTTCCATTAAATGCAAATACAAAAACATTCTTGCAACTATGAATCAGGACACATTGTAGGAGTGGGTATATAATATTATTATAAGTTATCGACTACATATTATTATTTTACATATTATTCCTATAATATTATTGTAATTGTAATAAAATTAATTATAATACTTGGTTAATGGATCACCTTATCAAGTAGCTGAAAATTTATAATTATAAATATAATCCCAACCTCATATATGAAAATAACATTTTCTGTTGATTATACATAGGACAACCAATGATTTTATATAATTTTAAATATCCTATATTTTTCGGAGAAATTCTATTTCTGAGAATATACATTCAAAAATGTTGGCATGTGTATTTTTAAATATCCACATTTCAACATTAGAAACCTTACAAAACAAAATATACGAGCTATTTCAACATTTGTTGACCTTTGCAAAATCACCTTGTCTGAACTTTAATTTTGAGCCTTGAACTACATTTTATTGGGTAATCAACACTGAAGAGTGTCTGTTGTAAAAATCTCATCTCAATTGTCTATGAGCCATGCTGCTAATTTTAGTCTTTGTTTGAAATACAATGTTTTTTTACCCTGCTATATTATAAATATTCTTGGGCTGAGGATATAACTAACCAGATAAGACTGATTGTTGCGCAGTAATGAAGGCCTGAGTTCAAATCCCAATATCCCATTGCAAACACTGGTTTTGATCATGTGCTCCTGGTAACACTTGTTCTCCTGTAGGCAGAGATAAGTACATTGCTGGAACTTTCTCGATACCTACCTAGCTCCAGGCTCAATAAGAAACCCTTTCTCAATAAAGTTATAGAACAGGAAATTCAATAACCTCTTCTGGAGTCTGCATATTATACAGTCACCGATTTGCATACACAATACAAAGATGCAGAAAGAAAAGAGAAGAAAGAAATATGGAAAAAGAAAATATTTTTTATTCCATGCTGTAACTTGAATGAAAAATGACCACTGGGTCTCAGACATTTGAACACATGAGGCTCACTTGATGGCAGTTGATGGGATGGGCTTTGAAGTTTGATTGCCTCACCCCACTTTCAGTTTGTTCATTAACTCTTTGTGCACATAGTTGAAATTTTAATCTTTCAGTTTAATTTCCTGCCATCTGTTGCCGTGCTTTTCCTTTAGTATGGATTCTCCTCTTATAACTTAAGGTTATAGAACATTTGCTGAAAAACTCTTATGTCCACACAGCCCAACTCTAAACATCAGACCCATGCAATAATTATAGTTTCTCTTGCAACATGTAAACATTTTTATTCATTTAATTATGTTTTGATATTCCAATAAAATCGAGAATTCTCTACACTTATTCATAAGACTAAATTTTTTAGTTCACCCACTATGACACCTGTTTCATGACTCTGATCAGAGTACAAGACTTTATTTTATACATGAGGGGAAAGGAATAAAAACTAAATGAATCAAATAAATAATAACTAAACGAACACACTATCTATGTTGCAAAAATGCCACACTTTTACATGGGGATTGGCTGACAGGCAGAGAGCTGCAGTCTAAGTACCTTAAAGCAGGAAGGCAGGTTTTTCTAAACCTCAGCAATGATGACTTTTTGAGCTTGATAATTTTTTAGGTGTGAAATGAAGTCCCTTGCTTACACCCATGAAATACATACCACCCGATATGATGAACAAGGTGTCTCCTCACATTTCTTCACGTTCTCTGGGAACAAAATTGTGCCCAGATAAAAACCTACTGGTCTTGAGGAATTGAGTAACTGTATATGACACTGCTTCTTGCTTCACCTGCAAGGTTAACAGTGTATCTGCTGCCTGACATTCTCACACTCTTATAATCTTAGAACTTTTTTCTTTTGTAGAATTTTGGTTAATATTAATGTAGCATATTGGATTTTTTGACAAAGGATAAAAACATAAAGCAATACATTTCTTTTGTATCATTTCATTTTTTTAACAGTTTTGTTGCTATTTTTAAGTTATAAAGTCAAATAATTATGCCACTTAATCAAAAATGATAGCATTTATCTATTGAACTTGAAGGCATTAAATTATTCATATTAGCAAAGTAATTTGTTAATGAATTATATGTTGTCATTTTCTATACTTGCCTTAATCTGCTTTGAAAAATGAAAATTTAATGATATCACCCTTATTTTTTAAGTTTAAAAAATTAATCAATTAAATTGTAAATGGAGATATTAAAACATAAATTATGTGTCCTTTATTGAAGGATAAGTCCTGTTGGTTATTTAAGTAAATAAATACAGCTTGTTTTGCATTGGTTATGTGGCTTTGTTTGTGATGTTGATAAGGCTGCTTAGAATTTCATATTGCAGAGAAGGAAAGAATACAAGAGTTCTAATTCAGAACATCAATCACTGAAAATGAACATAACCTAATGTCAGTGCTGAATCAGGCCATCAATTTAGTGCTTTGTAAAAGCAATCAGCAAGCTATCAAGCAATAAAGTGCATGAGATAAGTGCTTCTTTTGAGACAGCGCTGCCATTGACAGTGATATACTGAGGGGGAACAGCAAGTATCCGCCAGCACATTGTACCTATTACTTGTTAAAAGCTCTGCACTGTGCAACAGATGTGAAATATGTTTCTTATTATTATGAACCAATCTGGTTTGTTTAATAGCTTTGTGTGCCACTTAGACTCGCTGTCTTATTTAATGAGGTTGTGTTTGAACTCCTCTGCTTTCTTGGTGACTTTATGCAGAGAAGTGCAGCTGTGAACTGCTTTTCAGTCAATTTCCCCCAGACAGAGAGGGACCTCACTAGCATCTTTTACAATGCCGTATTACAGAAAGATGAAGGTGTCTGGAGCAAATTGTGATACTATTAAAATTTTATCACATCTGACTAAAAGAGAAAATATTTTTTTATTCTCTTAAACAAATGTGATTGGTTGCTCATATCCATGTCGTAGATGGTTGCGTGCTGGCTTCCAGAATGTTTGCTTGTGATAAACATGGAACTATGGAGGAAACACAGTGGAATAGCATGTGTGGTGCACTCCCCTCCATGTACAGAAGATGGGCTTTACTTAATGATGCAATGAATATAGTTACTATTATATATAACTTCCAGTCAATATTACAGTGATATTTTCATACTACCATGTTTTCAGAGAATCAGATCTACAGAAAGCAGAAGAGTAGAACACTGAATAAAGATTGCTGTTTATTGTTTCATGTTAGAGTTTATCTGTTCTTTGAGAATGTTGTATATGCATAACATTTTGATTCATATTCATAGACCATTACCCCTCCCTCCAACTCTTCCCAGATTCCTAACTTCCTATTCCAAATGTCATGTCATATATTTATTTCTCTGAGAATCCAGAGTTCAGTTTCCATTTCTTATTCAGTAGAAACACATATTTTAAGTGTCACTGGTTGTTCCTGGGAAGGCATCAGTTATACTATAGCACACCAATGGGATTTGTGCCAATATTTTTTTTAATCTTCAACAAGGAATATGATTGCTGACTTTTGAAAATTTAAATTCAACTTTCATCATTTACTTTAATGCTGACAAAATAATAGTTTAAAGATACAAAGTCTTATTGCTTATGCAGCAATTTTGAAATTACACATTCATGATGACCATGTAAGCACTGTGCAGTAGAAGATTTTGGTCAAGTGAACAAGATTTGTGTTTTCAGCTGTATATCAATTTAGTCATAATTTAAGTTGATATTGCTTATGTATTGCTACTTTTTTTGGTATTTGACTCAACTCTATCAAAACCTAATCCCAAATGTCTTTAAACACATGTGAATAAATTGTTTTTGTTATAATGTAGATTCATTTTAAAAGATGACAGGCATCCATAGTTCAGAAATTATACTTTGAAAACTTTTTGAATAAGGTAAAATTTTGTCTTGATGAGAAGAGTACAAGGTTTATACCAAACAAAATTTTATTTTCGCCATCAGAAAGGAGATATATCCTCCACAATTTACAAAAATATTTTCCATAAAAATACTTGTGTGTATCTTACGTGTTTGTGTGTGCAGAGTACATGAGGCCCAATGTTGACATCAGCTGCTTCCTTGGCCACTTTTCTATTTAGTTTCTGAGACAGGTTCTCTTGTTGACCTGAAGCTTACTGACACAGCCAAGATGGCTGGCTAAAGAACTCCAGGGATCTGGTTGTCTTTGTCTCCCCAGTTTTTGGATTAAATTTGTGTGCCACTGCCTTCAACTTTTTTATGTAGGATCTGAATATCTTAACTCAGGTTCTTATGACTTTCTGGTAAGTACTTTGCCCGTTGAGCCATTTTTCCAGACCCTTATGAGAAATATCGTTGAGGAAAAAATAGACAGTAAAATACATGATACTTTAGTTAAAATAGTCCAGATAATTCTAAGGTAGCATTTATTTCCAAAATATTAGTGATATGACAGGTAAGAGTGCCATATTAATGTCATTATTCACACAAGTAATTGTGTTGATTTGACATTAATTCTTTATATTAGTTACCAGCTTGTTGTGGTAAGTTTTGGGCTTCATGGCTTTGTGCTCCTGGCTGGTGGCAAGTGCACACTCGCCTAAGAGCTATCTTGGATCCGTGAAAGGAACATACACACTCACAGGCCAGTTAATTTTTAAAAGTCTAGGCTGCCTCAAAGGCTGGACACTCCTAAACCTTCCCCTGCCACCCAAGGCCCAATCGGGGAAGAGACCAATGGTCACTTAGCTGATAACTCACATGGCTGGTTTGACTTTATCAACTGCTACTTTTTCCCCTTCTTTCTCTACTCCTCACTCTCCCTGCTTCCTCCCATTGCAACTCTAAGTGCCCTGTCCAGTTCCCAGCCATTGGCTGCTGGCACCCTTTTTGATAGATCAAAAACTATTGAGGGTTAGGGGAAGGACCTTCAGCGTCTGGACATGCAGATTCAAAGCATCAGCACCAGTTTCCAACACAGGTATATAAAGTATCAAATGAATGGCTTTCAAAAAAACCTACAACAAAAATGCACCTTACTGAGATGCATTAAATGCTGTTCCATAAAATAAGGATGAAGTCATGGATATCAACAACCATCATATCTCTCATCCTCCTATTGGTGAACAATAAACAAGAAATAAAAATAAACAAAAAACAAACAAACAAAAAAAAAAACGTATGTATCCAGGGACTGGGAAGATGGTTTAGTGGTTAACAGCTCTTGCTGTCTTTCCAGAGGACCTAAATTTGGTTCCAAAAACCCATATATCTGTAAGTAGCTTTAGCTGAATAGACTCTTATCTTCTGTGGTCTTTTAGAGACTTCTCAATAATGTCCACGTACACAAAAGTACATATAACTAAATTGTTAAAAAGTTACTTCAAAACATGCATGTTGTTCAACAAAACACATTTTGTACATAATTATAGTTTTACTTCTGCTGTAAGATAAATCTAACAATATTTCATTCAAAATAACTAGTTTATTAGTAAAATTAATGACATGATATTTCATGCCATTAATACATGATACATTTTATACATGGATACATTTTATAATGTTCATGTTAAAAATATTTATCTCCTTAAAGTGTTATTGTTTAATTTATGCATTAATGATAATTTAATTAATTACCATTAATTAATCACAAGAAATGTTTTATAATTCCTTAAACCACATGATACATAATTATGTAATTATCTATAATAATCTACTGTGCAATAAATAGCATACTATAAATAAATTCTCTTTTATAATTTTCCACTTACTTATTTATTGATTTTGTCTCTAGTGGGTGGGCACTTGCAAAAACCATTACACTTGTGGAAGAGGAGCTGGCAGATTGTGGCAGTTGGTTCTATTCATTCATCATGTGCCTACCAGGGATCAGTCTTAGGTAGTCACAATTAGCAGCCACCCTCTTCACCTTCTGAGCTACCACCTCACCAGCCCTATTTCTCCTTTGAAACTCTACCTAGTTACCTACTATCTACCTTTGCCTCATGTCTATCTGATCTGATCCTCTCTCTTGTATCTGATAAGTTCTATTTTATAATGAAGTTTTTTCTTTTTTTACTTAGAAACTTTAATACTTTATATATTTTATCTTTCTACTATTATTTTAGTTGTTCAATATGATAATCCTTAATAATTCCATACATATATACAGTGTGTAATGACTAAATCAATGTACTTGTTGTGATGTATTTTTTTCATTACTTTATTCACTTTAAATCCCATTATCTGCCCCCTTCTCCTAGTCCCCCTCCCTCAGTTTCTCTACCTATTCTTCTATCCCCTCCTCCTTTGTGAAGAGAGAGAAACCCCTGCATATCACCCTACATTGACACACCAAGTCTCTGTAGGATGAGGAACATCCTCTCCCACTGAGGCCAGATGAGGTAGCCCAGTTAGTGAAACAGGATCTACAGACAGGCAACAAATTCAGGGGCATCTCTTGCTTCAGTTGTTGGGTGAGCTCCATGAAGACCAAGCTGAGTATGTTCAAAGGAACTATGTCCATCCCATGTTCACTCTTTGGTTGGTGGTTTTGTCTCTGGTAGCCCCCAAGGATCCAGGTTAGAAGACTCTGTTGGTCTTCTTGTGGAGTCCCAGGCCTCTTCTGCTCTCTCAGTCCTTTTCCAAACTCTTCCACAAGATTCCTTGAGCTCCATCTAATGTTTGGCTATGAGTCTCTGTAACTGTTTCCATTGCCTGCTGGGTGGAACTTGTCAGAGGACATTTAAGCTATCATCCTCTCTTCAAGCATAACAGAATATTATTAATAGTGTTAGGGGTTGCTTCTTGCCCATAGTACGGGGCTCAATTTGGACCACTTCTTCTTACACACACACACACACACACACACACACACACACACACACACATATATATATATATATATATATATATATATATATATATATATATAATCACTCCATTTTAATGACATGCTTATTTTATTTTCCAGTTTTAACAAATTCAGGAATTGCTTATTACTTTTCTGTACAAAACATGACCTATGTTCACAGTGCCCAAACAGCATCTGGCCTTTGACCCCTGTGCCAACCATCTCTGTGAAAAGACCAACCTACTCCTTGGATATTTTTTCCTTCAAGAGTGTTCATTTTTAAATCACCTCATTCAAATGGATATATTGATATAATTTTTAACGTTGCAATTTATTTTAGTTTTTAAACTGCCTTTTAATTTGCATAGTGTTTCTGGATATTTTCTCTTTGAAGGAATATATCCAGAGTATAGATCATGTTTGTGTGCTAAAAATAACACATGTATAGTTTTCATTTAGTCATCTGTGCAACACCCTGAATGTTGGACACCAAAGAGCCACTCCTCTGTTAAGACTATGTACAGCCCAGCAGAGGGTGATGAGGTAATGCTTTCAGGGCAGTGCCCTTAATTTATTCATTATTTGTTGCGAGCAGCACAATTCTTCTTCAGCAGCCAGCTACTATCAATATCAATTGTATTTCCAATTTTGGCTTGCACTTCTGTAAGTGATAAGCAAGCGTCAGAAGCAGGTGTTGTCCATCCAGCAGCTACAGATATAAATGTCTGCAGGTTTCTTTCTCTTTTTACTTTACTCTGTTGCCTGAATATCCTAGAAGCAGATTGTCTGTACCCATTTTGTTCTTTCTTTCTTTTTCTTTTCTTTTTTATAACTAGAGCTCAATAGTAGTTGCAGCTGTATATTGAATTGGATGGTGAATCACATGGAAAGAGCGTACACATCACTTGTCTCTACCTTATCTTCAAATCACCCTGCTAGTGATCAATGAAATTAACTCCACACTCTTTCAAAAGTGAGAAATTAGTACTGTGCAGTATTATCCAAGGTGAGAAATTATATGACTGAAAGGGTTCAGAGTAGATATGAGGTACTAATAATAGATAATTGAAGTATCCATGTGTTACACCTACTTTGGTAAGCTTCTGTGAGTTATGGATAATCTGAAAATTCTCTCATGTTTGTCCACTCAAATAGCTAATAATACTGTTAATTTTATTTATGTTGAAACAATGAACAACAATTTAGATTAATTTTATCATTCATTAATTTATTAAGACTTCATCATAAAGAACTTGCAAATAAAATAATCATGTGTTAACCAGATCTATTGTTTATGCATCTCAATAATTTCTATACATTTGACATAGCCATTCTAAAGCTCAGAGCTTCACATGGATTTTATACATTCAATATCAGATATTTTTTTATGACTAATCTATCACAGAAAAAAAATCTTTGTCAGAGTTAAAGCCAGAAAAACAACTAACAATAGGTCCTCTTTCAATGATCAAGTATTTTTACTGCTGCTTTATTTACTATTGAAAGGGAAAAGAACTTCACCTTCTTGTTGTGTATGCATGTCTATGTATATGTGTAGGTGCATGTAAAATTCAAAGAGGACATCTGATCTTCTGTATCTGGAATTGCAGGTCAATTTGAGTAACGTGACATGAGTTCTACGAACTAAAATTACATCTTCTACAAGAACAATACTTATTTATTCAACCACCGGCCACCACTCCAGCTTCTGATTTTTTAATAACATCTTCCAATATGTGTACATAGTGCTCTTATTTGGAGTTTGATCTTAAATTTACCAAAGTAACACACTTTTCTTCATCTATTTCAATATCTGTTAATTTGCTAATTTTTCACTATTTTAGTAGTAGATATTCTCAGCCTAGGTAAAGAACAAGCAATATTGACTTGGAGGTGAGAAGCAGATAGATGCCTCTACTTGAGAAGCTGGTTTGGAATTTAACTCTCTAGTCATGGCTGAGTGAGAACAAAAGAAGAATAGTTTGATGTGCTTGGCATCAGATGACATTGTATTCATAAAATGAAAAATGTGGGTATTGTCAAATAAGAAAAATTTAAATTCCACAAACAGTAAGAGGATATCCAGGAATAAGAAACAGAAAAGCTCATCTCTAGTGGAAAAAAGAAAGACAGTGCTGTATGAGGGAAGATGGGAAGCAGAGCTGCAGTGTGCCTTGGGCATAGCGACTTCTATCCTGAGAACTGAGTCTTCGTTCAGTTTATTTACTAGTTCAATACTTTATGTTTTCAAGTTAGCCTTAGAATCTGAAGAAAAATCTTTTGACATTGTTTTCTAATCTTCATGCTTCCTTTCCAATTGAAGAAACATTATAGCGACTGAATTATATGGGGTTTCTATCTCATATGTGATGAAATTATACAATCACATTTTGTGTGTGTGTGTATGTGTTTCTTATAGATTCTGAAGTGTGAAAATAATATACAAATAAGGACCTATTATCTGTACAACAGATTTGAGGGAAACTACAGTGTTTTTACTTAGGCTGTTTGACCATCCTATTATCTGTTGTACAAAATCTCCTTTACTCAACAGCGTTTTCTAGACATTTGTTGTATCACAAGGTACTCATTCATCAGTTGACTGTAGTATAGCTTTTTCTTGTTTGTAGGCTAATGTCTTTGGGCATTTTATAAAGGCCATTACTTTGTTATCCAAATGCTGATTTCTCTGACCTTGGATATGGTTTCAAACTCTTGTTTCAAGTTTCTGTAACGAATGCTTAGCATTTATTTTCTGACTTGTCAATAAAAGTTGATCACCTAATGGCTGGACAAAAGAAAAAAATATGGGGATTTTGGGCTAGGAAAAAGCCAAATTAGCTTAAATGATTAAAATAGATCATTGACTGCTCAGGTATTAGAGTAAAGCTTGATTAAATAAATCTTGGTCTCTCTGTCATTATTCATAATTAGCTAGATTAGAGAAAAACAACCTCTTTATTATTATTTGCTGCATACATTTATAGTAAAAAACACTATTACACTTGATTTTGTGTGAGAGTGGGAAAACGTTGAGCTCTTGATAAACATGTACATTTCACGTTGGAATTCTCCTTATATAAATAATTTTTAATTCTTCTTTTATTTTTTCATTTTTGTTGGTGGTTTTGGTCAGCATTGGCCCATACACTCAAAAGACAATGATGTTGCATCTACAGGAATTGGGATAGGGTTAGGGTTAGGGTTAGGGTTAGGGTTAGGGTTAGGGTTAGGGTTAGGGTTAGGGTTAGGGTTAGGGTTAGGGTTAGGGTTAGGATTAAATTTAAAAAAAAAAACAAGATAAAAAGATGAATCTAAGGATGCTTGTCAATTGTGACTATAAATTATACACAAGAATTAAACTTTTTGTTCTAGAGCTTTCACCAAGCTATATTTGAGTAGAAAGTTGTTCAGTTTCTATGAGTCTGTGAGCTTTCTGTTGTTTTTTGTTGTTATTGAAGCCTAGCCTTAGTCCATGGTAATCTAATAGATTGCATGGCCTTATTTTAATCTTCTATCTATTGAGGCTTGTTTTCTGACCCATTATATTGTCAATTTTGGAGAAGGTACCATGTGGTACTGAGAAGAATTTGTATTCTTTTTTTGGGGGGGGTGAAATGTTCTGTAGATAGCTGTTAAATCCATCTGGTTCATAACTTCTATTAGTTTCACTGTGTCTCTGTTTAGATTCTGTTTCAATGACCTGTCCATTGGTAAGAGTGGGGTGTTGAAGTCTCCTAATATTATTGTGTAAGTTTCAATGTGTGTTTTGAGCTTTAGTAATGTTTCTTTTATGCATGTGGGTGCCCTTGCATTTGAGTCGTAGATGTTCAGAATTGAGACTGTTGGTAGATTTTTTTCCTTCAATGAATATGAAGTTTCCTTCCTAATCTCATTAGATAACTTTTGATTGAAAGTCTATTTTATTGGATATTAGAATGGCAACTCCTGCTTGTTACTTGAGACCATTTGCTTGGAAGGCTATTTTACAGTCTTTTACTCTGAGGTAGTATCTGTCTTTGTCATTGAGGTGTGTCTCTTGCATGCAGCAAGATGGATATTGCTTGCCTATCTAGTCTATTAGCTTATGTCTTTTTATTGAGAAATTGAGTATGTTGATATTGAGAGATATTAAAGACAGGTCATTGTTAGTTCTTGTTATGTTTGTTGTTGGAGGTGGTATTATGTGTGCATGATTCTCTTCTTTTGCATTTGTTGTGATATGATTAATTTCTTTTGTTTTCTTTGGTATAGATACACTCTTTGTGTTGGAGATTTCCTTCTAGAACCCTCTGTAATGCTGGATTGATAGATAAATATTGTTTAAATTTGGTTTTATCATAGAATATTTTGGTTTCTCCATCTATAGTGATTGAGAGTTTTGCTGGGTATAGTAGCCTAGGCTGGCGTTTGTAGCCTCTTTAGGTCTGTGTGACCTCTATTCAGGCTCTTCTGATGTTTAGAGTCGTTGTTGAGAAATCTTCTGTATTCTGTTAGGTCTGCCTTTCTATGTTACTTGGCCTTTTTCTCTAACAGCTTTTGATATTTTTCTTTGTTCTGTGCATTTAGTATTTTGATTATTATGTGACAAGAGAATTTTCTTTTCTAGTTCAATGTGTTTGGTGTCTTGTAAGCTTCTTGTACATTTATGGCCATCTCTTGCTCTAGGTTGGGGAGGTTTTCTTCTATGATGTTGTTGAAATATTTTCTGGTCCCTTGAAGTGAGAATTTTCCCTCACTACTATTCCTATTAGGTTTGGATACTACTACCAACATTAAGAACAAATCCAAAGCTTCTCAAGTCAATGACTTCTTATTTAATTGCTTTGGCAGACACCCTCACAAATACAATGAAAACTACATTAGTAATATCTAGCCAAGGTATAATGGCTTCAAATGTTTATTTACAACTTAATTTGACTATGCATAGAAAAATAAAACTAATTTTTTCTCTTTCCCTCCTTTAAATTAAAGTTTTAATTGAAAAATATTCTCCATATCATATATTTTTTATTCTTTTTTCCTATTTTTTTTTCTATTTTTTCTTTTCTTATTGGATATTGTATTTACATTTCAGATTTTATCCCCTTATCCCATTCCCCCCACCACAAAAGAACCTCCTATCCCATGCCCCCTCCTCATGCTTCTTTGCGGATGCTCCCCCATCTACTCCCACTCCCCCTCCCACCCTCGAATTCCTCCTCACTCAGTGTTCAGCCTTCATGGGACCAAGGATCTCCTCTCCCACTTATGCCTGACAAGGCCATCTTCCCCTACATGTACAGATGGAGTCATGGGTCCCTCCCTATGTGCTCCCAGGCTGGTGGTTTAGACCCTGGGGAACTCTGGTTGGTTGGTATTATTGCTCTCCTCATGGGTCCACAAACCCTTTCAGCTCCTTCAGTCTTCTCTCTAACTTCTCCATTGGGAAATCCTTGGTCAGATCAGTGATTAACTGTGAACATCTGCCTCTGAATGTGTCAGACTCTGGCAGACCTCTAAAGAGGCAGCTATATCAGGCTCTTGTCAGCATGCACTTACTGACATCCACATTAGTGTCTACCTTTGGTGACTACACATGGGATGTATACCCAGGTGGAATGGTCTCCAGACGGCCCCTCCTTCAGTTTCTGTCCCACATTTTGTCTCCATATTTGCTTCCTTGAGTATTTTGTTGCTCCTTCTAAGAAGAACCGAAGCACCCACTCCTGGTCTTCTTTCTTTATGAGCTTCATTTGGTCTGTGAGTTGAACCTTGGCTATTTCAAGCTTTTGGGCTAATATCCACTTATCAGTGAGTAAATATCATGTGTGTTCTTTTGTGATTGGGTTAACTCACTCAGGATGATATATTCTAGTTCCATCCATTCACCTAAGAATTTCTCAAATTCATTATTTTTAATAGCTGAGTAATACTCTATTGTGTAACTGTACCACATTTTATGTATCCATTATTCTGTTGAAGGACAGCTGGGTTCTTTCCAGCTTCTGGCTATTGTAAATAAGGCTGCTATGACCATAGTGGAGCATATGTCCTTGTTATATGTTGGAGCATCTTCTGGGTATATACCCAGGAGTGCATACCCTATATACTAATACAGTTTCTCCTATCCCAATTCTTCTCTGATTGTCCCCATTTTCCCACCTACCAAAATCCACATCTTTTCATTTTCTCTCTAATTAGAAAACATATAGGAATAGAAAATAATTTAATAATTAATAATCATGAGTAATGATAAAGATAAAATAAATATAAGTTTGAATAAGATAAAAAACAAACAGAAAACAAAAAAGGAGACAAGGAAAAGCACAAAAAACACATAAAAAGTGATACATACACACGTTTGCACACATAGAAAACCCATAAAAACAGAGAACTGTAATAGTATGCAAATATTTATATAAGGTTAAAACATTTCTGTTTTTTTCAGGAAAGTCATTATAAGACAAAAAGCCTCAAAAAATACTATTGAGTTCAATTTGCGTTGGCAAACTGCTGGCATTCATGTAACAATGGCATTTTCTATGTGTACAGTTTAGGAGTAGAAAATAAATATGAGGTAAAAAGTTGATTTTTTTTCAACCTCAACAGAAAGAAATCATTTTAGATGATGAGCCGACAAATAATAGAAAAACTATTCTCAGCCACTGTTGGCGTACATATGCACTTGAAATTGTTTTCACAAGGTAATCAGGCTTTCTGCAGTTATACGTATTCACAAGTAACCCATTCTTTTCTTTGAATAAGTATTAATGGGTATTCTACATATTTGTCCTAGTGTAAGTGAATACACCACTATGAATTTTACAAGAAGAATTCGCTCTCTTCTTAGAATGTAAAATACCTCAGCCCACTTAATGACCTCATTTTTAATATTATAGGCTTCTATATAATTATTACATGTACTTTTGGGTTCTTTTTTTGGTGCTAAGGCTTTTTAATATTTGTTCTTAAGTGAGATATTATATGACATAATACTAGAAACTCAAAAATAGTTAATATTCCATCATATTGCTTTGTAATTGCCACTACTCATATTAATCGGTAAGGTGTGTAGATATTTACTTTAAAAAATGCTACGTTTTAAAGCATTTTTATGCTTCTAAAAGATTACACAAGAACTTGGGAATTGTTTTCTCTTCATTCATTTCTTGCAGGTTTAAAGTAAATTAATTAATAATGAAAGAAGAGGAAATCCCCCTGTTTTCTTACATTCCACTGTGCTCCAGTGCTTTTAAATTTTCTCCTTACACTAGCATAGAGTCTAACCTGGACAGCTAAAATTTTCAAATTTTAAAAGGTGTAACCACACAGAGATGTGGAAGACTAAGCAATCACCCTTGAGACAAGTTTAGCTAGGTCATCGGTAGAAAACACAGATAGCACTTTATTCATTGAACCTGTATCCTCAGATAAAAAGGCAAGAGAAACACAAAATCTCAATTCATTTCTCCCTTAATTGCTCTATAGTCAACTCAACAAATTGATTCCATCATATAAGGCAATTTAACATTTTTTTGGATTTTAATTGATTTTAATATTGCAGGCATCTTAGCTCTCTCACTGCTCCCAGTGGCATTACAGAGCTACATCTCAATGAGGACTGTTACTATATTAAATCAGTATATCAATACACCTTGCATTAAGAAGCAAGGGCCTTAGAGAATCTATGAATCAAAGAAGAAAGAAAAATGGTTGTTCAACTAAAGCACTCCTAAAACAAACACATTAATGGGGAAACATCATAAAAGTTTCCTTTGTGCTGAGGGATACATAAAACAAAAGTGCACAGCGTGGTAATCTTCTCCTTCCATATATTGATAGAAAGCACTAAAATGTTTTCTCTTGGGCAGGATATTCAACTGGTTACTTCCAAATAATGCATAAGATATGTGGATTAAAAAAGTGACCTTGTTTATGGCAATCATTTTTTCTCCAATGTAACTGAAGAAAGTATCTATATTCCCTAAACTTGCTTACAAGGATACAGACAGTCTGATATATGAGCTCAAATAGGAAGATATAAAAATCCACACAGACTTGGCTGTACAATATGTTTATGATAAAGTGTGAGATGTATGTGGAGAGAGAATGGTGCAGGGAAAGAAAAAAAAAGAACAAAGGAGGAAGTGGTAGATGGATAAGAATACCAAAAGTAAAGAACAGTAGGCTGTGTGAAGAAATAACAGCCACTCATTCAATGAAACAGTGGTAACTGTAATGCAATGCATACCATCTATTTTCAGTCACTCTAATTTTCTTTTGTATGTATCCTCATAGGGTCCAGTTATGCATGCAATTTTTTCTGTTCATAAGAAACTAAAAGTGAGTTAGATATTGTTCTCAGGAATGATGGAATGGTGTCTTTCTGTCATTACACTTTATTAATTGGCTTAGCTGTGAAAAGGAGTGATTAACTTCCTTCCATAGTCTTACTGAAAATGTAACTTTAGAGAGGGTTCAAAAGTAATTTCAGGAGAATGGTCTGTTTCTAGGATATGGTAGTCTACTGCTGATAACTGACATTGGCATTTAAAGTTGGGATGGTCACTTGGAGCATTTTCCCCAACAATTAGTATATGGAAAAATGGACTGTCTACGTATTAAAAATGCATTGGTGCATTTTTACTTTATATATCGAAAAAAGAAATACTTATCACTGTGCTCTTAAAAACTATATATATATATACACATATATATATATGTACATATATATACATATATACATATACATATATATATACTATAAAAACCAAATATATATATATATATATATATTCTATTTTAAAATATGTTTATTGATATGTTATAATACATAAAATATATAATTTTATAATATATATTATGTTATATATTTTATAATTTTATAATATATATTATAATGTTATTATATCCATTTTATAATTTTATAATATATATTATAAAATTGACTAGCAGTTTCCTCTAAGTTGGATTATTGCATCCTAAAACAATGTTCTTTCCTTAATATTCAGTAAGATGGAAAAAAGATCCTTAAAAACACAGAAATACACAACTCAAGAGACTCAGGAAGTCTTTGAAACTTTCTAGACCCACAAGTTTCTCACCTGTGCCACATGCACTTGCACACACTCCCAAGGTTATATAGGCAATAAGACTTGGTGAGGATGAAAAACCGTCTGAGCGTTCATGTGCCTTAGACACTGTGCAATAATCCATGACTGCAGTGTTTCCTTATTGGCAATCAGACAAAGGCAGGTTTTGTGTTGATGCAACAATAGTTGCACTTGTCAATGTCCTATAAGCAAATGCAATAAACTCATTCTGAGTAGGGCTTTTCTGGAACCATTTCCTTACCCTCTTGCCATTATTATGCCTTGTGTAGGCAGAAATTTGTTTATATATCCCACACCATGCTTTTCTTCACTTTTCATGTATGTTTGAAAGTTGCTAATTTACATTTACATAAACTTGAAATGATGAAATATATGGTTGAAAATAATGGAATTGCTATTAACTTTCATGTCCAATAGTAGAGCAAATTACATGATAGGAGATTAAAAAAAGAAAATGAAAAGAAGAACTGTTAAACAGAAACAGCAGAATTGTTTCATAGATAGGACGGGATATGCATTATTCAATTCCATAGCTAAATTACTATTACTGGAAATCCATGTTTGTGAAAGATATTTCTCAGGAGCTTAACTGGTACATTTGGTATTATCAGAAGCACAGTTAATTTCCTTACACCTATGAATCATGGCTAGTTTTCAGAATTTTTATAGCTCATGATCTCTCAATATGATTATAAAATGGTAAAAAAAATTCTTTTTTATTAGTTATGGCATCATGGTAGTAATAATTGTCAACAGAATGAAGCATGAAGTGATCAAATACCATATTTTTGTCCATCAATAGGAAAATAATGGAAGCCACTATCCAAAATGCTTACATTAAAAGAAGTTAAAAAAAAAAGAAAGAAAGAAAGAGGAAAGAGGAAAGAGGGGCAAGAGAGGTGACTACGCAGTTAAGAGCACTTGTTGCTCTTACTGGGGAACTATAGTTCTTCTTAATACCTAGTAATGGCTCAAAACCCTCCATAACTCCTTCCAGATTAAACACCATAGTCTTCTCTCCCCATTGTGTAATAGGCATGCATATGGTGTGGGTAAGTACCCATAAGAAGGGAAATTGTACACATTGTAAAACTTTTAATAAACCTAAAAAGTATTTAAAAACAAAAAAAGTATGAAAGACAAAGTTAACTGACTATAGGAATAACAGGGGAGAGAAAACAGTGCAACAGAAAACAGAGAAAATGTTGAGAATTGAACTAATATCCAGAGCCTGACAAATACAGAGGTGGATGCTCACAGCCAACCACTGGAATGAGCATGGAGTCCCCAATGGAGGCATTAACAAAAGGACTGAAGGAGCTGAAGTTTGCAACCCCATAGGAAGAACAACAATATCAACCAACCAGAACCCCCAGAGCTCCCAGGGACTAATCCACAAACTGAGGAGTACATATGGAGGGACCTATGGCTCCAGCTGCATGTGTAGCAGAGGATGGCCTTGTCGGGCATCAATTGGAGGAGAGTCCATTGGTCCTGTAAAGGCTTTATGCCCCAGTGTAGGAAAATGCCAGGGAGGAGAGGCAGGAGTGGGTGGGTGGGTGGGTGGGAAAGCACCCTCATAGAAGCAGGAGAAAAGAGGAAAAGATAGGGGGTTTGCAAAGAGGAAACCGGGAAAAGGGATAACATTTTGAAATCTAAATAAGTGAAATACAGTGCTTGGATGGCCAGGAACTGGAGACTGGATAGCCCTGAGATCTAGATTAGAACAAAACATGACTAACAAAAAAATAAAACATAAAATATAAAATAAAATAAAGGAAATGATCCCTAATGGTATTCTGCTATACTAGTAAATTGGTTCCTTGTTTAGTCATCATCAAAGAGAATTCTTTCCTCTCACAGCAGATAAGAGCCAGTACAGAGACCCACACAAAGACATGCAAAGAAAGTCTACATTCGAGGTCTACATCTGGTTCCTTCTCTCAGAGACCTAAAACCTCTGGAGATGTGGATGAAGGTTTTAGAAGTCAGAAGTGGAAGAGAACTTGGCCCACTTACTCAGCTAAGCAGTGTTCACATGGCCTCACAAAGACTGAGGAGCAAGTATGGAGCTTACATGGACCTGAACTAGGTCTTCTGTGTATTTTAGCTTGATGTTCTTGTGAAACTTCAAACAGTGCCTGCTCTTGGGCCTTCGCTTTGTCATCTTGTGTTCTGTTTTGTCCTGTTTGCTGTCATCTCTTAGAGGCCTGCTCTTAACTGGAAATAAAATGGAGGAAGAGTGGACTAGGAGAGAGGGGATATGAGGGGCAGCTGGGAGGAGTGGAGCTAGGGCTGTGGTATATTGTATGAGAGAAGAATCTATTTTCAATTAAAAATAATTAATTTAAAATAATAAAAAATAAATAAGTAAAATATCCAATAAAAAATAAAATAATTTCTAAAGAATAAGTAATTCAACTCTAAGCTTGAAAATACTAATTTTAATATTTTTGTTTTTGAAATTATAATATAATTGCACTGTTTTCTTTTCCCTCCTCTACTCAAAAAAGAAATTCACACACACACACACACACACACACACACACACACACACGTGCGTGCACGCGCACACACGCACATCCTTGCTCTTTTCATGTAAATGTGTGTGTATACAAGTCCTAACAAACACATAAGCAATGCAACTCAACATCTAGTGCTTAGGGTTCATTTAGAATTGAGTGTTGAAAGACTGTAAAAGCCAGAGAAACAGGGAGTTTGTTATGAGAATGTGTCTCCTAGGAATGTTGGAAACTATAAGCATAAGGTCTCACCAACATAACTGGTCGAGCTGACCAAGGACAACAACAGACATAATAAAGGAGATGGTGGGAAAACCATATATCTTTGACCTACACAAAAAGTCTAGGCAACCAAGAAATGCTGCAAATGGGAGACCTAGTCTTTCTGAGGGAAGAATACATCAATCGGTTATCCAATATCAAATTGTTATTCCTGAAAACATGCGTATAAATAATTCTATTTTAATTTGCAATTTCAAAAATTCTCACAATCAACTCAGGGATGTACCCATATTTCTAGACTCTGATGTTAAGTGAAAAATGAAGTGAACTATATATCATGTACTATATACTTCCTCATTGTTACTAGTTTTTGTTTTCTATTTCTAGTTAGTTTTTTTGTTACTATTTAGCCAAATTCTATGAATTTAAGCTACCTTTTAAAATATATCTTCACTTATTTAGATGCCATTAATTTTTTTTAGTTTTATAAAATTTTTATAAGTTTTATATTATTTGAGTTGTTTTAATTTTTGAAGTATTAATATCAGCATATCTTCCTTTTATTTCTTCTTTCCAAATTACCTCATATACCATTCCAACTCTCTTCAATGACCTCTTTTCCCAGTAATCTGTAAAATATAAACTTATATGTGTATATACATATATGCATGCATATACATACACGTACACATACTCATACATGTACACATACATATACACATATACACATACATATATATATATATATATATATATATGTATATGTATGTACATGTCTGGTCCATTTCCACTGTGTGTGTGTGTCTATACATACATCTTCCTAAATATAATACATTTACTGAATATAGTAGAAAATGTACACATATTTCCAGGACTTACTGGCCCTAGAGAACCAGTTGATGTGTTCTTCCCAGGGGAAGACCATCTTTTCTATTTGCAGCTTCCTTCAGTTGTCTATAGTTCTTTGTGTAGTTACGAGTGTGTAGTTAAGACATACTGATACTCATCCTTCCACTTTGGCATATCCAAATGTCATCTGTGTTCAGCTTATGTTTGTGTCATCAGGCTGTTGAGAGTTTATGGGTGTAGTTTTTGATGCTACTAGGAGGTACGTGATCATCTGGCTCTTACAGTATATTTGCCCTTCTTTCACAATCTTTTCTGAGCCATTGTGACTAGGATCTACAACTGCATTTTGATTGGTTGTGACTTTCTGTAATCGTCTCTATATGCTACTTGTTTTCATCAGCTCATGTTTGTGTGTACATCTATATTTTTCATAATTAAAGCTCAGTTTCCATATAATGTTGAATACTCTGAAATACAGTTATCAGTGGTTGAATTAGTTTTCATGTTTTTGGTAGATACTGGAGTGTAGAAAATGTTAAAAATGAATCAACATTGATTTGTAAATAACCTTGAAATGTTCCTGAAGGAAGTAGAAATGAAAGATGATCATAGGTACCTGGAGCTTTCCCTAGGTCTGCTGACACCTGGAGTACTTAAGTCAACAGGCTGAATTGATTGCTTTTATTGAACACAATATCAGATTTTTGTGTCTGTGAAACTAACAAGAATAGGTTTGTCATATTAATTTTAAAAAAGCATATAAAAATGTATGAGTTTATTTTATATCTATAGTTGTTTATTTGGGTCAATACAGTCAGCACTTAAAAGGTTACATGTCTGTTTACTGCATTTTCTCAACTAAACATTATTATCATGAGTAGATTTTGTATAAGTGAAGATAAGAAAGACAATTACCTCTAATTTCTGTCTGTCTTTATTTATTCCATTTCCATTTACTTTTGTGAATTATAGATTGGATACTTAGAATTTTAGTAAGAGGGACATGTCTGTCACCCTTGAAGGTAATTATTTTAAGCTAGAAAATAAACTTAGTGGTTTTTTTTTCTGGATTCAGCAAATAGAAGTTAGGCATTATTCTCTACTTTCACCAAACCCTAACCTCATCTCTGTAATTATATGTTCAACTAAAAGATTCTTTTATACCCACTGAAGAGAAATAATTTTGAATAAAAGTAAAAAACAATTGTGTAACCATTAGATCAGATCACAGTATATGTTTCCAATATAAATTCCTAATACTATACGTAATGTCAATGAACACATTAATGAAATAATAAAATCAACATTTATTTTGAAAGTTACTCAAGACAATTGATGAATAATATAGCATTGAATTGTGTTTACCAAAATATATTTGAAGGTGACTGAAAGTGTTTCTATATACTAAGTTAAGGAGAATGATGATCAAAAGACTTCCTCTCAATTATAACAGTAAAAAAGATAGCTTTCCTAATCTTCATTCCATGGTAAGTAATATATAATGAGAATTGTATGTCACATTTTAGAGCCAAGGCAAAGATGGAATAAAGATAAGTTATTAGATATCCATGCATTTACACACCTCAATTCTTATGACAATGATTGAAAGTCCCACAAATACTGTTAAGATCAATATAAGTTTTTCTGCATGGTGCTATCAAAGCTAGAAGTTTTTGGATGAACTTTCATGAAGGGTTGGAAGTCACTGCAAGCTTGTCCAAACAAGTGACTCTGAAACCTCTGTCTCATTTCTTCTCTCTTTTGCTTTTTAGCTCAGGATACGTAATGTGTAGTATCTTGTGATGCCATTGAAGATTGTCCTATTTAGGAACCCATATTGTGGTGGCCTAATCTTGGATTAGAAAATTCAAAATCATCAGGTAAAACAAGATTATGCTTCTTAATTTAATTGGCTCATATGTTTCTTTACTATAGTAATTGTATGCCCATTAGGTCAGTACATTATAACATATATGTGCCTCATTCTTTCAGGTTGAAGTTTAAGTAACTAAGACTCACAGCTAAAAGCAGAGGACAAAGGTATATCTCCATTGCATGTTCTTTTGCTCTACTGGGAAATTTTTCACAGTGGCAAAGGAAAAAAAAACTCTCACAAACTAAAATATACTTTAAGAGCTATGCAGTGTTATAATGAGTGAGTTCTACTCCACAATGCCTCTTTCAATTTGAGCATCAGATGTTACTTACTGGCACACATCTATATATCGAGATTCATGCATGAAAATAGGAAAGCATCTCTCTCTGTCAGATTTTCTTGTCAAGGACATCTGGCTTCCCTCTCTGTGAGTGTCTGGCACACACCTTTCACTTTCTTATACAGAAAGATAAGCTTGCATTTTGAGTCTACAGCAAAAATCAAGTAACAAAGCAAAACTGAGTTCCTTGCTGGAAATAGAATCCAATACACATTAGTGTACAGAGGGCTCTGTAAACCTACTGCAGTTGTCTGGAGAGATGACTTAATGGACAATAGTATTTTCTTTCCTTGCAGATTAGCCAAGGGTTTGGATCCCATCACTCAAACCTGGGGATGCACAGCCACCTGTACTCCAGCTTTAAGGGATCGGATACCCTGTTCTGTTCTCTATTGTCACCAGTATGCTCAATATATACATATATACATACATGCACACAAACATAGACATGTGACAAAATAAATACTTTCATATAAACTATAGAAACCATAGAACTATAGATTGTTCCTTGTTTAAGAGTAATTGCTATTCTTCAAGAAGACTGGAGTTTAATGCAACAATGATTATGATGGGTGACTCGCAGCAGCTGCAATTCCAATTGTAGGAATCCAACCAATGCCTTCATTAGACTTTGGGGACACCCTCACACATGTGGCACTCAATCTCTCTCTCTCTCTCTCTCTCTCTCTCTCTCTCTCTCTCTCTCCCTCTCTCTCTCTCTCTCTCTCTCTCTCTCTCTCTCTCTCTCTCTCACACACACACACACACACACCATAAAGAGACAAAAAGAGACAGAGAGACAGAGACAGAGAGAGACAGAGACAGAAACAAGGAGAGAAAGACAGAACAAATGAGACAGACACATAGATACATGTATTTATGTTTTTTTCAAACAATTTATTGCTTTTTTAACTGACGTTTTTAACTGTCTAATTTTGAATTTGATAATGAAATATGCAATAACCAATAATAAACATGTAATTGAAAGATTAGTCTTATGCTAATGCAATTTAAGTTCTCAAAGGAAGAAACTTAATACAATATTCTCTGCCTGAGAGGTAGAATTATTTACATTAATTTTGAAATGGGAAGAGAATGTTACTAAATATAAACAAAGACAAAAGAGACAAAAAGACTTAACCATGAAGAAAAGAAAACAAACAAAAAGACCATGAACAAAAGACTAAAAGTTAGAATATTGCAGAGATCATTGTCATGGACGCTCCAAAAAGATGATTCACAAATTCACTGGTTTTGTATTTATTTTACTACCAACCACAATTGCCCTACCCAACAAAGTTATCTTTCTAATTGATGAGGAATATAGACACTCCACAGTAAAAACAAAACAAAACAAAAAACCTCAATCCTTTAATGATCACTAATAAACATTAAAGAATATGTCGAAAGGAATACTCAAAACAGGAAAGGAAAAGAGACTGTTACGAATATAGGATTTCAGAAATAATGTTTGTGAGAAGATTTGATGAAGTAATAAATAACAAGAAGAAAAATTAATGCCAAATTTTGTCAGCAAGTAAACTTGCAAAATGACTGAGACAGAAAAAGAAAGAATATTTAACTTAATAGTAATTATTGGAATCAGCAAATATTTCTCAGTCTTGACCTCGGATTGAAAGATGTTCCCATAGAAAATGTACACAACTAGTTTTATTAAAAACATGATCTATGCCTTTATTCCCAGCACTTGGGAGGCAGAGGCAGGCAGATTTCTGAGTTCGAGGCCAGCCTGGTCTACAGAGTGAGTTCCAGGACAGCCAGGGCTACACAGAGAAACCCTGTCTCAAAAAAACAAAATAAATAAATAAATAAATAAATAAATAAATAAATAAATAAAGACATTATGTAGTCTATCACTATATGCAAGAAAAAATAATTTGTTGACAAAGCATACTAGAAATTGAAAGATATAAGCATTTACCAAATAAGCAAAAACTTTAGGCAACAGAAGCAGCCATACTTATACCTGATAAAATAGATCACAAGCTAAATTTAGCCAAAAAATAATAGAATACTATATATCTATCAAAGTAAAAAATATATCAATAATATGTAATTATTTAGTAACATATTCTATATATTTGCATATTTTATTTTATAATTATTATTGCTCATAAGAGAGGAATTGAGATTAATAATTGTTGACACCAATACTAAATTATTATTTACAAATTTGATCATTCAGAAAAAGTCTTCAATAAAGAAACTTTGAAGTTAAATTTTAATACAGAACCAAGAAATGACAAGGCTACCATGACATACATTACAGTGAGTAGCAGGCCACTCTTGCATCAACAGAGAAAGAAAAAATTATCTTAAAAGACAGCCAGAGAATATTCTACCCAACAGATTCATAGTATGTACTCCACTCAGATGTCTGTGAGCCATTCTATGAAATAAGTCACATTTTAAACAAGAATGAAAGGATTAACAAAGTAAACTATCACAATATCTTCTTGTATCTTAATGAATCACCATGATTAGAAATAATGTGAAGCAAACTGTAATAAAATTATTGAGAATTTCTAAGTACCTGGAGACTGAATAAGGCCCCATTGACTGTTCCGTGAGCTATTGATGAAATCAAGGGGTAGAGTTTGCCAAAATCGTTGATCTTTGGCAAGCATATTTATGAGAAGAATGGTTAGAGCTATGAGTATCTATTTAAATGTATCTGACACAATTCAGTAAAAATTAATAAGGACATACAACCTGTTGCCAAGCCATGTCCTTTACATCTTGTACTAGAGGCTAGCTTAGTGAGTCTGCCTGATCCTTTGCTCCCAGCACTATTTCTAATCTCCTGATATAGCATAGATCCCTCCCACTCAGTGCCCACATGTAGTCTAGCCAACCCTGATTGTGCCACTCACATTTTCCAGGCATTGACCATGATTTGCATCCTGCATCCCTGTGCAGCCTCATCTGTCCAATGATCTTCATCCAACTCGTGCCACAGCCACCTTTTAGACCCCTCCAGCCCTATACATCCTGTGCTTTGCCCCAGGATCTTGTGTCTGTATAAGACCAAAACTAACAAAAGAAGTGCACATGTCCAAATATCTTAGCTAGGGTTTCCATTGCTGTGAAGAGACATCATGACCAAGGCAACTCTTATAAAGGACAACATTTAATTGGGTTGGTTTATGAGTTCAGAGAAAGATTAAGTACATTATCAAGGTGTGAAGCATGGCAGAGTTCAGGAAGATTTGGTGCTAGAGAAGGAGCTAAGAGTTCTATATCTTCATCCAAAGGCAGTCAGAAGATTGGCATCCTCAGGTAGCTTTTAGGAAGCCCTTTTCCACAGTGGGTAGGGCAAGAGCATAGGAACAGACCTCCAAAGTCATCACAACAGTGATATACTTAACTGAAATAAGGTCATGTCTCCTCATAGTAACATTCTATGGGCCAAACATATTCAAACCACTACACCAGGTATAGCAAAAGTATAAAGAATAAGAAAAAAACACCATAATATTCCCTGCTATAAATGCACCCATTCAAATGTTCTCCAGTGAGCATTACCTAGATGAACCCCAAGACAAATAATTTAAAATAACAATCTCAACTTTTTCAAAGAACTCAAAAATAAACCTGATACAAGACACAAAGAACTAGCTTAATTAGTTTACAGAGACTGAATTCTTAGAGAAAACTGTGATATTCAAGAAAACACAAGCACATAACTTAATGAGCTACAAAGACAATCCAGAATTTGAAAATCACATTCAATAAAGAGATAAGCATGTGGAAGAGAATTCAAGCTGAATTGCTGAGGCAAGACGTATGGTGAAGCAAGACACATGGTAGACACATGATTTTTGGAGGGAGTATAAATGGTATAAAACAGACATATCTCCACTTTGCTGAAAGAGGTACAATGGAAAACTTCTGGCATCCCTCTTGGTCCTGGTCCCCTTCTGCTGAATCGAGGTGATTTGGATGAAGCCTGGCTGTTCCTCCTAGGTCATGCCACCACTGCTGCTATCATTTCACTGGACTGCTGGTATATGCATGAAGTCTTTGCGAGTGGATCGAGCTGCCTCTGCTAACCTGGGAACTGAACTGCTGATTTCCTCAGAATACAGGTGGGATTTGCTTTAAAGAGCCATTTCCAAATAGGTTCACTTCCCCTGAATCACAATAATTTTTCCTTTTCACTACATCTCTGTGGGTAGTGGGCTAGAAGGGAGGTTAAGACATTTAAGAACCATTATTAAAAATTGAGTTGAAAAGAAAAATAAGACTACAAAACACTGATTGTGATATGGATGCCTAGCTCTACACATCTACAACACAACACCTATACCTAAGGCTACAAAGGTGTGGATGCCGTAAGACCCAAAGAGCCAGAAACCTGAAGAGAGAGAGAGAGAGAGAGAGAGAGAGAGAGAGAGAGAGAGACAGAGAGAGAGACAGAGACAGAGAGACAGAGAGAGAGACAGAGAGAGAGAGACAGAGAGAGAGAGAGACAGAGAGAGAGAGAGAGACAGAGGGACAGAGACAGAGGGACAGAGACAGAGACAGAAAATCAGGCTGTATCAGGAGTTACTTGCATAGTTAGATATACAGTGTCAAGTGGTCATGGTCAATCTTAAAAACATAAACATATGAACAATGCTAAATCAACTAAGCAGGTTGTATTTATATATTTCTTAATGTGCATGCTTCTATCTATCATCTATCTATCTATCTATCTATCTATCTATCTATCTATCTATCTATCTATCATCTATCTCTCTCTCTCTCTCCCTCACCCCTCTCTCTCTCTAAGACAATGCTAATAATTAAAGAAAAGGAAGCCATAAATATTAACTTGAAAGTGATTAGGGAGGATATAGGTAGAATTATAGGGAATCAAGGGATGGGGGAAATTATGGAAATATAATTTAACTTTAAAAATTAAAATAGCAAAATGAAAGAAGACATGAAATTGAGAGAGATGTGTGATGAGGCCTTCCAGAGAGTTGAAGGAGGTATAAATATAATGAAGATACATGCTGTCCAAGTACAAAATTTTCAAAGATTAAAATATTTTTGGTTTCAATATTTTTATTATAACTGAGATTCACAATAGGAGGATGGTTTTTTTCATTATTTACTTATTTACTTTACACATCTATTGAAAGACCCCGGGGAAACCCTCCCTCAAATTCGGACCGGCGCTCACCCAAGGACACACGAGAGACCTCCTTGATGTAATTGCATAAGGTAGTTTAATGGCAAGGGCCCTTGGGTCAAAACCCATCCCATGCCGGAGACAAGGGATTTCGACCCCCAACCCCAGAGGCTTGGGCTATTTATGGGTAGGGGTAGGGAAAGACAGGAAAGTTTGGTGCGGTTACACACGATTGGTTATTTCAAATATCAGCAACTTGCAGAGGTGGCTACATGTGAACTGGCAGAATGACTAGTTATTTTGACCATGAAACCGCAGACCTCCCAGAAAGGGAGGGAGAGAGAAGTAAACACTGGATGGCCGATTACTCACTTGGGCTAGTTTGGACTTGTCTGGGGCATGCCTTTTTATTTTTCTTTTGATCACCTTGCCCCTGGAGGGGGCATGTCTGTTTCAAGCTGTTTTCAAATTTTATTTTCACACTATCAAAGCTTCTCTCTCCTCCCAGTCCCTTCTTCACACAGCCCTTTCCCCAACCACCCCTTCCCTTCTCTTCTGATATCTTATCCTGGCACATTAAGTCACTGCAGGACTAGGTGCATCTTCTCCCACTGAAGCCAGAAAAGGCAGCATATTTATGGAAACAGAATCCACAGGAAGGCAACAGATTTAGGGACAGCATCTGCTCCAGTTCCTGTGGGACCCACATGAAGGCCAAGATGCACATCTACTCTTTGTGTGTATGTGTGTGTGTGTGTGTGTGTGTGTGTGTGTGTGTGTGTGTGTGTGTTTGTGAGTGGGGTAGGTCGTGCCTATGCTTTGGCTCTTTGGTTGGTGGCTCAGTCTCTGGAAGTCCTCAAGGGTCCAGGTTAGTTGACTCTGTTGGTCTTCCTGGCTATTGGGTGGAAGGAACATCTCCAGGACAGTGAGGCTAGGCTCTGTCTGCAATTGTTTAACAGAATATAACTAACAGTCTCAGGGATTGGTTCTTGCCCATGGGATGGGTCTCAAGTTGGGCCAGTCATTGATTGATTGGTCATTTCCTCCATCTCTGCTCCATCTTTGTCTCTGCACATCCTGTAGGCATGACAAATTTTGTGGGTAGACTGGTGTCCTTATCCCTTCAGTGGGAGTCCTGTCTGGCTACAGAAGTTGGCCACTTCAGACTCTGTACTTCTGACTGCCAGGAGTCACCCTTCTCTCCCCCACAGATCTCTGACAATTCCTAGAAATGCCCTCTGCCCCACCACTAATCTCAATACTCTCTCACCCGTTCTCCCTACATCTGATCTGTGGACTCCATTCTAATCCCCAAACTCATTCTTGCTCATTTCCCTCCCTCCCTCCATCTCCAATGCCTATTTTAATTCCTAGACAGGAGTCAGATTTTATTTGAGGTTTCAAAAACTAGTGGACTATCATGTGAATATTGAAAAGCTAGTAGCTCTTCTGTGTACCAATAACAGACTTTCCAAAAGAAGAAATCCTATCCATAATAGCCAGAAAATCAAGGACATAGAATAAACAACTAGGAGATGGAAGGCCTCTGAATACAATGAAGAAAATAAATTGAAGTGACATGGCAGAGACTTCCTGTTTGCAATGGTTTAGTACAATTTAAAAAGTTAAAATTTACATATAACCAATAGTGACTTCCACATTCAATGAAACAACTAAATTTCAATGACATTATTCATAGCTATGTGGGGAAAATAAACTAAAGATGTATTCTGAAGCACAAAACCCAAAATAGCAAAAACAATCCCATAAGTAAAGCAAACCTGGAGGAATCTTGCAGCCTGATTTCCAGTCATCCTAAGGTTAAAATAATAAAACAGTGTGGTCCTGGCCCAGAACAGTCACTGAGAGAGACTGATGTCATTGAACACAGTCTCTGAAACAATCCCCAGCTGATTTTTTTTTACAAAGTAACAAAAAAAAAAAAAACAAAAAAAACAAAACAAAAAAAAACCAGATATTAGTCAAAGAGACAGCCTCTTTGAGAAAAAATTTAGGGGAAAGTTGTCTGCATACGTAATAATGAAACTACACCACTGTATCTCATCCTAAACAAAAGACAATTCAAAGTGAATCAAAAACTTTAATATAAAACTTGTAATGAATCGAATTATAAAACCATTAATGCTTAAGAACAGGCATATTCTCTTGAAAATCTGGCTCTGATAATTCAGGAAATAAAACAAGACTTGTCATGTGGGGATGCATGCTAAGAAGCTTATACCCACAGCAAACTACTGAACACTGTATAACAGCAATTACAGGAAATACTAGAATAATCAACACAAATCAATAGTGAATAGGTAAAATAAGTGGTTTATGAGGCAGAGAGTTTGGAAAATGAACTAGAATGGACACAGACTTTGTTTAACAATATTAATTTTCTCTCTATAATTGGTGAGTGTAGAATGTTCCATTCTTACCAATAGTGTACCTTTGTATTGGTGATTTTGAACATAATTTATAGACAGTTTTCTGTGGGACCATGAAAGGATAGCTTGGTTCCTGGTCAAGCACAGGCCTTAAACCCAGACCCTAATGGGAGAACAGCAGTTGTTCAGCCTCACTCCCAGACCCCAGGCTCCTGATACTGGGGAAGACCTTCATTTCGCCTTTCAGTAAAGCAGGGCAATGTCCCTACAACTCCTCCCAAAGAGAGGTTTGTGTCATCTAGCACAGGTAGAGGGCATGACTACAGGCCTCAGGGCCTCAAGAGATTTACATACTGAGTTATCTGTGGGCCAGATGTATAGCCAGTTAAGTTTTACTTCCCTAGACCCTTCTCCCTCCTCCCTCCCTATTTAACTCAGGTCTGCCCTGAGTTTCAAGGGCGTGCAGCTAGATCCATCTATTTCCTGCCATGAAAATAAACACCATGGACTTCTTCATGTCATTGGGGCCCCTCCGTAGGGAACCATGGAGAAGGCCTTTAATGAGCCGCTGCTACCACCACTGCTGCCACCTAATCTCCTACCTGAGGACCTCTCTACCTTTCAATACAGAGCCCTGCCAACTCAAACAATCCAGCCTTGAACCAGTCAAGCAAGTGACCACGGGGTACTGTTGGGGCTTTCTTTCTCCCTCGTTCCTTCCATCCTCCCATCCTTCCTTTCTCTCTTCCTTTATCCTTCCTTTACTCCTTCCTACCATACCCCTCCCCCTTTCTTTCCTTTCTTATTTTCCTATACCGATTCTCCATTGAGCCTATTTTCCTTTCTGACCTGCCATCATTGTGAACAATGTTCCTGTTCATTCAGAAACTTCTATGGCAGAGACCCTCGGAGTATACACACATCCTTCCTTGATTCAGCGTTTCCAAACTGTTCATCTACATGTTCATTATCTACTATTAACTGCTTTGAAAAAATAGTTGCTTCATGTTTCTTCTCATTGTCTCTTAAGGTCTTCTCTCCTCATGGCTGAATGTCTGTTTATATTTGCCTGTGGACTTCCAACTTTATACATCTGCTTCACCCTGGTTTCTGAGTGAATTTAGGGAATTGTGCCATTTTAATACTTCTTCTGTGTTTTTGTTTGCTTGGTTGGTTGGTTTGAATTTTGTGCTTGTTCATATGATAACATGCAAAGTTTTATGTGACCTCATAATTTTTCTGTGTTTTTGTATAAGAGCACTTCATCTAATTCATACTTTTAACGTAAGCATCACATGGTAAAACAGAGCTCATGGCTTTCTCATGGATCATGGTTGAAATTGTTTACCAAGCCTTTGTCTCTTGATGTCCATTGTTTTATTCTCTGACACTGTAACAGGCTCACCTAACATAATACTCACAAAGTTATTTAATGGTGCAAATGACAGGATTTCCTTTGGTGAACACATTTTCTTGTCTATACATAGCATATTTTCAATGTTCTATTATTCATTGGTGGACAAAAATACACACAATAATGTAGTATGCTTCCTAACAATATAGATGGCAGAGAGAGAGAGAGAGAGAGAGAGAGAGAGAGAGAAAGAGAGAGAGAACACATAGATAGATATATGTACCACATAAAGTAAATCACACAATAACCTATTAAGACATCCCAAATGCCTAAGGAGATACAAAATGTGTAGAATAGAGAAATATGGAATAAACAAATAAAGCAAGCATCTCTCACCACACTTGACTTCAAAGCATGCTAAAAGGGATACTTTTTAACACATTCTTTTATAACATAAAATTATAGGATTATAACATTAAATGTATGAACACATATAGATCAACACATGTAGTCATAAATATTTTAATTTAAAGTTCCTTTTTCTTGTTTTATTTTGCTACATTCTTATATAATTAAAGTTAAAATATAATAATGTAAAATGTTTTATAAGATGCTTGCAGATACCCCTCCTTCCCTTTCTCTATTTCCTGGGACTCCACCAGAATCTTGCTGACACAGCTTTGCGCTTTCCTGTGTAATCCTTCAGCCCTTCTTTCTAGCCGATTTTCATTCCTTTGTGTCAGAAGCTGATACCTGAGACCCTAGGATCCACACCAAGTTAGAACTTAGGTAGGAGATTTTCATTCTCCTTCCTGTCATCTATTGTTATCTTTCCATTCTTACTCTTAGATCTGTTTCAAACTGTTGACAGGTGCCCCTTCCTTTTACCTCAACCCCATTCACAGAAGACTCCAACAGTTGGTAGAGACCCCAAACCACATACCTGTTTCATTACTTTCTCTTCATATTATTCTTTGTTTTTCTTCAATTTTCTTGCTGGAGGCTCTTCCCCAATCACAACTCCAACTCCCTGGGGACTATTCCTCTTGGTATGCAATGGATCCCCTAGATCTTTTTTACAGATTGTCAAATATTTTTCTTAACAAATCTCTATTCCACTTTGCCATAGTTGCAAAACATTCTCTACCAGGAAACCCACAGTCTCCACACTTTGCTAAGATTCAGAGAGGACAACAAAAATGAAGAAATGAAACACACACAATAAAGACAAGGCAAGTTTAAAACACTGAGAATCACATGAAACCTAGTGACTCAGATGCCTAGTCACCAAAATATAACACAAATATTAACAGTCAAGAAACTATGCCTAACATCATAACAGAGTAACCCTAATACCATAGATCCTGACAAATGTAACAGACCTGAAGTACGAGTCAAGAACTTCAAAACAGCAATTATGAATATGTTAGAGGACCTTCAAGAAGATATGTATACATCCTTACTAGATTAGTTATCCAGTCATGATATAGGATAAGTAACTGGTGTGATCTTCCCTAAGGACATCCATTTCTCCCACTCTCAGCATTCTTTACTGGACAGTTTTATGTCATCTTCATACTAGCTAGAGTCAATTGAAAGGAGAAATTTTTGATTTAGAAAAATTCTTTCATAAGATCCAGCTGTATGTAATTTTTAATTTGTGAATTTCTTAACTAGTGATTAGTGGACAAGAGCTCACTACATTGTGGGTGATGCTATCCTATGCTTGTGGTCCTAGCTAGGTTCTATTAGAATGCAGACTGAGCAAGCCAAGATGAGTAAGCCAGTAAACAGCACCCCTCCAGGGCTTCGGCATCATCCAAGTTTCTGCCCTGTTTGAGTTCCTGTCTTGACTTCCTTTGGTGATGAACGTTGATATGGAGGTGTAAGCCAAGTAAACTGTTTTTCCCCCAATAGATATAGATCATACATTATATATCATATACAATATAGCATACATCATATACCAAATGTCATATATATTCACCCTGATCAAGTAGGTTTTATTCCAGTAATACAGAGATAATTCAATATAAAAAATTAGTAAACATATCCACCAAATTAGCAGACTGAAAGACAAAATGCACAGAATCATCTTATTAGATGCAGAGGCCTTTGACAAAATTCAACATTCCTTCATGATAAAACACCTGGAGAGTCTGAGGATATAAGGGTCATATCTAAACATAATGTAGCAGATTTACAGGAAGCACATGGCCAATAGTAACCCAAAAGCAAAGCACTTCTACTATGAGCAAGACCAGGATGTCTACTCTTTAAGTAACTATTCAATATAGTATTTGAAGTCTTAGCTAGAACAATAAAACAGCTGAAGAAAATCAAACTTACACAAATAGGAAAGAAAGAAGTCAAAGTATTTTTGTTTACAGGTGGTATCATTTTATACATAAAAGATCCGAAAATCTTAGCTCAAAAGTTTCTACAGGTGATAAACACTTTCACCAAAGTATCAGGACACAAAATTAACACTTGAAATTTATTATCTTCTTATGTATATCCTGTATCCTGTATCTTCCTCATTTACTAATTGTTTCTTAATGGCATGCTATTTTCTGTTGTTTTAAAATCAAGATCAAGCATACTATGCTCCTTACCTTTTCATTTTTAAGACAAAAAACAACAACAACAAAAACCAAAAAAAATTATTTGAAAAAACTAGGACAGGTTTGTTTCATCATACAGTTCAGGGAAGCACACTATGTCGTGGTAGGAAGAATGACAGTGGGAGGTAGGTGATCACATGGCATCCACAGTCAGGTAGCTGATAGTATATAGGAAATAGGAAATAGGACCAGACTATAAATGTGTAAGACACACCATCCTTCTACTTTCTCTCTTTCTTCAGCAAGACTCTACATATTAAAGATTCCAAAAGCCTTCATATCACGGCTGAGGACTAGTATTCAAACACATGAACCTGTAAAGGACACTTTTCACTCAAACCAAAACACATACTCATGTAGAAGGACAACACATCTCATAGGTTAGAGAGATTCTGCTGACTTGCTCTTAATATGTTTGACTCAAACATTGGTCTACTGATTTGGTTAATTTTATGTCAACTTGACACAAGTTAAAGTTTTCTGAAAGAAAATTTATTGAAACTTCCTCCTAAGATCAGGCTGTGGCACATATTTTTAATTAGGGATTTATGGGTAAGGGCCTACCCCATTGTTTGTTGTGAAATTCTGCACTGGGGGTTCTGAGTTCTATAAGAAAGTAGGCTGAGCAAGTCATGAGAAGCAAGCCACTAAGTAGCACCCTTCCATGACCTCTGAATGAGCTCATACCCCCAAGTTCCTGCCCTGTATGAGTTTCTGTCCTGACTTCCTTTGAAAATGAACAGTAATATGGAAGTGTAACCCAAATAAACCTTTTCCTCCCCAACTTACTTTTTGGTCATAGCATTTTACCACAGCAAAAGAAACAGTAACTGAGACACCTAGGAAACAAGACCATATTATTTACCTGTATTATAATTAAGAATAATATAATAACAGTGGTCACTCTGTATTCATAAAGAGTTTTATCTAGATGTAAGATTATCACCCTGGAGAATTTCTACCAGGGTTAAAATCTGTTTTGAGATTTAATATCTTATTTAGTATGCACATAATCATGCAGTAAAAACAAAAAAATACAAACTTACTGAAAACAATAACTATTTGACAGACCCTTGAGAGAACCTAGCTTTAAAAGCTACATAGAAATTAATTATGTTGTTGTTAACTTGAGTACACTTACTGTTTGATTAATTTCAGTATTAAGTCAGTTCTCCTGATATAAGCCCTCCATGATGTCATTTGAGAGAAACTCCACCCTAGATATTAATTCTCCAAGTGGGCATTTATTAAGATGAACTCCCTTCATAGTAGCCACTCCTTAAACACTAGAGAAAAATCATTGTACAGAATCAAAAACTTACTGCAATTATGGTGCCTGTGTCCTGATACAGAAGCAGACAGTTTGAGAACAATTAAAATAATTTAAGTAAAATGTATTAGTCTACAGTAACAATTTATAATCTATAAAATTTAAGAAAGAAACACACACATAACAGGAAAAGGAAAGAAGAAGAAAGGGAAACTAAGATGCAAAAAGATACGGAAAGTGGCTGTAAAATATGTTTGTCTCATTTGCTAATGTGATTGAGTACAGGTCGCATGAACTAGGTTAATGACATCTACTTTCATGAATTTATCCTTGTGGCAGACCAGAAATTATGACAGACTTCAATGATGGCTATTTTTGTTGTGTTTTTGTGTAATATATGTCCCTTCCTTTAAACCCAGTGTTCTATGAAGACCACTGAACCAAGTGTATGGCAAGAAACAGTTTGAAGTCACAGGAAATGCTGAAGCACCTGGAAAAAAAAACTAGGAAAAACACATGAGAGACTGAGTTATGCAGACAATTTGTCAAGGTAGTAGAGTAGTAACAGTAAATTTTATGGTAACACACAACAAAATAAATAAAACAATAAAATAAAATAAAGAGACAAGTGAACTGAAGCATACCACAAGTTTTATTCCTATATTAAATATTCAGTTGATAACTTAGCTAAATCCTACCAAAAAACATAGACCATTGTGAAGGCTTGCACCCAGCAAAGAAGGAAGTATCTGGGCCTTGCACAGAAGATCTCGAAGCAGAGAGCACAGCACAAAACTTAGGAAAACGTTTACAGAAAACAAAGGAAGCATGAGTAGGAGTAGTGTGCAGAGCAAAGAAATCTTTGCAGCTCTAGGAGGCTTCTTTACAGAACACAGGGATTTGACTCTACTGTTAGTGAGGTACAGAAAGCCTTGCAATTCTCTTTTCAGAAGAAGGAAAGGAGTAGCTGGTTTTCAGTGGTTAGACCTGTGTGCTCTGTAAATAATCTAGAACTGTGAAGTGCCGGCAAACAGTCTAGAGCATGTGGTTTTCAGTTGGTACAGAAATCATAGCAGACTGGAGCACAGCCTTATCAGGAAAACTGCATGGACATGGGCTCATCTGTGGGTGGGTTATATTGATACAGGAAGGATGTAAAGACATGAAGAAAACTTAGCTTTAATAGAATAAATGGCCATTTAAGTGAGATTAGACCAGGGGTAGGAAGTGTCAGTGAACAACTAAATATATAAGGTTAAAGTTCAGATGAAGGGCCTTATGTAACAAAATACATAGATGACTAACATACATATAATGCATATGTGTCTGTAGTTAGAATAAAACTGCATATATTTTATTTTTACCATAATTTTAGTTAAAAAAAAGCAGCCACAGCAACTTTAGTTTTCACAATAATCTATATTGTTTTCAAGAATATATTCAATTCAAACTGAAATCTATTAAATAATATTCAACAGAAACATTAATACAAAGAGCAGTAGTAGTCCTCTCAAGTGGTTTGGTTTTAGTTCTTGGGGAGAACGTCAACACAAAAATCTCACATTAAATTGGATAAAAGATTGCTTATTCTGGAATTTAAAATGAGTAAGTATGAACAGAAATTTCTAAAATTCTGTGCTTCAACATGAAGACAGTTTCGTGTTGTACAACTAGAACAATGTAATAAATCAAGACATTTTGCAAACACACAGTTGGAACAGTGATCAGCAGAGATCTAAGTAACAGGTCTTAGGTGCTATGTGATGGCATCTTCTGTTCTGCTGTTGCTGGAAGATACTTGTCTCCTAAGTTAATACATCCCAAAATGTTCACATCTCTTAGTCACAGGATGTTACACAGAGGAAGGGAGGGAGTGGGTATTTAGGGGACTAAAACTAGACCAAGATAAATTTTAAATAGTCTCAAGACTGATCCATCCCCAAATCTCTATGACAACAGTTCTAACTACCAATCATCATGCAATACATACACCATTGTTTCAGGAATTCTCATTCCCAATGTCAAAAGCTCACACCTAGCTCCTGGAAGTGACTAGTGACCTAATTTATAAAGGTAAAATGCAAATGTAATCACCAGATGCATCTCCCAGGTTGCAAAACCTGAGCATCCAAGTGACAACGAAACTTCAGGATGGAAACAAATCTCAATTTTCAACTTGTATGAACATCGATAGAAAGATAAACTGTCATGTTCTAAAGCATCCCAACTTGTAACTTGTTTGTTACAGTAGCTAGCAGTGCACTATCTAACTGATACATCCTTTCTCCAATAAATAAATGAGTGAATACATACATACATACATAAAATGAGTGAATACATACATAAATAAATGAGTGAATACATACATACATAAAATACAGCAAGGGATGTCAAAATGGGTAGAACAAGAGAAGTAGATCTTCATTCATGCTATTGGCCTCAATGTACTTCTAAAGTTTCTAAAACAATTGTTATGAATGTTCTGAAATGTTAACTGATAAACATGTTATAACCCCACACTGCCATCCCTCAACACATCTCCCAAAGACATGAAACCACTCTCATCTTTGTTACAGCATTGGTCATACTGACAGAGATACAGAAATAATCTCTGAGTGGGTGGAAGATGCTCCCAACTTGAACAATGAACCACTCCTGCGCTTTTTTTTTTTTTTTTTCAGAAGAGAAGGTGGAGGCAACAGGGTAGATAAAATAAACCAGAAACATAGAGAAATATATTATACAATGTGTTTGACCTGTGGAGTCTAAAACACATTGCATGTACAGAAAGAGAAACTAAAGATTCAGGAGAGGGTCTAGATCCACAGATGAATCCAAAATTAGGATCAAAAAGACAAAGTTGCAGTTATGTAGGGTAAAGAAGAATAAAGAACTGGAGGGAAATGAGGAATGTGACTTAAAAATATTAAAATGTGAGAAAAGATAGAAAATTTAGAAATAGGAATATTTCTAAGAATATACTTTACTTATTTTTACCAAACTCACATGCACGCTTATAGATAAAAATCTGCATATCACACCGTAAACACTCTTATACAAATTCATACTCACAAAATACACAAACATGCCCTCACACATACACATAAAGTTGCATAAATAATCATATATATATATATATATATATATATATATATATATACATATATACATACACACACATATATAATTACACATATACACATATACACTCAGAAACATAAGTATGCGTGGCCTCTCACACTGATAGGTAAACATGCAGTCTTTTACATATAGGTACATTCACATTTTCATTTGTAAATATAAACAGATGTACATACATAAAAACTCACACACAGATATACATATAGTCTCAGGCAAAGAAACTGTGAGATCCTTTAGTTTTTAGATTGTTTGATTTAGTTACATAAATAAAAACCACACACATAGTATTTTTATGTATATTATATAGCATATATATTATATATATAACATTTATTGTCTTGTATTATGTATAAAATATATATTATATATTACAATGTATATTTTTAATATATTATATATCGTATATCATGAATATGTTAATATATTCAATTAAGATAATAGTGAAGGACTGCATAACTCTAAAGGCATGTTTTTATCTATATGTCAAAATGGCCTTAAATCTTGAAAAAGGCTTTGCTTTGTTTGTTTGTATGTTTTTATATTGGAAACACTGTCTCAAATAGGCCATGATGGTCTCTAAGTATTTGTATGTAAGACAAACAATCATTCTGCCTTTACCTCCCAAGTGATACTGTAACAGTATACATCACCAAAAACAGCAAAAACAAAGCATCCCTGCCATTAAATCAACAGTATCTTTCTAAAAATATTTGCTAAACAATAAAACCAGTTATAAGATTTTAGTACAAGATTCTTTATTTCATATTTTCATACTTGCCCTTAAGTATTAAAATGCATAATAATATTAGATTTTAAAACTGGACTAAAAAATAACTGGTTACATTTTATTCTAAAGTAGTTTTATACAACTATATTTTAAAAATATTATTCTAATTGTTTAGTTTGAGTCAACTTGCTTTAGGTAAAAATTTGGCAATTTTTTTAGGTACTTTGTTTCATCTATGAAAACTGAAGTTCTTAGAATAACACATATTTAAAATTCAAATATGGCAAAATAGAAAAAATAGAGTTTCATCTAGGAATTATGTATAGGAATGTGCAAAATTATAAATATTTGGCTAGTTTATTCTGCATACTGTACATTGTGCTATTACAATCAAGTGATTCACTTGTATGTATGTGAGAGTTTTCTAGTGGTTAGCCAATGTTTCTTATTCACTGTTTCATCTATGCTTGTGTTATTTAACACTGGAAAGGTGCTCTGACATTCTAGATACTGGACCTCATTCCTGTCATTTCAGGGAGTAAAGTGCAATGATTTTCCATTTCCAGTGAGATCACTCTTCCCTAATTGCACCCCCAGGAGCCAAGTGTCAGTGAGAATTTCCACCAAATCTTGCATAATGATTAAAAATGGCAAAACCAAGGCATCCAAAGAAAAGGTCACCGTATAATAGCCTCTTACTGAAACAAATAGAAATAATGGAAGCACTCTATCTTCTTCATGTACCTCAATGAGTTTCCTCAGTCCAAATGAAAGGGTTGCACCGAGTTAAACTTTATGTTAACGAGCTTTTGTTTTTCAAAAGGAATTAATTTGAAGCCTTTAATTTTACTTTTTATTCTTATAAATACTTTTGTAAATAAGGTTTATTTTCTCCTGTCTTTATTAAGAATGTGAGAAATACGTATTTCCAAATAAAAAGACATTGTGTGTGTGTGAAAATTGATAAATTTCAAGCCAGAAGTCTCCATTCTCCTTATGATGTAAATATCTAGGAAATGATTCTCTTGTAAGTAATAGAATTAACAATATATCCTAGATTAGTATAGAATAAGACACCAAATGTTCTTCATTAAAAATTAATTATTTACATATTAGGTTTCATATCATTAACTTATTGCAAATAGTCCAATTGCAATGAGTTATTGTGGCCAGTATAACATGATTATCCAGCCACCGACTGAATGATAGCAATCTTCTTCCCAGTGTGATAAACTCTGTGTATAATTAGATGATTGCATTTTAGCAGCTTTGGTGCATGTTTTCAAGGCAATTCCTAGTTTAGAAATTGAACAATAATATTTATCAATGTTAGTTTTTTAAATTTCACATTGAATGGCAGATAAGCAAGCAAACATTTCAAATAACTAAATAACTCAGAGAAATGAAAACAATAAAAAAAAATCTAAAGTTATTATAAAGGAAGTATATTGTCCTAATTGAGTATTCACCTGTGGACACATTTCATTTTTGTCAATTGTAAATTGTATTAAATTAATTTTGTAAAAAGCAATGTACCCTAAAGTAGCAAAGCAAAAATTAATGGCAGTTTTGTCAGTGTAAAACTACAGTGTGAATTAGCATGGCAAATCTATTTAAATTATTTTCATTCACCAAACTATTAGTGATTGTTTTTTACAGAGAAAAGTAAGCCCTTATATAGGTTCAGTTAATCATTCTTTGAGGCGGTTTCTTAAGAAAAACATTAGTAAATGACCTTGTTAAATGCACATAAAATTTTATTTCATCAAAGATGTAGAAAGTTCTTTAGAGTCAGCAGGCTTCTCTCATGACTATGTCTGTGAGAGTCCCTGTTTTAAGAGAGGTTCTGCAATGAGTGGAATTGAAATTTGTAATGGTTTAAGCTGTTAGAGAAAACTGATATAAAATTGGATATATTTAAGATTCTAGTATAACTTTTAAATAAAATTAAGCTGATACTTTGTGAAAAATACATGATCATTCACAGAAAAATGTGACAGTTAAAGTTTCAAATGCCTTGACCAACCTGGTGGCAAATCTTTTAATCCCAGCACCAGCATGGTAGAAGCACGCAGATCTCTGTAAGAAACAGGCCAGGTGGGGATACACAGTGAGACTCTATCTTATAGATTTACAAATTCTTAATATATAATTCATATGGTGAATTGTATGTATATATATGTATATAGTCATTATCTAAAGTATTTAAGATTGAGATACATTCTTGTAACAAGTTTCTAAACATGTATCAAGTATAGTATTTTAGCTTCCCATTTAAATTTCTTAGATCTTGTTATGTAACTTTTTAAGAGACTATAAAATATAATACTTACAAAATAGGAGTGTCATAATTCATAGTTGATACTCCTCTCTTACCCTGAATCACTCACCCTAGCACTAACTTCCTGTCATCAGGAACACCCACTCAGCTTTAAGTCAGAACATTTTGTTTTGTTGTCTCTAACCTGATTAAGATCTTTTTTTTTCTTCCCATGGTCTTGGGTTTAGGTTTCAAAACTACACAAACCACAGAAATAAATGAAAATCAAAATCTCTCTCTCTCTCTCTTTCTCTCTCTCTTCTCTCTCTCTCTCTTTCTCCCTCTCTCTCTCTCTCTCTCACACACACACACACACACACACACACACACACACACACACATTGTTTTACTAAGATTGGTTTGTTTTACTTAACATATTTTCCAGGAGCATAATTTTTCTGAAAATATCATGAGATCATTTTTTTCTTTGGAGTTGAATAAAGTTTGAATGTGTCTATGTGGTCATTTAAAAAAATCTATTCACTTGTTTGTGACTTACTCATTCGTTTAACTAGCTATTGTGAGTTGTACAGCAGTAAATATGGATATGTTATTGTGATATCACTTAGAAATACAAGCAGTTAAATTGAGTTGTGAAAATAATTCAAGATATTAAAATAGAATTTAATAAAAGACTGAAGTATCTGATGAAAAGCCCATCTGAAATTAAATTAAAAATAAACAATTAAAAAAAAAAAACCCTGAGGTGGTCAGACATAGCACTCATCGAAAAGCTTCACAACAGATTAGATCATGGGGAAGAGAGAATATCCAATCTTGAAGAGAAAACCCAAATATGGAGAAGGGAAAGTTAACACAAAGATCCATTCTTAACCCCCGAGAAGCTGTTTACAAATGATAGTGGCAGGGAGAGGCAAGAAAAGTCTTCATCAACAGAGTGTATTTTGTGCCACGAAGAGATAGAATGATTAAGATAACTTATCAAAAGAAGCATGTAGCTAGGAGTTTGTTATAGTTTCAGAACTGGTACATGATTGTCATTGCAGAGAAATGACAGCAGGCAATCAGACCTGACTCTGTAGCAATAACTGAGAGCTCATATTTTGAGACAACAACCAGGAGAGAGAGAGAGAGAGAGAGAGAGAGAGAGAGAGAGAGAGAGAGAG
>JANHMN010000013.1:2747004-2781171 GCA_030674055.1 Rhabdomys pumilio | reverse complement strand
GAGAGAGAGAGAGAGAGAGAGAGAGAGAGAGAGAGAGAGAGAGAGAGAGAGAGAGAGAACAAGCAAGCATGATAACTGGTAATGTTCCTCTAAGATTTTGTAACCTCAAAGTATACACTTGTGATGGTTTATATATGCTTGGACCAGTGAGTGGCATTATTAGGAGGTGTGGCCTTGTTGGAATAGCTGTGTCACTGTGAGTGTTGGCTTTAATACCCTTGTCCTAGCTGTCTAGGAAGTCAGTATTCTGCTAGCAGCCTACAAATAAAGGTCTAGAACTCACAGCTCCTCCAGCACTATGCCTGCCTGGATGCTGCCATGTTCCTTCCTTGATGATAATGGACTGAACCTCTGAGTCTGTAAACCAGCCCCAATTTAATGCTGTCCTTATTGTCTGTTCACAGCAGTAAAACTCTAACTAATACAACCACTAGTGACTCACATCCATGCTTCCTCCAACAAGGCCACACTACTTACTCCTCCCCAAACAGACCAGTCTACTGTGAATATGCATTCAACCACTATATGAGCCTTGGGGTAGGGGTTCTTATTTAAACAAGCCCAGTGAGACACTGAGTACGTCGATCACAAACCAAGCAGGCCACTTGCTCAGGAGTAGTTGGACAACACAAAAGAGATCCCATGATTTTATTGTTTGTTTGTTCTGTGTGTTATTTTTGATTTCCTTAAAGAACTACCATTCTCCTGGGATAGTATGAGTAATATAGTGAAGATTACTAGCCTACCTAAACCAATCTATAAGCAATCTCATCAAAATTCCTATGTATTTCTCACAGATTTTGAAAAACATTTCAAGTTTTATATGGGAGCACAACAGATTAACACTATTTTAAAAATGTAAATAATGAAAAAATAGTTGGAGATATTGCAATTCTGCATTTTAAGCAATAAAAACTATCATGATATTGGCATAAAGATCAATGGAATAGAAATGAAGGTCTGGACATGAATTCAACAGCATATGAACATCTGACTTATGACAAAGAAGCCAAAAGACACATACCGGAGAAAACACATTATCTTCAACAAACGGTACTGGTCATACTGAGTATCTTCATTTGGAAGAATTAAACTGGGATACATATGTCTCACTCTACACAGAACTTAATTTCAAGTGGATCAAAGATCTAAACATAAAACTTGAATTCTGTGGTCTGGAGAGAGGATCAGTGGGGAAGAACACTGACAACTCCTCCAGAGGACCCAGACTAAATTCTTCATCATTCCCATGGCAGCTCACAAGCATCTGTAATTCCAATGGATATGATATATTTTATCACCCTCTGTGAGGACTGTACATATGCAGTGCACAGATAAATATGCAGAAAAAATACCAATAAAAGTAAAATAAACCTTATAAACAAATTGAAACCCTGACACTCTGAATCTGATGGAGAAAGTAATGAATGCATATATACATAAAGACAAGGAGAAGGACATTCTAAAAAGGACTTCAGAAGAACGCCTTTTAATTCAAGGAATTATGAATAAAAACACATTTAAAGGAAAGTCTTCTTATAACAAAGAGTACTATCACAAGGGAAAAAGTAGGGATGGGGGGTTATATTTAACAATTATGATGTATATATCTGACAGAGTCTTAGTATCTAAAATATACAAAGAACTCATCAACTTATAAACCAAGAAAACAAATAACAATTTTAAAAATATGGTTTAGAATCAGAGTTGTCAAAAGATAAAATTTAAATGTTGAAGAAGCATTTTTTTTAAAAAAAAAAATTAACAGTCTTAGCCATTAGAGAAATTGAAATTATTTTTTTTTTGTTTCATTCCAGTCTGAATGACTAACTTAAGTGACATCAAATACTGGCATAGATACTGCAAGGGAGAGGCCAAACTGCTGAATTATCTGTGAAAGTGAATGTGGAGCTTCCTTAAAATGCTATAACACTACTAACACATGACCTGGCTATAGTACTCTTGAGCACGTACACAAAGGACTCTATTATTATTAAGGCATTTATTCAGCAATGTGTATTGCTGCTTTATTCACAATGGTCAGGAAATGGAAAGAGCCTAAATGTCTTTGAATGGACTAGTGCATAACAAATCTACAGAGAAGAGTAAGAGATTTTTAAATATTTAACACTAAATGGGATGTCTATCTTACAGGTCTTGTCTCTCAAGGCTTATGTATATGTATAGGTGGTGGCTTATTGTGCAAGATAGTATAAGAGTCAGCCAGGGTGTATGAACAAACAAAAACAGTTCTCCAGACACAGCAGGGCAGTCATATGAACTCACGGCGTATCAGACAGCATGCATATGACCTACAGGAGCACAACCCACATGAAAACCCATCATGGAGCAGAAAAGCAGAAATTAAAAGTCCCTTAACAAAGAAGATATTAGCACTTAATACCTGCTGGGAGATATAATATCAGTTTACTTCAATGGAATATTGGCCATATTCCAAGGCGGGTACACATCTAGAGGTAATCAACGAACACAAACTATACTCCATGAATATTTTTTTGAAAGAAAGTGAGGGAGGAAGAGAAAAGGGAGGAGAAAAATGAATATAATGTTGGGTAGATAATGATGTGGAAGAGGAACTGGAAGAAGCTAAGAAAGGGGATGGATATGATCAACTTAAGAGAGAGTCTGAAGGAATAAAAAATATTTTTAAAATCAGAAATAACACAAATAAATGACTTGCTGGTGCAGTTCAAACACTTGAAAAATCAAACCCAACTCTGAAATAAAAATCGGAGCCAAAAATAATGAAATACAGATAAAAAAATTCAGTACACAGAATCAGTGTGTCAAAGAGCTTGTGCTTTGAAAATATAAAAAAACAAACAAACAAACAAACAAACAAACAAAAACATTGACTTCTCTTTCTCCCCAGCTGATACATCTACAGTATAATTGCTACACCTGAAGCTCCAGGGGACACTGAAGAAATAAAGGAAAATGCATTTTTGAACATTTCAGGTTAAGAATACGTACACTTTATATGTTGATTATGTCTTGATTTTTTATATTATAAAAGTTGATTTTATGTTTTTCTATTTTAAATTGAAAATAAATATTTTTGTTGAAATTTCTGGATTAGAAGTTGGGATAAATTTAGATCGTAAAAACTGTAATTTCTTAAAACAGCAAACATATCTGAAATGTTCTGTTTCTCTGTAGATCAACATGTTTCAGAGATCCATGATCGTTGGAAACCATTTCTTCAATGTTTTTCTGTTTGTTGCTATTAATCAGTGCCTTCCTGGTGTACTTAATACCTTGTAGGAGAACGTGAATAGAAGCAAGCTACATGATAAGTAGAATTGTAGATAGAAGAACAACAATGTGAGGAAAGTGAATTTCCCTGTAATTCTCAATTCTCTCCTCTCCTCTTCCTCTTTCTCTTCCCCTTCTTCCCTCTCCCCACTCTCTCTCTCCCTCTGTGTGTTTCTTTCTCTCTCTCTCAAATCTCTCTTGCCACTTTCTCATTCTTACTGTATCTCTCAATTGCTTATGTAGTAAATATATAGAAAATAAAATAAAAACATGGGCCAACATAATCAATTTTACTTTAAACATTTCTATAGCCTAATGATGTGTTTTATATCTTCAAAAGGTATTTTGAAAACATTAATGATCTAAAACTAATCTGATTTCATTTTACTGAATAAAGTATTTTGATTAGCAACAAAAATGTGACATTTTGTACAAATTTTGTTTTATTTTGATATCAATGCCAAGGACATAGTCTGATACATTCAAAATAAAAGGATGAATCATACATTATCATTTCACTAGTATTTAAATTACTTAGATGTGAAGATGATGACTCTGTTACAGTAGGAAAGCATGCATCATTAAAGAACTAGGTAACCTTGGACTATGTTGTAATGTCTTATATGGTATAGGCTTTCTTTGGTTTCTTCTCTATTGTTATATAGATATGATTCACTTCAGATTTAAAAAGAAAATATGACATTAGCTGTTGAGGTGTTAAGAAATAAGCAGTTTCCATAATTTATAAGCATAGTATTTTATAGAACAACTATAGGGCTTCTTGATTTGCGTGATTATAGGCAAAACAGTACAGAAATTCACTTTGATGAAGCACTGAAATTTAAGACTTGATGTTTGAAAATACATAAAAGCCCAGGACTCTGAAGACTAAGGCAAGATGTTCATAATTTGAAAGTCAACCTGGTATATGTAGTCTGAGATCCAGACTGAGAAAGATGCACTGAAATAATTTAATAATAAGCTAGTGAGAAGAGATGGTCAACCATTGTGTGTGCAGCACACAACCACTTAAAAAAATCATAAATGTTATGAATATTTTACTGGGTCTGCACCATAACAGAGACATCCAGATCAAGAAATAACAGAGGAAGGATTCAAAGGGTCCCACCCTCACAGAGGACTCCTAGCAGTGAGGGATATGAATCTTGATATGGCTACTTCCTTTAGCCAGGCAGGACTGCCAGTGGAGGGATAAGGACAGCAACCCATCTATAAAAACCTTCAACTCAAAATGTGTCCTGCCTATAAGGTGTGAAAGGACAAAGACAGAGGGAATGGCCAACCAGTGACTGCTCCAAATTAAGATCTATCCCATAGACAAGAGCCAGTTCCTGACACTGTTAATATTACTCTGTTATGTTTGCAGACAGGAGCCTGGCATAACTGTCCTCTGAGAGGCTCCACACAGCACGCAACAGAAACAGATGCAAAGGCCAACAGTCAAATATGACATGGAGCTCGGAGAGTCTTATGAAAGAGTTGGGGGGAGAATTGAGGGGATAGGGACTCCACAGAAAGACCAATAGAATCAAAGTACACCCTTGGGGACTCCTAGAGACTGAAGCATTAACCAAAGAGTAAGCATGGACTGGATCTAGCGCCCCTGCACATATGTAGCAAATGTGCAGCTTGGTCTTCATGCAAGTCCCCCCAAAACTATGGTAGGGGTTGTCCCTAAATCTGCTGCCTACCTGTTCCCCTATACTCAATAGGAAAGGATGAGCCTAGTCCTGCAATGACTTGAAATGTAGGGTGCATGTGAGTGGTTGTGGGTGGGGGATGGTGGTCACACCCAGGGGCATCTCCTCATTCTCAGATGAGAAGGAAAGGTAGAAATGGTGAGGATCTGTGTGAGGGGGTCCTGGGAAGACAAAGGGGCTGATATTGGGATGTAAAATGAATACATTTTTAAAAATCAAGACACCCTTTTTTAAATTTGCTTTGCAACAGTTTTCGATGTGGTTTAATTTAGAACTTTATCAGCTATTTGAATTTTTAGCTGATATGTGTGTGTCACAATTATTTACCACACTTTACACATTCAGCAAGAATCAAGTTGTGTGACATCTCCATTAGTAGGTGACAGAGAAAGCCCATGTCTATCTTTGCTCAGTGTTCTGACCTATGAACATCTATATGATCAGTAGCTTAACATTCCCTGAAAAAGATGAGTCTGATCTGACCACCAGACCATCACCATGGGGCCTGGACAGAAAACTAGCCTGAGATCACCACTTGTCTGCTGCTGTGAAGGCATGGGGTGGTAGGTAGACTGTGCACAGTGACATAATGCATAGGTGGGGCACAGTACTCCTGAAACCATTAATGAAACAACCCCAGACATGAGGAGACCCTGGCACCACTAAGCGAGGCAAGTAAGTGGTGGATATACAGAAGAATGTGAATACAACAGAAAGAGAAAAAAACTGGAATCTTGAGGGTAGTGAAGAAGAGCCTGATGTGAATAGTCAGTGATGCCACCTGGTAACGTTGTGGTGTCTTGATGTGTGCTGCCACTGAGGGCCATGTCTGGGTCTGTAGCCTTGCAGCATCAAGCATCTGTTACCATCAAAGGACAGGTGGACAATCCTGGTCTGGGCTGTCTGGGCTTGTCCTGAGGACAAGTTGATGTCTGAGGGCTGTACAGAAATGCCCTCACTCCTTAACTGGGCATCCTTGGAGAGGTGACCCCAGAGGCATGAGAGGAGGAGTGTTGACACTGTCCTAGCCAGGTTCAGTACTCGGAAGGGTGACCTACACATTGTGTGAGTTGCAAGTGAGCCAGTCTGAAGATGAAAGTGTGGGAGAGCTGGCCCTACCACTGTCTCCCATGTGATGGCTTTGATAAGGGAGAGATTACTCCTCCTCACTTGCTCCTTTCCACCTGAGAAAAGAGAGACCTGGGCCCTGGATCATGAGAGCAGGTAAGCTGATCCTACCCCTCATGAGCTTCAGCATTCAGGAGAATAAGTCCTTCAACTCTTCTGGGCAGCACAGTAGAGCTGACCCTGGTGTCAAGAGTGTGGGTGAGCCAGCCTCAGTGAGCATGGAAGAACCAGCCCTGCCTCTTGAGTGTTGTGTGGTTGTTTTAGGGAGGGAGAGATCCCATCTCCTCCCTCACCCCTTAACATCTATGGTAGATAGGTGGGAGAATTGGCCCAGGGGTCATGAAAGTTGAAGAACTAGTCAAGTACTTCCCTATTTGCAACACTCAGAAGACCTGCACCTTGCCCGGGCAGCAGGATCTAGCTATCATTGGTTGCTGGAGTGTGCTGCTGAGCCAATTAGAGGGTGTGAAAGTGTTAGAGCTGACCAACTCAGATACCTTTTAGGCCCAGATCCAGAGCTTTGAATTGGCCCACCCTAACATCTACCCCATCGATAAACTGCTGTGGTATTCTAGGTTCTACATGACACAGGGAAACTATATGTTGGATAGGTGTTCCAATCAGGCTCTAGTATTGAAGTTAGAGGCCTCCCACCAGACCAAGTCATTGGTAAGAACATTTGCAGGCAAAGATGTGTAGACAAAAGGGTATACTGTGGGATACACTGTGATACACAACAGCTTCCACATTGAGACTTTTTTCTTGGTTGGTGGAGGGGGTTGCAATGGTGGGGAACAAATACTGGGGGGATGGGTATAATTGGAATTTATAATGTGAAATTTACACAGAACCAATAAACAAACAAACAGAAAGAATCAACCCAATAGAAACTTTTAGGCTAGAGCAAGATAATTATTCTCCTTAAAATTTCCCAAGAATACAACAACAACAACAACAAAAAGAGACACATCTTATTATTTTTCTCTCTATTTGAGTTTTCCACTTTAGTAAAATATCTGGTTTAGAGAAACAGGAAGATAGAAGTCGGTGATACTCCATCAAAGAGAAAGAGATTTCTCTGCAAGTGCATGCTGCTGAACACTCCCTAGTAGCCAGGCTCATAGTATAGAATTACCAGCTCCCTCCCAAGTTAGGAACACTTATTTATCAAAATCCGTCTATTTCCTGATGTAGTTGCTTTTAGAAAATGATAATTATTGCCTTGCATCCTGAGATTGGAGCCTATGCTCCTTCTGAAACAAAGCTATATCTAATTGATTCATTTGTCATCGACACACAAAGTGCAAATATTGCATGACAGGCACCCTGTAAATATTTCTTTGCTGAATAAATAACTACAGCCTTTGCTTTCTTTGTTTATACACTTCAGAAATTCATGAAGACAATTTTTTTCTAATGAACCTGCAAACTCATTACTATGATTACTGCTGTAAATAATTCACCTTTCAAATTCAGGTTCATTGTATACCCATTGAATGTGTGCTGCTTTAAATCAACTGCTTAGACTTGACTCAGTAACTTAATGTATGAAAGCATATTTTATCACATTTTTATACTCATTTATTATCCAACAATCAGCAAATATTTATATACTACATTCCCATCTTGTGGTAAATACTGGTTTATATTTTTTTATGAAATTGTTGTATTCTGGCTATCATTTCATCCTATTTTAGATATGAAAGTACCTTTAATCCAAAATATACCTAACAAATAATATTCATATGAGCTTTTTCTGATGTATTTATTTTCCTTCAGATCTGAAATGCTCAAAGATGCCTTGTCTTTATGATAAATATTTATTTTTTATGATCCTCAGGATTAAACTGGTCTGAGATTTAGACTGGATTCAGTTTTTTATGTTTTATTTTTATCATTTCTTTGTTGAGATGGACTAATATTTTCACTCTAGACTCTACCTCATACAAACATGAGGTAAATTCATAAACAACTTGTGCTGAATCGTAGCTGCTGCTGGTAGGCACCTTCTTTGCATCACTGACCACATGTTTCCCAGATGTGAATTTCAGGATTCAAGCAGAACTTAAGCCTCTTAAGAATGGAGGCAAAGCGCATTCTGAATGAAACAGATTCATCTGTGGGAAGCTGAAATCATTTTTTTTAATCCATCCCAGTGTGGTAACATGACAGGTGAAATGCAGCAATAGTAAGCAAAAGATGGGAATTCACTCATGAAGTAGAAACAAGGCTACCAAGAATGTGCAGAGGCAAGTCAGCAGGAATCGATGACCAACTGAGTGTGCGTCTCAGCACAGAAAGGACTTTGTGATATTCTCCAGACTTATATAGATTCCTTTTACATTTATGCACAGCATTAAATGGATAAACAAATCGCATATTACATAACACAGGATTATTTGTATCTATTGATAAAACTTATCTTTATATTACAAAGCTATAATTTGAAGTGTTGGACATAGAGGTGCTGTATTTGGAGAGTTAGACTTACATTTGATTCAGAGAGCAAATGGGAAGTAGTGGAGGAGTGAGGGGCTCAAGCTTCTTCCAGAGCTAGGAAGAAATTCCTTCCACTTATTTCTTTAGAAATTCCAATTCTAGTTCCACTCATTGTCTGCAAATTTCATGAAATCCTTGTTTTTAATAGCTGAGTAATATTTCATTGTGTAAATGTGCCACATTTTTTTTTGTGAAAAGGTGACAGACTCTGACAATGACTCAGGCTTTACTGGAGACTTCCCACTCCATTATAGTCCTGAAGATTTGATGTATCATCCTTGACCATAATGAACACTGAATGATAGACATATCATATTCCATCTCTAAATTTTTGTCACGTAAGCTCACCTGTAAACTTGAATGTCTTGGAAAGCCCACATATAGTTTAAAATATCACATTTTCTTTTTCCCCACCTGTGAAATTTTAAATGAGTATAAATTTAAATACACACACACACACAGGCACACACACAAGTTACTCTATATCAGTCATATCAAGGCTATATTCACACATTCTATAACTTCAAAATATCTACTACATGATGAAAAAGTGAAACTAAAATGGTATGTTAGTATAAAATAGTATGTTAGTTAGATCATTACAAATCTCTCTAAAAGAATGGCCAAACTACTAGATATTTCCAGGAAATATATTGAGAACAACTGTCACAGAATTTGTTAGATAAATGAGATTTATTAATCATCTCTTCCAGGATATACTTAGATATTGTCATACTCACAATTAACAAACTTACTGTGTATGTATTTATTGCACATAGTGATGCGTTTTATAAGGCCATTTTGATAGGAGTATATCCACTCCACACTCTTATTTTCTACATAAATCTTTTATAGTATAAAATTAAAATTTATTTAATAATTTAGGGTTAAAGAAATAAAAGTCATCTGATTAAAACAATGTAATCCAGGATATGAAAATGTTTTAAATCACATCAGGTATTATCCAAAACGCATTTCCCATTGTGCATTATAATCTTACCAAATAATTGTGACTCAATTGGTATTTATATGGAGATATATGATAACAGTCTTGAGAAAGTGATACTGACTGTTAGCATTCTGTCTAAAGTCTACCCCCCAGTTACCTAGCAACAGGCAGGTATGCTCCTCCCCACAGTTACCTGGCAACAGCCAGGTAGGCCTGGCTCACTCTGAAAGGGACTGCTTGCTCCCTTCTCTCTCTATCTTGCACTCTTGCTCTCTCTTGATCTCTTTATTTCTCTGTCCCTCTCCCCCTCTCTCCATCTGCTCATGGCCAGCCTTTACTCCTCTTCTCTTCTCTTCTCTTCTCTTCTCTTCTCTTCTCTTCTCTTCTCTTCTCTTCTCTTCTCTTCTCTCCTCTCCTCTCCTCTCCTCTCCTCTCCTCTCCTCTTCTCTTTTCTTCTCTCTGCCTGCCTTTCTCTGTCTTTACTAACCTCTTAACTCCCCTCCCTATGCCCTGAATAAACTCTATTTTATACTCTATGTGTATATATACTATACTATACTATACTATACTATACTATACTATACTATAATGTGTCTGGTCCCTCATGGGAAAGAGATGCATCCTCATGGGCCCACTGAGACATTCTCTTCCGTGATACCTCACCATACACCCCCATAGAACATATTCTCTCTCTATCCTTTTATAAACACATCACTGACATCATGGGTTTACAAGATTTCTTTTATATTATACATTTTTTACATTTCCAATGCCAAATGAATTAAAAATGTATAAGTAGATGAGTTTTGGTGCTAGCTTGTTGCCTCCTTGTACACATGATTCATTCTATGTTTTTAGGGTGTGTGATGGTTTTACCAACCCTTGAGATACATCTTAGCCTAAAAGACAAAATGAAAAATCTTATGGATAGATAGGGAGATTGATAGATGATAGGTAGATAGGTAATAGATATATGATATATATATTCATAGATAATAGAGATGATAGAAAATGATAAATAGGTAGATAGCAGATGGATAGTAGGTAGATAGATGATAGATACACATATATGAACAGTTTGTTTATTTGGGCTTCATATTTTTAATTTCATTTTTTATTTTGTTTTTCTTTTAGTTAGTACAGGAGGGACTAGAATTCACTGTGTATCCATGGCTGGCTTCAAAATAATGATACTCCTGTTTCTGCCTCCCAATACTGAGATTGTAATAATGTAATATTATTTCTTTTCAGACATTTTGTAATTGAATTGAAAATTATAAAATTTAACTTTAACGTGTTAAACTTGCTCTTTAACTTGTTATTAATAGTATCCTAATACTGGCATACCACTTTCCAGAAACATACAAATGAGAAATGGTACAAGAATTGGTTTTCAACCTCTCTATGTTTGTCAACCCTACTTTCTTTCATCTTGGGACCATTAATTGGGTTATTTTTGCTTATTGTTTTAGTCCCTGAGTCTTAAATAGGTTGATTAATTTTGTAAAAGAACGGATAGATAATTTAGTAGCAAAACCTATTCAAATACATTATCACAAGTTAACTATGGAGGACCATGAGACTCAAGATGAGGCTGTTACTCTATCCAGAGTGTTCCCAAAACCAATCTCCACACAACCTAAAAGAAGGGGCTTCCACCCCTAGACCAAGCAGAGAGGGGCCACCAGAACCTCCCTCTGACTGGCAATCTGAATTCTTGCTTAGGCTGCGAGGCTAAGCACTGCAAGGGAATATAAATAAAAATTTAAAATATCTTTCTGGGTTCCCTGAGGGACAAGCCTGACTGCATAACAGTTGATGTCAAAAGTATCCCCTCTCCAGGAAAAAGACATCAGGATGGGTATGGCCCTCATGCCTCACTGGACAAAGACAGGAGGACCAGAGCCATTACAAGGTCCCCTTTAATTATTGGAGGTCAGGCCTCTATCCCTGCCTTCGCAAGATTAGAATCGCCATGGCCCTTCTATACTTGGAGAAGGGAGGAGATGTCAGGAGCAGCCCTGCTTAACACTGAAGGTCTAAAATCAGCCATAGGCCTAAAATCAGCAATAAGCCTGAAATACACACCTGCTAACAGGAAGTCTTGGGTCTTTGTGGAAAAAAAAAACACTGAAACAGATGGCTATAAGCTATTGTAAACAGGCAGCTTTGGTGGAAATTTACCAGCCAGATTAGTCATAGACCTTGTAGATAGGTAGCCATGGCAGATAGTACCAACTTAGATAAGGACAAGTGAATCATAGACAGAGTCATAGTGACCTGTCCCCTGAACATTCGACCAGCCGATACCCTGTTCTGGAAGATATCTGTACTACCCCTGAGCACCTATGCTCCTATGTTATCTCCTTCCCCATATCCTGCCTTTTTATGTTTATAACCCCTGTGTAAAAAAGTAAAAATTATAATTTGATAAAGAAAAAAAGGACAAAAAAAGCTTTATTTTTAAGTAGCTTTGCCTACTTTTATTTCCAAAGCCTTATTTTTCTTACTATCCTCTTTTAAGCAAAATGTTTTAAAATATGTTAAGATGAAGAAGTGATGATAACATTCTTTACACAAAAATTCATCCATCTATGTTTAAAATCCATCTTAGGACAGTAACTGTTCAGATATATGTAAAGCCCTGGAGTCAATGTCAAGTAAACAAAATAGCAAGAAAACGACCACTCAGATTAAACTGGATATCTATGCTACACATGCACTCGTTATGAACCAAATCTGTGTACACTCCACCTACAGAAACCACCTCCTAGTTAAAGAGACTGACCTTAAGGAAGTGATCCTAAAAACCACACTCATTAGTATGACTATGATAATTTGCCCTTAGGCATTTACTCTGAGACTAGAGTCACAGACATGAGTTCTGAGGCTGGGTCTCAGCTAGTCACTTGGTCTTCTTTGTCGGTATTTAATCTCATTTTGTCCACATTTCTGAGAAGAATCTGCCCATATATTCCTATGGTCTTAAGAGCTTAGTATACCTAGTAATCTAGTTTGGCAAGACTTCTATTTGAGAATTAAAAATAGTTAATTGTGGAGCTCTAAGATTCATGGCAAGCTAAATAGTATGGATAAAAATTAGTGATTGAGGAAAACAGAAACTTTTATCACAGTTTAATTTGATGTGTTTCAATATACTAAATAGTTTTGCTTGTATTTTCCTAAAAACCACTCTCTTTGCTATGTTCATATTTACATACATGCACACATGGGGTGGGGAGTAGGAGACAAAGACAGAGACAGGGATAGAGACAGAGTGTGTAAATCAGTGTTTTGAGTTACATTTATATCATACAAATAATGATATGGTCATAAAAATTCAAAAATAAATAAAAATATATTTTCAGTTATAATGAACAGTGAGTAATAATACAGGACCTTCTGTAGATATCTGCTAACCTCTCAGTTTAAAACTTACTGAGTTGAATTTTCTTACACTAGTGGAATTTATCATTTTGTGCCCTGGGTTACAATAATAATATTACAAATCACAGTTTATTTTACATTTAATTAGCTTCATATGACTTTCTGAATGTTTTATTAACATGTGCACAAAGCCTTTATTGTTATGAGGACAAAAATAAAGAGAACACCAAGTAGAGGGAGCAATAAGTACAAAGAAATATTATGAAGATGAGACATGTTGTGAACACCAGGAGTTTACTCCCAGTAGGAGCATTTAGAGAGGATTTCAGAATATCCAATGTAGATTTTTAAGAAAGATTTACTCATCCTTAGGTTCTCATATCACTGATTATCACCCTTGTCTTCTCATACTATCCAACAGCAAAATAAAAGACCAGATTACTGCAATCAAAATACTAGCAGGAAGCAAAGTAGGGGAAGACTTACCAATCAGTTCATTAGTCACTGATTGTTATCATGGCAATGTTGAAGTACACCATTGACCAGGAGGTTATAAAATGTGTGCAAGAGATTGATTTGCTGGGGACCACTTCATTTTACCTTGTAGGGTAAAAGCAAATTGAATCAAGATAATATGTTCCTTCTGCTGTGTTGTACTTTATATGAAGACAGAAAGAATTAATAACCAATGAAAAGATATCTGTACTTCCTGGAGTCCTGCGTTGCTTCACAATCCCCAGCTCAGGTCCTGGTTAGTATACAGTCTCCTGTGTTGGTGAGTATACTCGGTTCTTGCTTAAGCTAGAGTGAGAACAGATGAAAACTTATAATTTCATTCTCTTTGGGGTAGCCTTTCATGGAGCTGGTGTTGACATTTTCAAATGGATTATAAATGGTAATATGTACATGGAGAAGAGAATGGAAATCATTTGTTCACTTGTAGAAAAACAATTTTTTTCTGTTGAGAATGAATGACATTATAACTATGCTCCAGTGATCTGACAAAATGTATTCCCCTGAATTTTCTGCTTAAACACTAGGACTTAACACATCTATGTTGAATATATATAAAAACTTTAAGAAATTTTGTTAAAATTAGAAAAGACTGTAATTTGTTTTTTTAAAAAAATAATTATTACTGGCCTGCCAGTGACTTATGTCAAGAAATTTTATTTTGAGTTTATGAAATGAGCATTATGGAACACAAGTGTTAAGAGCTGAAATGCAATAGGAAAGAGATAAACAAGTAGAGATAGATCGTTTCCGTTTCTTAACTTTTATGTTTGTTTATAGTTTTCATATAAAATGCTTATTCTTCCCATAAAACTTTCTGTAATTAAACACCTACCACATCTGATAATTGTACCTCCTTATTGAGGCGTTACTCAGCTCAGAGTAAACGCCTAACAGTCCTGTTTACACCCCCAGTTGAAATAAATATATTCTCACTGTTACAAATATGTATATATTTTACTCTTTAATAATAAAAAAAAAATCTGTTTTCCTACCAGTACAAATTCCAAATTTTTAGTTTTAGTTTTTAATGTATTTGCTAGAATTATTTGGTAAATATGTGCTGATTAAAATAATTTAAATATAAAACTATGAGATATCTTAAGGCCATTATTTAAATTCATTTCATGAAATTAAAAAAAAGTCAAGTAATATATTTAAATAGTCTGTGAAGATAAAGCTGTCAGGTACTTTTTATGTGTTCATATTTGTATTTATTACGTGTTATGCACATTAATGATCATAGCAATTGTATGATTTCTTTCATGTGAATCATGTGTTGCTGGAATACTTTGGGCTCTAAGTATAGACAGATGAAATAAGAAAGTGTCTAATAATATGATATCCCAGTTATGTTTTCAATGTTTGCATTGCATTTTAGGAAGTATGAAAAGGAATGTCACTCTCAAGTTACCACTTTGCTATGTGAAATTAGATTCAGTGACAGTAATCTCTTTACTGAGTTAGAGACCCACAATTAAACCTGAATATATCTCTAGAGATTATTAATTATAAACATGATGTTCTAGAGGTCAGTATAGATGTTTGATGAGTGAGCTATACTTGACAACTTGTTTAGGTTGAGATGACAACATTGAGATTAAAATTTATACTTGAAATGCCATATGACAAAATATCACAGATGTGAGAAACAGGTCTTTTAAAATGATTGTATAGCATCTCTTGCTACACCGGACAGAAGCACACACAGCATCATTTCAATAATGTGTTTCTCCAGGGGGAAGAAATTAGTATTTTAAAGTACAAATGGTTTTTTTTTAATTTATTAATTAGTTTGTTTATTTATTTGCACCCTAAATGCTGCTCATACTCCAGGTCCCTCCCTCACAGAGTCCTTCCCACCACCCCAGTCATCCCTTTCTTTTCTGAGAGGATACCCCCCTGGCCCTCTCCCTCTGCCATCTCCCCATTATGGAATGTCAAGTCTCTACCTGATTAGGCACACCTCTCACTGAGCTAGACAAGGCAGCCATGAAGACCAAGCTGCTGCCTGAATGCTACTTATGTAATGGTGCCTTTCCAGCCTGTGTATGATTTTCAATGAGTAGCTCAGACTCTGAGACCTCCCAGGGGTCGAAGTTTGTTGACTCTGTTGGACTTCATATTGGGGTTCCCATCTACTTCAGGCCCTTGAATCCTTCCTCCAACTCTTCCATAATTATCTCTGACCTCTGTCTAATTTTTGGCTGTAACTATCTGCATCTGTTTCAGTTCTCTGCTGGGTAAAGCCTCTCAGAGGACAATTATGCTAGGCTCCTGTCTACAAGCATAACAGAGTATCATTAATAATGTCAGATATTGGTGGTTGTACATAAGATGAGTTTCAAGTTGGGCTGGTTGTTGTTTGGCCTTTGTTTCCATCTCTGATCCATCCCTCCATTCTTTTGTATTTTTTAGGGTAAATTTTGACATTCTTTTAGACATTCTCTATGATAAATGTTGGGTCAGAATTTATGTAGGTAGGTTGGTGTCCTCATTCCTCCACTGGGGGTCTTCCATGGCTACAGGGAGTAGCCTCTTCAGCTTCCATGTCCCCACTGTTAGCTAAAGTCACCTGCCTTTACTCCTGGGAGCCACCCTATTCCAGATCTCTGGACTTCCTAGAGATTATACCCCTGCAAATGTGATTTTGTTAAAGATGTTTTCTGGTCCATTGAAATGGGAATCTTAAACCTTCTATTTTTATTATTCTTAGGTTTGATCTTTTCATAGTGACCCAAATTTCCTGGATATTTTGAGTTAGGAACTTTTTGCATTTGGAATTTTCTTTGATTGATGTATCTATTTCTTTTATGGTATCTTCTACACCTGACATTATCTATTCCATCACTTGTATTATATTGATGATGTTTACGTCTGTAGTCCTTATCTTTCCTAGGTTTTCTGTCTCCAGGATTGCCTCCATTTGTGTTTTCTCTGTTGCTTCCATTTCCATTTTTAGGTCTTGGACCATTTTACTCATTTTCTTTATGTGTTTGATTACTTTTTCCTGTATTTCCTTAATGGAATTATTTACATCCTTTTCAAAGGCCTCTATCATCTTTATGAGATGGGATTTAAGGTCACAGTCTTGGTCTTCAGGAGAGTTAGGATATCCAGGGCTTGCTAGAGTAGGATAATTGGCTTCTGATGGTGTCATATTGTATTGGCTTCTGTTGATTAACATCTTGGGTTTATCTTTTAACATCTAGGGTTTTTTTGGTGTTGGTTGGCCTGACACATTGGAACAGGCCTCTTGGGAGGGAGTCAATGCTGTATGTCTCCAGTTTTCATTGGTCTCCTGTATGTGTTAACTTAGAGCTGGCCACTAAAGATATAGACAGAGCTGTGGAATGGGGTATGGTGTATGCTGTAGGCACATTCCAGATAGAAAATGGATCTCTAACCCTACAGGGAAGAGATCAGAGCTGCTGTGCTTACTGGGTTTTCAGTTGGCAACTGGGGCAGGTGGTTGGGGATGTCTCACATGTGTGTGTTTGTTAGAGTCTCCCTCTTGAGAAGCAGGCAGAGTTCTGGGTTAGGGTGCTGTGAGCTACTCAATGACAACCACTGTTTTAGGTGTAGTTGTGGTCCAAGTTTTATACACATGAAAAGAAAATGAATGTGTATTTCTTATCAATTAGCCTGATTTGGGGTCTTAATTAATTTCACATTCATGTATTTTTAAAAATCATGGAAACTACTTCACAATGATATATTACATGAAACAGTCCATAAAATATACACATTTTGCTGTGTGAAGTATATCAATGTGAGCGAGGGTTGAGAATTTATAGGTCACTTACATCCAGTTCACTGTCTCTATTTCCTGGTGTTCTAATGAAAAGTAAGCAGCCATTTCCTGCTCTGGCTGCCTTTTTTCATGTTTTTTTTTTCACCCTCACCATAGACTCTAGTCACCTGGATATGTAAGCTAAAATAAACTTCCTTAAGTTAACTTCCTGTAGGCTTAAAATTTCCCAAACTTTAACAGGGGTTCTTAAATGCTTCAACCTCTCTCTTACCTTACTGACCAGAGTAAGGAAGAAAGAGAGGAAGATGGCTCATAGGACAAAAGGATTGTGCACCTGTTTAGAAGTAGTTATTTGGGGGCAATTTCAATCTTCATTGTCATCAGTCCAGTCTCTCAAGATGCCACACACAAATCAGCAGCAGCAGAGACTCAATCCAGAAGAGACTGATTAGCTCAATTCTGTGGAATTGGGAAGAAACAGTGAAAACACCACCAGGCATCCTTTGGTGTGTTTCTCTCTACACAGTATCTATGAAGTCATGACAAGCAAAAATCAGAAAAGAAAGCAAGGTGAACTAACTCAAGTGTGTGTAGTCATTGGTGAAGGCTAGTGTGAGCAAAGACCACAAAGACCAATAAGGTAAACCAATGCCAGAGCATCATTTGGTCTTTGTTGGGTTATACTTATACTCTTTCCAAATATCATGTGTCTTGTCAAGTGTCCAATCCAGCAAAACATCACATGCTCTTTCACCAGGAAGCTCCCAGAAGAATATCACATGGCTGTTCTCAGCAAAACATCATCTCACATGTATGCTTTAGCAAAACATCCTCCCATAACACAGCTTCCAGAAAATGATCACATGACAACTGAGTCTTCAGTGAAACAGAAATTCTTCCCTCAGCTCCTGGCCATGGTGTTGTACCACATCAACATAAAAGTAACTAATGTAGACCATTTTCTTTTACCAAGTAGACACAAGCACTCATGCACAGGCATTCCTCTCTCCCTCCCATACACACATGTACAACCACAAACACAATTTTAAAAAATATATACTGCTTGAGTATAAAACTGGGGTATTTTCCTTTTTGAGTCTCAAATATTTTGTTTATTTTTGTTATTATGTATATACACATGACGCTTTACCTGCATATATGTCTGTGTTCAATGTAATCATGAACAGGATGTCAGATCCATTGGTACTGGAGGTAGAGTTGGTTTTGAGCAGCCACAGGCCAGGAACTGCACTTAGAGCATCTGAAAGACAGTAAGGAGTATACACTCTGATTCACTAAGCTATTCTCCAACCGCAGGTCTGGGATATTTAGATACTAATTTCAAGTTCCATCTGTCTTCCTGAAAGCATTGCCACATTTTTTTTCCTTGGGTCTTTCCACTGTGTAAGAGGAAAAAAAAAACAACAACAAAAAGTAACAATAGCACATATGAGAGATGCATTTACTTCCTCCCAGAGGAGTAGTCAAAGACATTAGAGAAAATGACAATGGTCACAATAGTGGGATTTGAAATTTTCACTCAATTAAAGATGAGGAAGCAAGGACATCAATCAATTTCCTGTTACTTTAAATCAGATTTTTGAGGAGACAAGCCACGACTCACATCCCATGCTGTATCTCTAAACCTCACTTATTCCTGACTCTACTTTCACAAAGCTCGTAGGAGTCCCAGTAGACACAGATCCATCAACACAGGATGACAACAGAGAAAGTAAACATGTTGGTTAGATGGTTAAATTTTTTTTTTTTTTGCCTGAAAAAAAAAAGTTCCAAAATTGACCTGTCAATCTTTGTAAGTATGAGCAACGACCTTGCATTGTCTAGGGATACACCAGTTTAATTAAAGTGACACACAGACAAGGAAACAGTCCAGTTTTATAATTGATTAATTTACTGGAGACAAAGATTCACAAAATATTTCTGGAACCTACAAAACTTGGTAATTATGAGATAATGGGGAAGAAAAAGGCAAAGGTCTCTCAGAGACTATGAGAATGTTGGTTGTTTAATAATAAACTCTGTCATAGTTTTTATTTCAATTCAGCACCAGTGGGGATTTGTGTGTTGATTACAAATGAGGTGTTACCAAGACAAGGTTGAGCATCTCTTCTTTAAATCAGGAACTTAGACAAAATGTGTTCCCTAAGAGTCATTAGGATCCTAAAGTTGAAGAAAGAATACTTAGATTTGTGGGACAGGAAAATCTAGTACTTGCTCTTCTCTTTTTCTTGAAATTAAAAGATGAGGAAGAGGAGAAGGAGAAGGAGGACTAGGAAGGAGACATTATTGTTTGTATATCAACATATAGCACATATCGATACTGTCCACAGAAATCTTATTTTCTGGGACAGAAGTTAATCTGGTCAATATGCATGTGTCACAGCTTGGATAAACTGCAATAACAAATACCACATATCTCTTGAGGTCTTTAGAAATACAGTCTTTCTCGTGGATAGGCACAATGGGAGAAGGAATCAAGCAGATAAAAGCCCACCATGTAAATAATTTAAAAAGTCTCCTTCCAATCATTTCTAAACGCCTGGGACCAGCTTCCACACAATGCAATTTCCAGGGAAAGTCGCCCTGGTTGAGAATTTTGACCACACATATGTCTTTGGGTATCTTTCTCAAGTTATATAATTACTTCTTTATGATGAAGTCTAGCTCCCTTTCCTGTTTAACTGGTCTTGGATTGCCTCTCTATACTGCCCAAGGTAGTTTCTTCTTTGTAAGGAGAAAACTTTGGAAAAGAGAAATATGCAGTGGAGAGCAACTCACTGAATTTGGTGGTCCTGATTAGCAGTTCTGTTTCTAGTTTGTTTCTTTGCTTTGATACTATTTTAATGGGCTAGGTTGAAAGAGCACTCGTCCAACATCTTGGCAACAATATTAAGAGCTCAAATACTCTAAGGCCAGACATTCTATCAATCTGCCAACTTCTGTATGCTAATTCTCAGATTTTATTCTACATTGTTACTTGATGGTCACAGGATGACTGTCATAGCTCCACAGCTCTATTGAGATGCATGACAATGACCATAGCAGAAGAGTTTAGATGGAGAAGATGATGGGCCTGTGGTTATTTGAGAAAAAGCAAACCAAGTCTCTGTACTTGTTTCTGTAGAATCTCTACTGTAGCTGAACCCAATTAATCCTACTCGAATCAAATCCATCAGCAGAGGTGCATATTCCTCTACCTGCCCCAATGTTCTGGGTTCTCAAATGAAACACACACACAAAGCTTTTGAACTTTTATTTGACTAAAACAGCTCAATGGCTAGTCCACTTCTTAACGTCCAAGTGGTTGATTCACTCCCACCCCCATATTCCCAAGGTGGTTATTCAGTAGTCCTATATTCCATTTTTCTGGCCCTAGACCCAAACATGCAGCCCTTTTGGGCCATGATGCTCTCTGTCTTATGCAACTCTCAGGCCTGGTGTCTCTCTTCCTCCCCCAGCATGGTGGCTCTCTTCCTTCCTGCTTCTTCCTCACTCCCTTGCCTGGGAATCCTAAAAGTCCCACCTCTGTATCCCTGCCCAGCCACTGGTCTCAGGCAACTTTATTTTCCAATTAAAAGCACCAAGGTCAGAGTTACCTCAGTGTCTTAAGTGCAGATTCTCCTGCAGTTTTGGGGACCAGATTAACATAACACAAGCAGCATTAGACCAAACTCACAATACTCTGCTCATTAACATCTTATCAGCAGTGAATAGCAGTGTATCATCCCATACATCTTTACTATTAGTTTTTATGATAATAATGTTCAGTGTTACCAGCAAAGGAATTTTAAAGTAGTTTTAATATGAAGTTCTCTGATGGCCAAAGATGATGGTGAATATCCGTTTGATGTTTTTGTTGTTAATATCTTTGCTTGAGAAGGGTATTGTATAACCCAGGTTAGAACTAACTTGTTAGATAGCCAAGAAAAGTACCTTGAATTCTTTTTATTTTATTTTACTTATTTACATTCCTGTCATTGTGCATCCTCCCAGTTTCCCCTCTTGCAGTTACTCATCCTCCCCCTGCCTCCAAGAACATGCTTCCCTCTTACACCCTCAGCCCTCTTCCTCCTTATTCCACCCCTCCCGCATGCATCCTACTTCCCTACAGTGGCCTGAAGTCTCTCCATGATTAGGCATTTCTCCCACTGAGGCCAAACCAGGCAGTCATTTGCTATATATGAGCCTGTGACCTCGGAACAGCTCATGAATTTTCCTGGTTGGTGACTTAGTCTCTATGAGCTCCCAGAGTTCTGGGTTAGTTGGGATTGCTGGTCTTCCTATGGGGTTGCCCTCCTCTTCAGGTCTTCATTCCTTTTCTTAATTCAGTCTTAGGGGTCCCTCACTTTAGTCCCATGGTTGGTTGCAAGAATCCACATCTGTCTCAGCTACTGGTAGGACATGTCAGAGAATATCCATGCTACTAGATTCCTGTCTGTAAGCATTTTATAGCATCAGTAAGAATGTCAGTCCTTGGTGCACCCCCTATCCCCAATAAGATGGATCCCAATTTAGGCCAGTCACTGGACCACCTTTTCTTCAGTCTCTTCTCCATTTTGTTCCTACAGTTATTTTAGACAGGAAAAATTCTGGGTCAAAAATTTTTACTGTGGGTTGGTAACCCCATTCCTCTACTTGAGGTTGTGTTTATTTACTAGAGATGGACTCTTCAAATTTCTTTTCCCCACTGTTGGGCATGTTGTATAAGGTCACCCCCATTGAGGCCTGAGAGTCTCTCACCTCCCAGGACTCTGGTACTTTCTTGAGTGTCCCCTACCTGCCACATCCCCTCTCCACTAGGCTGTATATTTTTATTTATTCTCTTGGCCCTCTGGGCTTCTCTCCTATTCCCCCATCCCATACCTGATGCTGTTCCCCTTTCCCTTTCCCTTTCCCTTTCCCTTTCCCTTTCCCTTTCCCCTTCCCCTTCCTCTTCCCTTTCCCCTTTCCCCTTCCTCTTCCCTTTTCCCTTTCCCCTTCCCCTTCCTCTTCCCCTTTCCTCTCCCCCTTTCCCTTTCCTCTTCCCTTTCCCCTTTCCCCTCCCCCTTTCCCTTTCCTCTTCCCTTTTCCCTTTCCCCTTCCCTCTCCTCTTCCCCTTACCCCTTCCCCTTTCCCTTCTCCTTCCCCTCCCCTTCTCCTTCCCCTTCCCCTTCTCCTTCCCCTTCCCCTTTTCCTTCCCCTTCCCCTTCCCTTCCCTTTCCCTTCCCCTTCCCCTTCCCCTTTCCTTCCCTTCCCTTCCCTTCCCTTCCCTTCCCTTCCCTTCCCTTCCCTTTCCTTCCCTTCCCTTCCCTTCCCTTCCCCTTCCCCTTCACCTTTTTCTCCTTTCCCCTTCCCCTTTCCCCTTTCCCCTTCCCCTTCACCTTCCCCTTTCCTCTTCCCCTTCCCCTTCTTCCCCTTTCCTCTTCCCCTTTCCCTTCTCTTTCCCCTTCCCTTTCCCCTTCCCCTTCCCCTTCTTTCCCTTTCCCTTTCCCCTTCCCCTTCCCCTTCCTTTCTCCTTCCCCTTCTTCCCCTTTCCCCTTCCCCTTCCCTTCCCCTTCTTCCCCTTTCCTCTTCCCCTTCCCCTTCCCCTTCCCTTCCCCTTCTTTCCCTTTTGCCTTCCCCTTCCCCTTCCCTTTCCCCTTCCCCTTCCCCTTCCCCTTCCTTTTCAAACCCTTCCTTTTCCCTTTCCCTTTCCTCTCTCACCCAGGTCCCTCTCTTCCTCTGCCTCCTGTGATTTCTTTCCCTATCTAAGTGGGATAGAAGCTGTTGTTCGACGCGGGCAGCTCATGACAGACCACATCAGATCAGACAGTTTTGTCTGAAATTTATTGAGGAGATAGGACAAAGGTGATGGTAAAAAAGGAGAGGGGTGTCAGGGGCTCTGCCTATTTATATGGATAGTGACTGTAACCTCTCATAGGTAAAGGTGGGAGGTGAGCCAAGTGGATTGTGGGAATGTATCGCAGTTGCCTTGGCAATGATATCAGGGTTGCCTAGATATGGTGTCACTGGGTTCAGAGCCTGACACCAAATCCTCACTTTGGCCTTCCTGCTTGTTAAATCTCTTTCTTGGGTTGTATCTCAAGTATTCTGTACTCTGGCTAATGCTCACTTATCAGTGAGTACATACCATCCATGTCCTTTTGAGTCTAGGTTACCTCACTCAGGATGATATTTTCTAGTTGCAACCACTTCTCTGCAAAATTCATGATGTCCTTACTTTTAATAGCTGAGTAGTGCTCAACTGTGTAGTGAACTCTATTTTCTGTATGCATTCTTTGGTTGAGGGACATCAGGGTTGTTTCCAGCTTCTGACTATTACAAATAAGGCTCCTATGAACATAGTGGAGCATGTGTCCTTGTGATATGGTATAGCAACTTGTGGCTATATGCCCAGGAGTGGTATAGCTGGGTCTTCAGGTAGAGCTATTTCCAATTTTCTGAGGAACCTCCAAATTGATTGCCTGAGTGGTTGGATCAGTTTGCAATCCTACCAGCAATTGCTCCAGGGGTAAATTCTTTGAACAGAACACCAAGGGCTCAGGCTCTAAGATCAACAATTGACAAATGGGACCTCATGAAACCGAAAAGCTTCTGTAAGACAAAAAGACACTGTCAATAGGACAAATGTGGGAAAAGAGAAACACTCCTTCATTGATAAGATTGCAAGCTGGACCTTGAATTATTAGTGCTCCATCCTTATCTTTCAAGGTCTGAGATTACAGATGTGTTCTACCATACAAGATTTGTTTCAAATATCTGTTGGTTTTTTGTTTGTATTTATATTTTAAGTTTCTATTTCATTCATTAGTCCAGTTATTGACTGGAATAGTTGTTTTTGTCATTTTTAGGATTATTGATTTTTTTCAGTTTTTTTTTTAATAAAATCTGGATATTAACCCCTACATGATATACAGTTGGCAAACATTTTTTACTATTGTATATGCTGTTTCTTCACTATAAAGTGTGAGGAGCGGGTGCGGCAGCACAGCCAGCTAAAATGGTGCCTGGGCCAAATCTTACGAATGGCACCTGTCAAATCTTATGAATGGTGCCACTTCTTGGCAGTTTGCGTGCCGTGCGCCTTTCCCTAACTGAGCCACAACCGCAGAACTACTGCACAGACTCACTGCCATGAGAATCTGGCTGTTTGAGGTGCACCAATGAGGCATGCCCACGAGGCAGGTGCTGATTGGGACAGGCAGGGGTATAAAAGGATGGCCGTTAAAGAACTGAGGAGGGAGGGCCTCCAGAGAAGAGATTGTAAAGGATCCTGAATAAACTGCGTTGAGAAGAACTCCAACTTGCTTTGTTCCTGTCTGCCGGTCAGAGAGAAAATTGACAATAAAGAATTTTTTGTTTTTTGTTTTTGTTTTGTTGTTTGTTTTTGCTGTACAAATTATTGATATCATGTAACTCCTGTTAGATTTTAGCATTAAGATTATTTATTGTGCCATTGGATTTCTTTTCAGATACCTACTACTGGCCCACCTTGAAGTGTTTTTCCTACATTTTCCCTTAGCAATTTTAATGTTTGAGTTCATACATTAATATCATTGATTCATTTAAGCTAATCATTCTGCAGAATGAACAAAGCAGTTCTAATTTCATTCTTTTTTGTATGTGTGTCTAGTTTCCTATCACTGTTGAAGAAGCTGTCTATGTTCAAACAAATGCATTGCTTTCTAACTTGTTTGGCAACATTTTAAATGTATTGCAAATAAATATTATTTATTCTTTCTCAATAAGTTATTAACTTATTAATATCCCAAAGTTCATGATTTTGACTTTTTCTTAAAATCTTGTAATTTGCTTACAAGATGGATGCAGTAATTATGCTAATTAAAAATGTGGAATTTTTTAATTAGTCCTTTATTTTAGCAATAATGAAAAGAAAGAATAATAGGCATACAGAGGAAAATGGTGAAATTTGATATAGAAGCACAGTATACATGCTTATAAAATTTTATGTTACATTGAAACCTTAAACTTTTGCTTTTCAAGATATGTTTCCAAAAGTGTAAAATGAATATTCCACTGGCCACGGTGTAAAGGGGAGGACAGAGAATTTTTGTTTTATTTGAAAATTTCAAGGAATGACCTTACTTGCTTTCTATACTTGAAGTTGCAAGCAGTTGAGACACTGGTATTTATTCTGATACTGGGATTTTAAAAACTATCCCACTAGAAACCTGTGTGAAAAGGAAAAAGCCAGAACTCTAATTTGAATCTGTGTTAAGTTCCTTGAGGTAATATTTTGAATCACATACTCATTTTAAGGGAGAAAAATCAGAGGAAAAAAAAAAAACAAGCAGGTTTCATATATCAGGCTATTAAGAAAATAAAATACAATGGAGTTGAGTTACAGTTGACCCAAACTGCTGCAGGGCTTCCCATTTGTATTCTAGCCCATTTCTTCAAGGACTTTTGGTTAACAGAGGATTGACACAGATTTGCATTTAATTTCCTTGGAGACACATAAAATCCTAAACCATCAGTTATTTTAGAGAGTAGCGATTGATCAATTAATAATTGAATTCATAGTGACGAGACATAATCTCAGCTCACGGGAATACTTGAGGAAGTGTCAAAATATTTTTCCAATTGATTTTTACAAGTTGTTGCCAGGGAAGCACAGTAGGTAGAATGGGGTTAGGAGGGTTATTCAGAATATCAGTGGGAAACTGGCTGCATGGATACAACATCTGGAGCAGTACTTAATCTCTCTCTCTCTCTCTCTCTCTCTCTCTCTCTCTCTCTCTCTCTTAGTATTAAAGTTGGATTTAAATCTTGTGTTCAGATACTTTGGCAAAGCAATCCTCAGCCACATAATGAGCATCTGATAAGAGTTCATCTTCCTGTCAACTTCATCACAATTTCTATGCATGGTCTTTTTCAAACCCTGTTTAGGAACATGTCATATGCCTCCATCAAACAAATCTTCTAATAGTGCATAGTAACCAAAATCAAACACAAAGCTTGGCCTATTCTAAAAACTTAATGACCATGGAGGAGAAATCTAATCTTAGCAATATTAAATAGTTGAACTATAAACATAATATTTCTCAAAATTTTAAATTTTATCTCACTGTCATATATAGCTATTGGTGTCCCAGTATAAAGACAATTTACAAAATTCATCATGGGAAATAGTATTCCATGATGTTATAGTGATATTTCATTTGAATTTCTAATAATTTACATTTAATATATTCTTACAATTTCTGTAATAAGGAGGCCCATCAGGAGGACAGATAATTGTAATGCCAGGCTAGGCTACAGAGAAAATGTTTGTCTCAAAAACAAACAATTCCCAAAATCAGAACAAGAAATTACAGTACATTTTTGTGGAACGATTTTGTATTCTGTGATGCTAATACTAAAGGAAAACTGTATTCATCAAGTTAATAGGCCGTGAAGACTTGATACACTTTAACTACCATGAAACCCAAGATAGGGAAAGTTTTAGCCCTGGTAAGGGTTAAAAGTGGTAGAGCAAGAGGCCTTCAGCTTAGAAAGGTGCTGCTTTTGTTTGCTAATTCCAGTTCCCTGTCTGACACCTTTCTACAGGAAAGAAGGTAGGCGCCTTTCTTTTCTGTTGATTCCATTTCAAAGGGGCAGCCTACAGCTCTTAGAGAAAGTCTCAGGCTGTAAACCTTAAAAGGTGCTGGGGAAAGATTTACATTTCAAAGATCCTGAGAAAGCTTTCTCAAGTAGGTGCTCTAAGGAAAGCTAAGACCTGGCACTCAAGAGGAAACCCAAATTTAAACAGCAGGGATTGTGAGGCAACTAAAAAGTTGGTAGAGGTTTGCAGATTTCTCATAAAATTCTGCACAAACATCTATCTCCTATTTCATCCCTTTTTGATCCTTCTTTTCCCTCATTCCTTTCTTCTTTCTCCCATCTTCTCTTCTTCTTTTTTTCTTTTTTGTTGAATGTCTCTCTATGATATCCAAGTGTCAAGTGGACACTATTGCTTAAATCCAGAGTGTAGAGGAAGATTTGGCTAAATAACTATTACACCGAAGTGATGTCGCTAGTAGTTTTGAGCAAGTGCTTGAATGCGTTAAAAAAAAAAAATTCCCCCTTACCTAAAAGTTTTATTTTTACATTCTTGTATTCCTTTAGATTTATTTATTCACTTTTTGTATATGCATCAGTGTTCTACCTGCAGGTAGGTATGTATAAAACATGTGTTCCCCATGCCTGTGAAGATAGAAACAAGGTGATATATTTACTAATTCTGGAGGTAGGGATGATTGTGACACAACATATAGGTGCTAAAACTGAACTGGTCCTCTGCAGGAACAATAAGCACTCTTAATGGCAGAATTATCTTAATAAATTTTGCTAAAATCTACATTCTGCTGTGGGAATTGTTTGCCATGGAAATTCAATAAGTACACCTGCTTCTTTTGTCCTACATTTTAAGATAGTAAGTTCACACATATGCAAATATCTGTCTAAATAATGAAGACACTTTGTATCTTTCTGTAGTCTCCTCTCTCTCTCTCTCTCTCTCTCTCTCTCTCTCTCTCTCTCTCTCTCTCTCTCTGTCTGAGACTTAACGTTTTAGTTGATTTTTCCACTATTTTTTTTGCTTTCTTTTTTTTGGAGGGGGGCTTGTTTTAGTTGGTTTATTAATCTGAATTTTTAAAATTTATTTATTTTATATTGGATATTATATTTAAATTTAAGATTTTATCTCCTTACCCCATTACTCCAACCCCGCCCAGGAATCCCCATCCCATCCCCCCTTTTCCTGCTTCTATGAGGATGTGCCCCCACCTACCCCTCCACTCCCACCTCCCCACCTTTGAATTTCCCCACACTCGGTGTCCAGCCTTCATGGGACTAAAGATCTCCTCTCTAACCTACACCTCACAAGCCCATCCTCCCCTACATATACAGATGGAGTCATGGGTCCCTTTCTATGTGCTCCCAGGCTGGTGGTTCAGACCCCGGGGGAGCTCTGGTTGGGTGGTATTGTTGCTCTCCTCATGGGGCCACAAACCCTTTCTGCTCCTTCAGTCTTCTCTTTAACTCCTCCCTTGAAAACTCCTTAATCAGATCAATGGTTAGCAGTGAGGATCCGCCTCTGAATATGTCAGACTCTGGCAGACCTCTAAGGAGACAGCTATATCAGGCTCTTGTCAGCATGCACTTCCTGACATCCACATCAGTGTCTACCTTTGGTGACTGCACATGGGATATATACCCAGATGGAATGGTCTCCAGACAGCCCCCCTTCAGTTTCTGTCTCACATTTTTGTCTCCATATTTGCTTCCTTGAGTATTTTGTTGCTCCTTCTAAGAAGAACCAAAGCACCCACACCTGGTTTTATTTCTTTATGAGCTTCACTTGGTCTGTGAGTTGAACCTTGGCTATTTCAAGCTTTTGGGCTAATATCCACTTATCAGTGAGTAAATACCATGTGTGTTCTTTTGTGATTGGGTTAACTCACTCAGGATGATATTTTCTACTTCCATCCATTCACCTAAGAATTTCTCGAATTCATTATTTTTAACAGCTGAGTAATACTCCATTGTGTAAATGTACCACATTTTATGTATCCATTATTCTGTTGAAGGACATCTGGGTTCTTTCCAGCTTCTGGCTATTATAAATAAGGCTGCTATGACCATAGTGGAGCATATGTCCTTGTTATATGTTGGAGCGTCTTCTGGGTATATGCCCAGGAGTGGTATAGCTGGATCCTCAGGTAATGCTATGTCCAATTTTCTGAGGAACAACCAGACTGATTTTCAGAGTGGTTATACCAGCTTACAACAATTGCCACCAACAATGGAGGAGTGTTCCTTTTTCTCTGCATCCTCGCCAGCATCTCCTATCATCTGAGTTTTGAACTTAGCCATTCTGACTGGTGTGAGGTGGTGTCTTGGGGTGGTTTGTTTTACATTTCCCGGATGACTAAGGATGTTGAACATTTCTTAAAGTGCTTCTCAGCCATTTGAGTTTCCTCAGTTGAGAATTGTTTGTTTAGCTCTGAATCCCATTTTTAATAGGGTTATTTGGTTTTCTGAAGTATAGTTTCTTGAGTTCTTTGTAAATCTTGGATATTAGCCCTCTATCAAATGTAGAATTGGTTAAGATCTTTTCCCAATCTGTTGGTTACCATTTTGTCCTATGACAGTATCCTTTGCATTGCAATTTTATGAGGTCTCATTTGTCAATTCTTGATCTTAGAACATAAGCCATTGGTGTTCTGTTCAGAAACTCTTCCCCTGTTCCTAGGTATTCGAGGGTCTTCCCCAACTTCTCTTCTATTAGTTTCAGTGTATATGGATTTATGTGAAGGTTCTTTATCCACTTGGATTTCAGCTTTGTACAGGGGATAAAAATGTATTGATTTGCATTCTTCTACATGCTGACCTCCAGTTTCATGAACACCATTTGTTGAAAATGCTGTCCTTTTTCCACTGGATGATTTTAGCTTCTTTGTTAAAGATCAAGTGACCATAGGTGTGTGGGTTCATTTCTGGGTCTTCAATTCTATTCTATTGATCTTCCTGCCTGTCTCTGTACCATGCAGTTTTTTCACTATTGCTCTGTAGTACAGTTTGAGGTCAGAGATGGTAGTTCCCGCAGAAGTTCTTTTATTGTTGTGAATAGTTCTCCATATCCTGGGTTTTTTATTATTCCAAATGAATTTGCAAATTGCTCTTTCTATCTCTATGAAGAATTGATTTGGAATTTTGATGGGAATTGCATTGAATATGTAGATTGCTTTTGGCAAGATCGCCAGTTTTACTAAATTAATCCTGCCAATCAACGAGCATGGGAGATCTTTCCATCTTCTGAGATCTTCGATTTCTTTCTTCAGAGACTTGAAGTTCTTGTCAAACAGATCTTTCACTTGCTTGGTTAGGTTCACTCCAAGATATTTTATATTATTTGTGACTATTGTGAAGTGTATCATTTCCTTAATTTCTTTCTCAGCCTGTTTATCCTTTCAGTAGAGGAAGGCTACTGATTTGTTTGAGTTGATTTTATATCCAGTCACTTTGCTTAAGTTGTTTATCAGGTTTAGGAGATCTCTGGTGGAAATTTTAGGGTCACTTAAGTATACTATCACATCATCTGGAAATAGTGAAATTTTGACTTCTTCCTTTTCAATTTGTATCTCTTTGACTTCCTTTTGTTGCCTAATTGCTCTGGCTAGGACTTCCAATACTATATTAAATAGGTAGTGTGAGAGTGGTTAGCCTTGTCTAGTCCCTGATCTTAGTGGGATTTCTTCAATTTTCTCTCCATTTGGTTTAATGTTGGCTACTGGTTTGATGTATATAGCTTTTACTATGTTTAGGTATGGACCTTGAATTCCTGATCTTTCCAAGACTTTTAGCATGAATGGATGTTAAATTTTGTCAAATACTTTCTCAGCATCTAGTGAGATGATCATGTGTTTTTTTTCTTTGAGTGTCTCTATATAGTGGATTACATTGATGGATTTCAGAATATTGAATCATACCTGCATTCCTGGGATAAAGCCTACTTGATCATGATGGATGATTGTTATGATACATTCTTGGATTCCGTTTGCGAGAATTTTATTGAGTATTTTTGCATCGATATTCATAAGAGAGATTGGTCTAAAGTTCTATTTCTTCGTTGGGTCTTTGTGAGGTTTAGGTATGAGTGTGATTGTAGCTTCAGGATATGGTGTCTTCATGGGAGCAGAGCAGCAAGGTGTCTGCCTCAGCTACAAGGACTAAGCAAGGGCTCCTCTTGGTTTCTTATCATTATAATAACCTTTCTAATCTCAAGCTCATTTTTGAGTCTCAAATCCAAATTAAGCCCAGCATTTAAATTCCAAATACTTGTCTACTATTGAGAATCACACTTCTGAATTGTCTATTGTTCAATTTATAAAAACAGCAATTTTATATTTTTGTTAACCTTCCTATTTGTTTAAAACTAGTCATTACTTTTGTTCTTCATTTTATGTTCAAAAGAGACAGGATGAATCTTGTTGGGAGCCGACTCCTAGCAGAAAGCAGCTATCATCTTTGCAGCCATCTCAGGCCATATACCCTGACAAGAGACTTGTTTTCAAAAGCTAGACACACTCTGATAAACATTTTGTTTGTTTCACATATCTTGTTTTGTTGTTTAGTGCCCCCAGCTGCAAGGTGCACGTGGTAAAGGGTCTTCAGTTGTGTTCACCTGCTTGTCCACAGCTGCAAGGCATGTGGTAAAGTGTATATATACCCATGATTTCTTTTTAGTAAATGGGACTTGAACAGACTCTCTGTTTTGTCTCTATCCCTACTCTCTCTCTTGCTAGACCCTGTTGACTGACCCAAATGGACCTGGTCACTTGGCCCCCAAAAGTGGGGCAGCATAGTCTGGGTCAGAATCTTATATTAAATTGATTCTATGTTACGTGTTACTATAGTCAGTTAACTTCTTTAGTTCTGCCTTCAGTTGTTGGTACTTTGAAAAATTTAGGAGAAAGATTGCATGTACACAAAGAATCAGTAGGTGTGTCATGAAAACTTCAGCATAATAAAGGAGAAAACATAAAAAGGATGTTGAAATCATAGGGATGACATTTTGATTAAAGACAGCAGGGTAAAGGATGAATTTACAAAAATGTGTCAGGTATCTTCTGGTATTTTTCTGGGGATAATTTGATAAGAAAAATGTTTTTACTGATTATTTTGTATTATATTATTAAAATTGTGAAACAGCATTTTTTAAAGAAAGAAAACTGATAATTGACACATTATTTCTAATTTTATATGTTAATGTTTTGGGGAGTCCCTACCACTCAGACACAGTTCATATCTAATGGATATTTTTTTTTTCCATTTTTCTGGGACTACAAAGCGGGTGATCAGGACCTAACTGTAGTCTGAGCATTTAGATCAAGGGTTTTAAAAAGTGTGTCACTCTACAGATTAAGGGAGAGGTTTGCACTAGCAGACACTTTAATAAAAACTAAGATCAGTGATTAGCTGAGAGGCACAGGTTTAGACAAACAGACAGTTTAACAGAAGCTAAGTTGAATTAAAGGGTCATCTTAAACTTAGATTCTTAGAACAGAGCTGGGAAATTTTCCACAAGATTTTTCATCAAGGAAATGGAATTTTTGTTAGCTTGACATGGTCTCAGCAAAAAATACAAAATGTAGGAACTGTCTTGTTATGTCGCATTAAGACAATTTAAAAGGTTTAATTTGGCATTTGTTTGTCATTTACTTACAAAACCTAACTTTAAAATTCATCTCTGACTCTTTTATTTAGGCTACTTATGTCTTTATTCTAAAAAACCAACATTGAAAATTTAATGTGTAGTTAAATCAAAGTATAATTTATTTGCTTGGACAGATTCTAAATAAATTCTACAAAGAATTTTATTTATATAGAATTATTACTTCTATATATTAGGGATAATTCAATTCATGGATAGATGCTAATTTTCTTGGATAGTCTTTTCTAACAAAACCTAGCAATGTTAGATGCATGAGAAGCTCTGATTCAGTTTCAAACTTGTCCAGTATGATTAATTACTAGGCAATTAGGCTTAACCCGACAGTTCTATTTTTGCAATAACATATGCATATTATTTTGTAGAAGTAGATATTGGTTGGAAACAAAATTGAACTTCAGGGTCTTAACATTCACCTAAGATATATAAGACACATGGTAGAGGTATTTTTTTCCAGCATAATCATTTGTTATCATTACAGACATATGGCATTTTATTCTCATTAGATATTGTTTTCTTTATGTGGGATAGTTCTAATAATGAAAACACTGCCTATAAACTGGAGATCCAGCATGTGTGAGCACACCAATGCTTTCAAGGAGTGTTTAATAACCATGTGTCTAAGAATTAATTTGTACATTATATTCTTCAACTATAACTGAGCAAGTCTTAACACTGATTTATATAGCTTCATTCTTACTTTTATTCTTTAATTCTACCTTTTTTCTTTCTCTTTACCTCCCTCTGAGCACTTCTCTCTGATCTGCTTTACAGAGACCACAGAAAAGTTCTTCGAATGACCAGGGAAGTATTGACAATATTTATTATGGCCAGGATATAGCTTCATTATGCTCACATGGTTTTATACATTATGGTTTAGCCCCCACTGTGAGGGGTTAAATGTATGAAAAATTAATCCAACTAGTCTTCTGATACTGAAATGCCATGGTAGCCTTCAAACTTCAGGATTAATATAAATAAAATGATAAGTAAAATATCATTCATATTTAGTCACCTTTGGATTACTTTCTATGAATACATTTTAGCTTTGAAACTAGTTTCTGTAAGTAGATACTCCTACCACATGAATAAATATTAGAAAAATTGCACAGCAGGGTGATTATTGTCAACAGTAGTACATGATAATATTGTAATAGCTAAGAAAATATATTTAAATATCTTCTCATTAAGAATGATAAGTGATGATTACCCTTATTCATTCAATTTTATCTGCTAACAATTATACATGTATCTCAACATTCACTCCATAATTGGTTATAATTATGAACTGTCAGTTGAAATAATAATAATTATGAAAAACCATTATAAACACAGAATATATGGACTTTAACTTTGAAAAACTCTATCTCTAATTTTTTTACATTTTATTTATGTATTCTTTGAGAATTTCATACATGTATGCAATGCATTTTGATCATATCAGTGCCTATACTCTTCTGCAATTCTTTAAGTCCTGTCTATATCTCTTCACTACCTTATATCTGCTTTTTATTTTTTATTTTATAGCTTACTGAGTTCAAATACTGCCCATGTGTACATGAATGTAGAGCCACCCATTGGAGCATGCAAGAGGCCACATGTATTTAGGAAAGATTATCCCCCTGCAATCAATAACCAGTAGCTTTAAACTCTCTCTCTCTCTCTCTCTCTCTCTCTCTCTCTCTCTCTCTCTCTCTCTCTCTCT
>JANHMN010000013.1:2726289-2738024 GCA_030674055.1 Rhabdomys pumilio | reverse complement strand
ACACACACACACACACACACACACACACACACACACACACACACACATACACATTCTGTTTAGGCCTGACAACCTGTCTCATCAACGCCACAAGTGTTTATGCACATCACATACATACACATATACCTACACATGTATGTATAAACATACATATAGACAGACATGCATATATATACATACATATACATACATATACATACACATACACATATACACATACACATACACATACACATACACATACACATACACACACATACACATACACACACACACATATATATATATATATATATATATATATATATATATATATATATATGGCAAATTGAACAGAGCCCCAGATACCACCACTTTATTCCTCTTTTCTGGCATTCTTATATATTTTTAGACAAAAGTTCTTTAAAAAATTACCTCATAGATAAAATGTTACACAAAAGCTGAGTTAGACAAAAGCTGAGTTAGACAAAAGCTGAGTTAGAGAAGGATGTTGATAGTTAATTTCAAAGCAATATTCCATTCTATAAGCTCATTATAAGTTCAAACGTGGCCACACTTTACCATATTATACACCTGTGGCTTCATCCTTAGATCTGACCCAGAAGGAATGTTTTTCCTTAATCATAAATTTGTCCGTAGCCTATTTCTCTTTTTAGTGTAACTGGGAAAACTCGCTGTATTCCTTATTATGCAACCTTTACTTACTATTCTAAGAGGACTGGGCACATCCTATTCTTGATTCCATCTTTATTATATCTTTCTGGCAAAACATCTAAACCATCTCCCAAAAACTTTATTCCTAAAATTACTTGATTTAAATCAGGAGTTCAATAAAATATTCAATTCATCTAAACAGCATGAATTCATGAGAGTTCATCTTCATGTTGATTTGCAGGAAATTTGGCCAATAGGGTGAACTGATTCCCAGGAATCATCGGGCTACGTAATGCTGGCAGGAATGGTATATTAATAGAAAGAACCAGCCCTGAGATAAAGTCTTTTGTGGCCTTGCCTCTCAGAGCTCACTCATCATAAGCCATGCAAAAACAGTGGGTCATCACTAGAAAACTTACTTGCATGCCTTTAACCTTTCCTAATGGTTCCCAACAGATAGGTAATGCATTTTATGTATTTCCTGTGTATCCTTTCCAGTTTCCATGTTTTGGATCAAAGTAATCACTATGACACAGATTTTATAAATGAGATAAGAACTGCATGTCCATTTCTATGATTTTTTGAACTAGAAAGTTAAAAGCTATTATTTCCCTTGTTGTTCATTCAAATTATTTGCAAATGAACCTGGATTTGCAGCAGCTTGCTTGCAACAGTAGAGAAATAAACACGAAGACAAAGCTTGCATAGTTTAACAAACAAGTGCCTTATATGAACAGGTTACAACATAGCTAAACCAATGTTACAACTGCTCTCTTTTTTCATGGACATCTAAAGAAACACAGCACCTATATGTCCATCTACCTGGCTTCTGATCGGCCTTTTTACTTCTGGTGACTAAACATGTTTCTTACTTACACATATATTTAGAGAAAAAGGCATGAAATATTGATCACTACTTTGCTATCATTTTTTATATGCCCACTCAATGAAAGCAGTGATTGCCTTAGGGAACTTATAAAGCAGAAACAATGAATCTCCCTGCTCTCTGTTGCTGTTTGCTTGTTTATACCTCAGAACCATTTATTTCCATTAGTTCAGCTTATTAACTTAAGTCTTCGGCCTTTGGTTTGTTCTCTTAATTTAAATCTTATTCTGTTATGACCTAGTGTTCCCTATGAATACCAATCAATAAATGACAGACTCTCTCTATCCCTGAGCTAGTAAACATATCCAATGTTGACTTATCCTATGTCTACCTATATCTTAAGTCTTTCCTGGTGTTACATGACTGCCTTTATCATCTCCTATATAGAATCACCATGGCAAGTGATTTCTAGGTATTCTTTCTACATTTGCTTTTAACTTTAAAATTTGTATTAAAATTTGCTTGTTTCACAGTATGTACCATGCCAGACTTCTAAGTCATTTTACTTTATTTTTTCAACAAATATGGAAGTCTTCCATGGTCTTTCATCTGAATGTTTCTGTCTTCTTGAAATTCTTGTGATAAAGCTTGATAATTAAAATGGTAGGATCAGAAGGGTCTTCTGAAAGTAAACTATTTATAAGAGTAGACTCTCTTTGACCAGAGACATAGCCCATGAGCCACCAGGCTGAACCACCCAACTTGAAGCCCTAATACTTACACCATATAAGGAAGGAACAAATTCCCGCACTTCCATTTGAGCTCTCCCTGTACACCATGGTAAATGCCTTTCTCCCACGTAAAATAAAATTAAAAATTTAAAAATAATAAATAAAAAAGAATACAGTCTAACATAAATAATACAGATCCTTTATAAAAAAAAAAAAGAGAGAGAATGAAGAGCTGCTTGAGCCCTCTACCATGAGAGGACACAAAGTGGAGAAACTGTCTATGAATGAGAAAAAAGTAATTCTGACTTAAAACTGAGTCAGAGCTTTTTTTTTTCTGGAAATAAAAAGTGTGTAAGTTAGATCCTTGGTTTTCTGTAAGCTGATCAGATTGTGCTATTTGCTCTAGAGGCATAAATAGAGCAAAACACCTGGCAACCATTAAAACAAGCTTGTATAGGAAATGGGTATGAACACAAACCTGTCTTAGTGCATCTGTCTTTGACTCCAATAGAACAAGGTAGGTTTTTGTTGTTGTTGTTGTTTGTTTGTTTTTCTGCCTTAACAATATAAATCAGATATTACTACAGTCTTGTCTTTAGACACCAGAAGTTATTATGCCATTGTTATTTGCTCCATTATTTATTTTACTTGTTTCAAATCAGTTCTTACTGAGTGAAAAAGGATGATAACCATTGCTGTAGAAATATAAGCCAAGAATAGATTATCTTGAATTAAAAAGAAAATATTTGAGGTTATTAATATAAAAAATAATATTATATCCTATGTTATGCTGCTAATATTAACAGTATAGATGTTTGGAATCTAAAGATTTAGAAAAGGTATATGATTACTTCATATTATGAAACTAACATTTGTTTTAATAAAATAGAACTTAATTTTAAGCTGTTATGTATACAGACAACTAAGCAGATGAGACAAATATATTCCACGTATCCAGTTGATTAATAAGCTTTGTACATACTACAACAAAATACTTGAAGCAGACTACAGAAAAAATTATCTAACTTCCTATTCCAGATGTTCAAACTCCGGATCCTGAGGGGTTGATGAATTTGTCCTTTGATTATAGTAAAATGATGAATGTATTGTAGCATGTTGGAAAGGGTGAGAGAGAAGAAGGCAGAAAGCATAGAAATATATTGTGTTATGTCATAATTATGGACCACTGTGCAAAGAAGACTTCTAAGACACCTGTTATACAAGGCTGAGGAGGTCAGATAAGTATGTCAACTAACATCCATAGACAAAGCCTTCTTCATATTGCTCAACATGAACTAGTCGTATCAGTTAATGAGTATTTTCAAACTACCTACACGTACTTACACCCACTTCTTGGAGATGTTTCAATAAATACTTATTCACTGTTTTTTTTTTTATCACTAGTTTTCTAATGTTTGGAATAAGCTAGCCATCCAGCCATACTATTTTTCTTGATCATAAGAATAAATGAAGATTATCTTTATCATAAATGAAGACTATCTGTCTTCTGTTTATCTTGTTTTGCAGAAAAAAATTGACAACCTAGGTTCTGGCTGTTGGGAGCAACTTTTTCACTACTGGCTGTCAGACCCCTTAGAGTTAAACTTCAGAACCAAAAATGTTCACTTGTAGATATTCCCATGTCATACAATGATATTTCAGATTGAGTTTTATGTCTTTTGTTAAATAAGCTGTTGTTGGGAACTCTTTTTGAACAAATTTCACTATATGTGAAATATTTCATATATATATGAATATATGATGAAAGAAGACTCCAGTATACCAGTTGCAATTTTTAACTAATTTTATGCTAAAAATTTCTGGATATTCAGGATTTTCATTAGCCAAATATGGTATATGTTATTTTACTAAATTGAAAGAATAATGCCTATCATATATTTTATTATATATTATATATATCATTATATAATGTATTACATATAATATGATACATTCATATGTGGTTAAGTGGAAGAATTTAACTTATAAAGAGCTGCATCAGTGATTTTATTACTTGAAAGGTAGAAACTTGAATATAAGACATCCAATTTATAATCAATTCTGGCTATAAAGTCATTTTGAGGATTGCATGTTTTATAGGAGACCTTGTCTCAAAATTGAGTGAGAGAGAAGAGAGTGATATTGACCACAAGATTATCCTGCTTACTACTTGATACGATGTCACAGTATGCCCTATTATATTTTGAATACCAAATTTCGGGTAGAATATTACACCCTATCATTTGGCTTTCATTTATGAGAGTTCATATAGTTTGTCAATTTTCATTGCTACAAAAAAATAAGGTAGAATTTGATATAAGGATATGCTTGAACACAGGAATTTGAATGCAAAAGAAATATTTGGATAAGAGAGACCAAACAGCACATATTCTGTAATGGGAAAGAGGTAAGATAAAGGGAGCTCAAAGCAGTTGGTTCCGCTGCACTTGCAGTTGGCAAGTAGATAGAGGTAGATACTGCTGTTCATCTCACTTTCACCTCAGTTCAGGACTCATCCCAAGAAGTGTTGTAACTCACATTTGGGTGAGTCTACCAACCATAATTGATCTAACTAGAAAAATTCTGCATCAACATGTCTAGCATCTTGTTTCCCTGTTGATTCTATATTTTTTCAAGGTAATAATCAAGACTAGCTAGTTACAAAACTCTCAAATGCTGTAAATAATACATTTATGAGGCATATTGTGGTGGATATGGATTACCAAGTGTTCCAAAGCTTTGTCTTGATGGATTTGATTGCGACACATGCATGAAAAATTATATCATCCTGAAGCATGTACTTTCATTTAAATAGATAAATTATAATTATTGAGATTATTTCAATACAATAGGAATTATGAGCATATCTAAAAACTATATAAACACCTATTTTCATACTCATTTATGGTATTGGTATATATTCATTGAAAACTAGTAGGTTTCATGATTATGTACAACATACGCTTAGCTCATGATAAGCTTAATATATCTTTCATCCTATCCTTCTGGTTAACATTTTCTTCACAACTAGTTTGCCTTCTCTAACTTAGGTTCTGAATATGGGAGGAAATGGGCAATATTAAGAAAATGCCATAGTATAAATACCATACATTATTCCTCTATTATTGGACACCTAAGTTCCGCTTGTCAACTGCTTTGAGTAGTGCTATGGTATAGAAGATTACCTGCATCATTTTCAAAATTTCATCAGTGATATCAGATGTATGAAGCATAAGACTACCAATCATGAATTAGATAGATAGAAAGGAAATTTTCTCTTGGAAAGAAAAAAATCAAACCACACAAAACTGTGGCAAGAAGAACAGGAAGTAGACATTAGGTTCCAGCTTTAGCCAAGACATTATCCATAATCAGTAGGTATTGGGAGTGGAAAAATCAGTTTTCTTCAATGTACTAACCACACTCTAAGGCAAGTCTCATACTCAGGAGTAGTTGCCCAAAACAAAATGAATTCCCATGCTGTTGCCATTTAAGTGAGAATACATAGAGTTGTGTCCCTAGGGATGTGAAGGGAGAAGGGTAAAGAATGTGATTGAAGATATTGTGTGAACTTCTCAAAAAATACAAATGTTTAAAAAATAAAATCAAACAATTTAGTGTTTTAATACAAAACTATTGTATATGTTCCTGAATGAACTAGTTATAATATTATACTTAAGATTTCTTATGAAAGTAAATAAAATTTTGTTTCTTCCCTTTTAAGAGAATCATACTTATGTGAAAAAATCAACTGAGAACAGTACATTCTTTATGCAATACTATTATGATTTCTAAAGAGACATGTTAAAAATAATCTTGAACATGAGAATTTAAGAGTTACAGGAAAACAGCTTGGGAAATAGTATTTGTTTGGTTATTGATTTCCACTCTATTTAAACTTATCTAATTTGACAGTCACAGATTTAAAAAAATATTTCTGGCTTATTTATGAAGTTGTTACTTAGTAGTTCATTCTCCTATGAAATGAGAACCCAACTTAGGATTTAGCCTGAAGAATGGATGTACATCTAATTGTTCCTAAAGCTGCAATTTTCAATTCCCAAGTGATAAACTCAGTCTCTGTGACCTAGTTACTGGTAAGAAACATGCAATTATTAATGCAGTTGCCAATAGGCATGTTTAAAATATCACTATAACATTTACCTTGGGGCTTTATATAAATGAAAGTGTGCTACCATAACCATGTTTATTTTTATAATTAAAAATATAAATTTTATAATGTATTATATATTATAATTTATATATAATATAGTTTATATAATTAGAAATAATTTTATGATATTTTTATAAGACTTTAAGAGAATTGTATTTATACTAAATATGGTTTATAATTACTAGTATAAGCATATTCCGATTCCTGAAATATTTTCAAATAAGTACACACACACACACACACACATGCTTGTCTATGTAGTAAACTTCCTTGTAGGATAGGAATTTATAAAATTATCACTAAAATGTAGCAGTTGTCACAAATTTCTAGAACATTTTTCTTGTAGAGTTTGATCTTATCTTTTATAACCTTTAAACTCATTTATATCATTTGATGCCAAAGATATACTACATAGAACACACATGTAAAAACTGAAGTCTGGATCATGACCTACTAGAAATAAAAATTCTTAGAAATTTCACCTTCTCAAATGGAAGTCATAAGGGCCTTATTCACTGATAAATGGTAATTTCATTGATAATGAAATATGGCCCTATACATAGACAAACATGAGAATCCTATCACAGAATTGTATTTGCATAGAAAAATTTGCATCTTATATGCCCTACATTTTCAATCCAAAGAGATGAATATTATCGTCACAATAAATAAGTTATTTGAATAGTTCACCCATTATTAATAGAAATGTTTCATGAAAAGCATATTTTGGAAAACTGAAAACCATTCCACTCGGGCTATCTATATATCTACAGATACTTTGGTATGGCCTGCTTCAATGTTCATTTCTATTTTCATTACCTTAAAGTATACAATAAATATTTTAATATCTATTATTTTTATTTGTTGATCACGAAATTAGCATAATAAAATATTTAGATATGCATGGGAAAATATTGCTGGTGATTTTCATATTTTTTCCTTGCATGGCTGCAATAGTCCAACTGAAAACTTTGATTGACATTCTCCATGAAGAAATTCTGAGAATAATAATTGGATATCTGTACTCTGTTTCTCTAAGAGCTGTTAGCTCTTTTGAATTTTCTCAGCTTGACATTTTGCAAAAATCCTACAGTCTTCTTGTGTAAGAAGGAACTGAAATTTTTGGCACAAAGGCAACTTTTCTGTGAAACCTGCCAATTAAATAAACAACTGAGATCAGAGTGAAACTTAGGAGAAACAAAAAACAAAAGGTATGAGCAATTGTCTCCCAGCTCCAAGAAGGCAACTAATTCTGGGAGACTTAGAATCTCCTTTATCTAGTCTCTATGTTGCAATTTACATTTAGTTGTATTTTTTATAATACATTTCTCTATAAGTATATATACATATACACATATGTATATATATACACATATACACACATATATATATAGTGTGTGTGTGTGATATTACTAAATTTCAATTACAATAACTATAATTGGTATAATATAGTTGGTATATGTGCTTAAAAATTGCTCCACTAATTTTATAAATCTAATTCTGTAATTTATTTCTCTTTGAAAAGTTAAAATTGAAACTTAATAATTGTGCACTGGGCATATACTCTGATAAAATTTAAACTGATGTCTGAAAATAAGGGGTTGAATATGATCATACTGTTACTGTCAAATTCTCTAACTTCCAGATGTGGAGAATAAATCTATCAGCAAATACAACAGGTGATAAAAATCTGTGCTATGTTAAGGAGAGGACTGAGTTGCAGAGAAAATAGATAATGGAGATTATTAAATAAGAACTAAGAAAATGTAACATTTAATCACTATATAGTATTGATGCCATTACACATATATTGACTTTGTTTTTAATCTAAAAGTTACATTTAATAATTTTTCAGTTGAATTACTAGTACTCAAAAATTGATAAAAAGGATAACACATGTTTTAAATTATGTGTTTTATTTCAGCCTTAAATATTTTGTCAAAAGAATATGTTCTTTTGCTGGCCATAACATTCAGGAATGTTGATATCTATCCCTCAGTCTTGTAAGCAGAGAGATAGAATACTGTGAAATGATTCTCTATATAACTGTATTTCTTAAAGAACTGTGATAGTAATACTTACCTAAATTACATTCCTACAGCATAAATTATTTATTTCCTTTTAAATTAGTGAAGATGTACTCTTTTAATTCTTCTTTTAGCTTATTGATAATCAGAAACAGTTTGAGATCACTCACTGTAAAATATTGATAAAGTAGTTTTAAAAAATAGAGGTCTAATAGCTTCCATATCACAATCTGTTTAGATAAGAGATACTACAATTTCCACTGTTTAAAATATGTAAGTTTATTTTTATATACCTGATACTCTATGTATCTAAGTATCTCTTCTTTTGTAAATTTACCTATATCAATTCATTTGACCCTAAGGAAAACATTTTATGATATATTCATTTATTTCTGTCATAACAAAACACCACAAAGCAAATGATAGATTGTATATTTAAGTACAATTTAATACAGTCGGAGGAAAGTGATTTGATGTATGTTTTTATCTTTGAAAAATAAATCTATCTAGTGAAATTTCACCTTCAAAGAACCATTAAATACCACACATGTAAATATGGCATTTTGAATACATATTTGAGATTGCACTGATGTCAACCAATTGCTTATATGCACATAAGTGAGAAGTGACTGCACTTTCCATTAATGGGTACAATAAATGCTTTTTAAATTTTATCTTAACGTTCAGTGCCCATGATTATTTTTTAAAATCATTTTTTATTGAGGAAGAACTCAAGTCTTGGGTAAGTTCAAATGTGACCCAGTATCACACAATTCATATTTTTTTCTAATATTATAAAAATTATTTCCACATAAGTTTTTTTCTTCTACAAATATTCACCAAGCTATTTAAAATTTCATCTGGAGAATTAGCTTCAACATGTATGTAGTTAGCTAAGAATTCATTAAATAGTGCTTCTCATTTTATAAATCTGTCTTAATTCAAAGCTAGTATCAATTGTCTATCCTGGCTCAGACTGTACAGATGTTGAATGACAGTACTCTTCACTGATTTGAAAATCATATTCAATATCAGAGTACTAATTATTGTATGTATTGTTTTATTGGATTTGTTAGTGATTTTTTTTTTGGCTTTCTAACAAAATCTTACAGTATCACTCTGATATAAATAAACAACTTCTAGTAGAATATGAATTTACAGTAAACAATAGAATTTGGAGGAGATTCCTACAGTCTTTGTGCGTTCAAGATGTTCCTGTGTGTTCAAGCTGCCTAATATTTTAGAAATAAGATAAAAATATCATTTTTCATCATTCTGGACTTAGCAATGTAGACAAAAATAAATGAGTAACTCACACTTGCTCCTGAAATATTCACTAACAATATGCTATAAGATTTGACTTTGTTATCTCTTTCTGATCAGTGATCTGAAGTAAAATCTAGGAAAAAAAGATGACATGCCTGTAATTTATTTTATGGTTTCCTTTTTCTAGTATTAAATGCAGTGCTAAGAAACTGTTGTGTATTGTTAGATTAGCCTTCACATGTATGTTACTGTGCTGATTGTGGCCACAGAAATGTAAATTAATCTCATCCATGTAATTTTGAGAATAATAAAATATAATTTCTTTAAGTGTGATATTTTCTTACACATTGATCACAGGTGAGAAAGATATGTAACATTTTAGTCAAAATAAATGGATCCTATTTCAAAAATCTCTCAAGAAATCTCAAGTAGCTTCATTTTAGTCGACGATGCCACATACATTTTACATCTGAAATAGAGTTTGAATTTTCTAATTTTTTGAAGGGGTGTGATCAGGTAATTTATCTCATTTTTGCTGACAGATTGTGCAGAACAGCACACTGATACACTGTCATTTTCTAGAGAATTATTTTAAAATGCTGTGACTCAGAGGCCTTGGGGGAAAAATCACTAGTTATAATTTTATGTGTTAATTGTCTTCAATGTTCGCTACATATACTCTTCTCAAAAGATATTTAATTCTTTTTCCTTTCTGGTTACTCTATGCAACTGTATCTCATGGTGACAAAATGAACAGAGTTAAAACTCAAACTTTGACATTCGTGACTAAGATGAAACAAATTTTGTAATATTTTCTCAATATAGGCATATCCTGTGGTTCTCTATTGACTCTCCAAGGCTTAATCAGAAGGCTATGGTTTTTATAAATAAAAAAGTGAAATACTGAGAATTTTGTTGCAGGTTCCTATAAGCAAATGAAGACCCACAACTAAGTACCATGACAGACATAAAAGGAAATTTTGCTGTACCTCATATTGAATTCTGTTTTTACTTCTTCATCATTCTATTAAAAGTAAATTTTTAACTTGGTTTGGTAATCCATGCCTTTAATGCCTGCATTTAAAGCCTAGACAATATTTTTGTAAGTTCAAGGCCATCCTGGCCCACATAGTGAGTTTCTAGACAGACTGATTTATAAAGTGAAATGCTGTCTCAAAAACAGAAACAAAAATGAAAGTGAAGATTTTTATAAGATAAATTCTTTCAAAAACAAAAGCAGCTTTACCCCTGACTATTCAAGAGTTCACAGTGGAAATGACAGCCCCTCTCATCATTGCTAAATTTCCCTTACAATCATTCAGAATGTCAGTATGTGCTATTATTTTCTTCTGTTTTCATGACTTCTACTGAGACAAACAAAGCAGAAAATCCAACATCATTTTCGATCAGAACCTGATGATTCCCTGACAATTGTTTGAATTTCAGATTGCAAGGTGTGCAGTTTCAGATGTTTTTATTTCACTTTCTGAGGTAGAGCAAATATATTTAAAGTCTAAAACACATTTTCATGTTGCTAAGTCAAAGTTTCTTGTCAAAAAATACCTACCTACTCAGAAGTTGTGTGACTCTCAGTTCATCTGGTGTCCTGTGCTCAGACCTGAGGATTGGACTTTGATCATCTTCTGTGCAAGGTGTTCCAGTCAGAAACGGCACAATACAACTAGAGCTAAATACTCGAGGTTTGTTTTAAAACAGAAACAATCTTTAGTTTTCACTCCAATTCTTGGTTATTTCATAAAAGTCTGATGAAAATGTTGTCCTCAGTCAATAAAACATTATGTAAATTCCTTGTAAAAATTAATATTATTTAGAACACAAATTGTTCAAAGATCATGAAAAGTCAATTATAGTTACCACCTAAACACAACATTTGTGGTTATTTTTTGTAACATTATTGGGAGATTAGGCACAAATAAAAAATTTTAGTTGCAGTTCCAGTATGGAATTCATCTATGATAGTGGAATTATTTAATTAAAGTTGGCAAGTATTTATTTTATCATTTTTTATTAATTGATTATTTTATTTATTTACATTT
>JANHMN010000013.1:2691210-2712451 GCA_030674055.1 Rhabdomys pumilio | reverse complement strand
GATTGGTTAAGATCTTTTCCCACTCTGTTGGTTGCCATTTTGTCTTATTGACAATGTCCCTTGCCTTACAGAAGCTTTGCAATTTTTATGAGGTCCCATTTGTCAGTTCTTGATCTTAGAGCATAAGCAATTGGTGTTCTGTTCAGAAACTTTTCCCCTGTGCCTAGGTATTCGAGGGTCTTCCCTGACACATTCAGAGGATGATGCTCACAGCTAATCACTGATAAGATCAAAGGTTTCCCAATGGAGAACTTAGAAGACTGAAGGAGCAGGAAGGGTTTGTGACCCCAAGAGGAAAGTAACAATACAAAACAACCAGAGCCCCCCAGAGTCTAAACCACCAGCCTGGGAGCACATAGGGAGGGACCTACGACTCTAGCGGTGTATGTAGGGGAGGACGGCCTTATTGGGCATGGGTGGGAGAGGAGATTCTTGGTCCCATGAAAAACCAACACAGAAGGGGGGGAGTGTGAGGGTGAGGAGGGAGTAATGGGGGTGGGGGGTAGGTTCCGGGCACAGCCTCATAGAAGGGATATAAGGAGGGAGGATGGGATAAGGGGTTCCTGGGTGGTGGGGGAAATGGGATAAGAGGATAAAACTTGAAATGTAAATATTATAACCAACTTCATAAAAGGGGGGGAAAAGTTGTTAGAACCAACATCTTAAAAAAAAAAAAAAAAGTCAGCCCTCTAGAAAAAAAATTTTTTTTTTCTTGATACTAAAACTTGTCCAGAGAATTGTATATTGCAGAATACACAGCCTTGGTGTATCTACTCATCAAGCAAAATGAGCAGAGCTATTCAAACCTCCGGTGTCTGGGAATTCCATCTGGATGCAGTGAAGACACAGTGTCAGAAGCTTATCAATTTACTCTTCCCCTCCACCCCTCTTCTAATTATCTCAATGCCTGTAATCAGCTCGAAGAAGTTAAAGAAGAGTCAGCGCCCCTATTCCCTGGGCTTGAGGACTAAGGTGGTTAATATGGGGCTGTCTCTCTGGGAAAAAGTAGTGGTTTTGTTGGAACAGGGAGGATTAGCTAGGATTTATGGCATAGCCATAACCTCTTGGTAGAAATATGTATAATTTAGTATCAAGATGAAGTTATAATTTCTTAAATGGTACAAAATTCACTTGGATTTCAAATTTAAGGTTTTCAATGGTATAAGCTTCTTATTGATATGAAAGTGAAATGAATATTGATACTCTCCTAGGCATTGTGCCTGTATAACATATTTAGAAATACAAGGTTTAGACCCAATCCTTCTTTAACATTTTTTTTAGCTGATTTGGGATGATTAGCCTGTGAGTTAAGAAACTATAGCAAATTCATGACTTTGAGATTATTTTTAAGGTGTTTTCTATATTTTATTTAGAAATAGCTGAGAGGAGTTAACAGACAACAATCCAGGTTACCTTACATGGATAGTTGGATTTCAAAACGTCAGAAATCCATAGAATTGACATCACAAATAGTTCTATATTAATGTTCATCTTGATTAGAGACCTGTCTGCTCCTGACAGCTTGCTGTCTTGGATTCTAAGAAGAAATTGAGCATCCTTGGAGTTACTCCAGTTGTGGTGAGATAGCCACTAGGCAAGAATTGCCTCTCTCCATCTACAAATTACTGTACAGAAAAGGACACATTTGCAGAATAGTCAACTGATTATATCTGCCTAGACAGAGTAACCAGCCCTTAATAATTCTGCAGCACTAAGGTCTGTCAGATGAATTTGGGCCAGAAGGCTGAAGATTTGATGCTCCAATGTTCGGTAGGATAGGGGCTGTCCAGGTGTTCAGCGGTCTCTATAAATTGGCTAAGTTTTAGAAGCTATGCTTAGTGCTTCCCATAACTTCAGTTAATCTAGTCATTCTGGATTTCTGACGGCATTGAAGACCTATAGACTCATAGCCAATCCTGGCTATTTACCTTGAGAGAAAAGATCTGAGTGGATGGTTTTCAGCTGACATTCATTCTAAAGCCAAGAAAAAGCCAGGTTCAAAATTAAGTGTATTAGTCAAGAGAGACGACAGAGATTCTGGTTAGTCAAAAAGAGGAGGGACTGGGTATTAAGACTATCTTGTACCTCAATGGTACAAATAGGAATAATTATGCTCTAATTGTATTCTGTGAGAAAAATTTTATTTTAACAGGAAGGGTAATATGTAGGAAGAGCTAAGGGGGAAGGAGCGCCGAGAGGAAAAGATGGAGTAAGGAGAGGAGAAGATGAAGTAGATGAGAAGCTAGGTAATGAGAGAGAAAAAGTGAGAGAAAGAGAGAGGGGGCATGGAGGCAGAAATTCACATGTCTCCACCAGTCAAAGATAGTTTACATAGCTAGGTTGGGTAGTAGGTTACACTTCTGATTGAGCATTACCATACTTATAAAGTCTTTGATTAACAATTTAAAAAAAATTGTATAAAAGCAAAATGGAAAAGGGGGCATGGGATAGGGGTTTTCTAGGGAGGGGAACTGGGGAAAGGGGTTGGTATCTGAAATGTAAATAAAATATCCAATAAAAAAAATAATAAAAAAATAAAAACAAGTTGACATTAAAGACATTCCTGGTTTACAAAAAAAAAAAAAAAAAAAAAAAAGAAAGAAAAAGAAGTTTGATCAAGCTGGCAAAATTTTTATTGTTCACACAGGTTATATACTCTGAAAACAAGATATGAGGAGAGGTAGGAAAGGAAAGAGGGCTTTGCAGGAGGAAAAAGCTAGCTGCAGCTGTGGGGTCTAACTAAGTTATACCTGTAGTTCTCACAAAGCCTTGCCATTACCAGGGGTTCTAAAAACATCTATCCAGCAGGATGTTGGCTAAATCTAGAGATCAGGAGGAAAGGTTACTAAGGTGGGTTGCTATGAGGCCTTGTTTGAAGTTCTGAGAATTGACAAGTGAATCATGGAAGGTAAGCAGAAAGAAGAATAGTAGATAGGAGAGCCAAAGGTGAGTGTTTGTTAAGAGTAAGGACTTGCCATGGCTTCCCACAACTTGGTAATATGTAAGAGTCACCCAGAGGGTACTGGGTTTGAAGGCATGAAGAGCAGCTGAGGCTCAGCACTGTGAGAGGCCATGGAAGGCCACTGGCGAAGGTGCAGCCTCAGTTGCAGTTGATGGCCCAGGACTGAAGAAGTCATGCAAAGTAGATGAGACTTGTCAGTATGAACAAGGTCTCTGAGAGTCTATTGGTGAAGCCTAGTAGCAGTAAAAGACAGTAGTGTTTTGGAGATACAAGTATCATGAGATGACCACCAAGAACATCAGCAGCAGTGGAGTACAGGCAGCTGGAACGTAGAAGACAAGTTGCAATCTACAAAGGGCTGGAGAATTGACCCGAGCCATTGGAGGAGCCCATAAGATCATGAGTTCGATACCAGACATTGGACAGTTGGAGTTTGATTTTGCTTTTGATTGTGACTGTGCCCTGATATTTTTCTCCCTTGAAAAAAGAAAGTATTTTAGTGGAGCCCACAGTTAAGAGACTTTTAATTGTAAAAAAAAAAAAATGGATTTTAAAAGCGACTGGATATTTTAAAGGGATTGGAATTTTAATATGTAAAAATTTGCAAAGACTGTGGTACTTTGAAAGTTATTTAGATCTTGGGATGAATAAGAAAGTAAGGGTTGAGGCTTAATAGTGATGTGTTTGTGTGTCAAGTTGACAAGCGGTCAATTTTACTGGCTGATTTTGCATGTCAACTTGACATAAGCTGGAGTTATCACAGAGAAAGGAGCTTCAGATAAGGAAATGCCTCCAAGAGATCCAGCTGTAAGGCATTTTCTCAATTAGTGATCAAGGGTGGGGGGGAGGGCCAACTGTGGGTGTTGCCATCCCTGGGCTGGTAGTCTTGGGTTCTATAAAAAGCAAGTCAGTAACATCCCTCCATGGCCTCTGCATCAGTTCCTGTTTCCTGGCTTCCTTTGGTGATAAACAGCAGTGTGGAAGTGTAATCTGAATAAACCCTTTTCTCCCCAACTCGCTTGTTGACCATGATGTTTTGTGCAGGAATAGAAACCCTGACTTAGACAGCCCCTATCCCATCCACCTCTCCATGATTCTATGAGGGTGCTCCCCCACCCTCCCATTTACTTCTGTCTCACCACCCTAGCATTTCTCTACACTGGGACATTGAACCTCCGTAGGACCAAGGGCTTTCCTTTTAGTTGATGCCAGATGAGACAATCCTCTGCTACATATGCATCTGGAGCCATGGGCCCCTCCATGTGTACTCATTGGTTGGTGGTTTAATCCCTGAGACCTCTGGGGGAGTCTGGTTGGTTGATATTGTTGTTCTTCCTATGGGATTACAAACCCACTCAGCTCCTTCAGTCCTTCACCTAACTGCTTCATTCAGGTCCTCATGCTTAGTCAGATGGCTGGCTGTGAGAATTCAATTCTGTATTGTCTAGACAGCTTTCTTAAAAAAAGTTTTTGGTCACCAGTTCTTCTAATTTTCACCATTTTTTAAAATATTTTCACAAACATATTTTATTGGACATGTGCAGGATTGCATTGCTCTGAACACTAAAAATTACACGAGTCTGTGACTTACTTTAGGTAAGTAAACACGAGCAGAAGTAACAGTGTCAAATTTATGAGACCACCCTGATTCACTATGTACTCTTCCCCTGCCTCACACAATCATTAATATGCAATCATGTACCAAGTAAGATTCTCTGTGACTCAGGTCTCTGACAATCTCTAAAGAAGAGAGGTAAGGGCAGGAAAAGGGAAGAAGAGGAAGAAGATGGACTGAGAAAGTAAGCAGGGAAATATGTTCTTTGATAAGCTACTACTACTTGTCAACTTTTGTTTCTGTAGCACAAATAAGTCTATCCCAATCAATGTAGCAATACTGTCAAGATATATGAACAGCACAATTATCATTGAGACATTCACATGTGACTCTATGTTTTTTTCTAGGGTCACCAAGAAATAAAAGTATTCAAATAACGTTTAAAAGTGAAAATAGTTTCAAAATTGTGTATGTATACTTAAGTTTGTTGAGTGATGATATTTTGAAACAGTTTTGAAATAGTTCCCATAAAAATTTATATGTTCTGCATGCCAATATAAGACAACTTACAGACCTGTTTTCTACATCACTGGATATCCCATCATCTTCTAGAGACTGCTGATAATTCCAGAAAACCTAAGCAAACATCAACTTTTGATTTAACATATGGTACTTTCTGAACAACATTGCAGAATGGTTGGTTTTTATGTCAACTTGCCATAAATTATAATCACCTGATGAAGGAGCATCCCATGGAGAACTGTCCAGACTGCTTTAATTAATGTGTAAAGACCCTCTGTGTGGGAAGCACTCTCTGGTAACAGACCAGATAAATGACACGGAAGAAGAAGTTTGTTTACCCTTTTCTCATTTGACTTTCCCTTTGTATAACTGGCATTCTTTCTTCCTACAAAGTTGATTTATGCTGTTACTAATTCAGCTCTTTAGTCGTTCAGTGATATCAAAACTAGTATTTCCAGGTTCTACTTTTAACGCTAGGTCAAACAGCTCTCCAGGAAACTTAAAAGTTTTGAGATCAAGACTGGTACTGTGAAGATATCCAGCCTCAAAGACTAAGAAACCACAAGGATGAGTACTCAGCCTTTAAGTCATAAGATTAATATTGTTACAATCTTACTGTATACCTATTTTGCGTGCTCTCAATCTTCCTATTGATTCTATTCCTCCAGAGATGGCTGACTAATACAGACTCTTGTGAGTATGCTGAAATAGAGAAATATTTTTGAAGTATTTCTCAGACATATATCACACTAAAACCATCTGCAATTTAATCAAATCACATGTGATAAATTGTAATCCATATTCAATTCACAATTCTACTATTAACTTTAATTGCTTTTGCTTCAAAACTATTTTAATCTTTATCTTCAACACTCACCTTATTGTGAATATTTTCTTTTTTAATTTATCTACTTCCCAAGAATAGCTAGTACATGAAACTTCAATTACCATTATTTCAGCAAAGCATTTCTCATGGAGCATTGTTGTACAGCCCAAGCTCAGAAACCAAGAGAGAATTTTTAAGTATCACATGTCTACCAATGTCTATTACTAACTAAATGAAGCATAAAATGAACAGATTCTCTTGAGCCAATTTCCCATATCACTGTTGATAATACAGTAGGCATAAAAATGAGCAGTACATGACTGAAATTTAAAACATTAGCCAATAGTGAAAAAGAGAACATGTTGCTTCCAATGATTTATTCACTCAAGGGAACATGAAATCTTGAGAAGACAAATCAAAATTTTTCATATTTTCAGAGATCATTCAAAGTCACAAGGGGACATTAGCATTGATGATTTATTTTAAGTATAAAATATTGACCTGCCCACAGGTATAAAGTAAGAAGGGAAAGGAAAGGATTTGTCACTCAATACATGAATGACTGGGGTTTGGTATTTCTCATTTGATACCTTCTTTGTTTTAAAAGAAACAATGCGTAACTTACTCATAAAATAAAATAAAATAAAATAAAATAAAATAAATGGCAGGGCTCCAGAGTAGAACATCGTCCAAGCTGGGATCCTTTCTGGGAACTGCTCAAGAGAACTTTGTCATGTACTTTACTACATAGAACACATGTGAAGATCCGAGGATATGAGTAGCCAGAAGTGATTGTAAAATATGGAAATAAGAAAAATATATAATAAATCATTGAAATTAAGAAAGTAAAACAATTCAGGAAATAACCTGAACTAACAACACATTCCTGAAAAGAGCAATGAGTAAAAGAAATGAAATATTGGTGGACCATTACCAACAAAAAAATAAAGGTAAATATTGGTGAAATGCTCAAAAATTTTAAGACTGAATATTACTCTTCACACTGTCATTAATATCTGATGTAGAAACATGTGCATATGTGTAGCCTTACAGTTAAATATATTCATCTAACTATCTTTGGTCTACCATCTGTGACACCTACAGCAATGGTACCCAGCAACAACAACTTCAGATCTTTTCATAAAACAATATGCTAATTGTGTCTAAAACATCTTGTAGTGATAAAACAAAACAGATATGTACATACACATACACATAAAGTACATATGTGCACACATACATCTATATGAAAACACAAGAATACACACAGACTTACACATGCACATGCACAATCACAAATGCCTACATACACATACACAGATATATACAAAAGCATATGCAAACATAGAATCTCACACATGAATACATATATACACATGTGTAAACACATGCACACACATATATGCATACAGAAACAAAGACACAAATACAGATATGTAGACACATACAGAGACATACATACACACATAGGCATACACATATAAACTTTCACATACATATGCTTGTTTACAGAGATATAAACAGAGACATAAATGTACAGAGTCACACAGAAACACAGGAGCTCATAAATGTACACAGATAAACTTGGACACACACATCTGCTATGATGGCAGTATGTTTCAGAGTGGCATAGAAACCAAGTTGAAGAGGTCTACTAGTCACATTCAACACAATTCAGATAATAAAGTAAATATAACCATCCTTGTCCTCGCTGTGGTTTGGAGAGATATGCAAAATTAGTGACATAAAAGTATGATAAACTTGAAAACTAGAGTCATTATTGTGAGACCATCTAAGCCAGGTGGGCAAGGGCAAGCTCTTCCATGAAGAATAGTGGTTCAAAGTAATATACACAGGGCCTAACAGATAACAAAAGCAGGTTTTCACTTTCTGTCAATTACTTCCCAAAATCACAATAAGGTTTTTCCTGACCTATGGGTTGGAATATATGCCGTGGAGTCTATACTTAATAATGACATTTCCTAGTATCAAGATATCAAATTGCAAGGCAGTATCTTGAAAAAAACGAAAAATATAGTGGATGGTTGTACTACACAGGAGCATGTTACCACAGTAGCTCACACCTAAGTGAAGCAACAGGGCTAAGGATAAGGTTATTTGGTCTCTTTGGGCTGGACTGAAAAAAAAAGCATCAAATACTAAGTAAAAAAGACATTCCAACCATGAGCTCTTGTTCTAACTTGTCCCATAACGTTTGTGGTCATAAACACCCAGGACTTAAACTCATTGGATGTACAATTAATCTTCTCTTGACAAACTTGGAAGTAAGGGGTTGGTAGAAGAAGTGAGCTATTTTCTTTTCCACTACACAATTCAAACTGCCTTTAAAACATACATAGAAATATTGCCAAGCATTCCTAACAGTGCAATGTTCTGAGACCACGTCTCTTCTTGTATTCAATCAGTGTCTAACTCCCTTCCCTCTCAAAAAATATTTTTAAACATTTAACATTGCATTTTCTTTGCCTAGAAATTTGTCAATAAAGAACAAGCTTTCTCTCTTTTTTATTTTGTAAATTCTTTCTCTTTTTTTTTCAAGATAATCCACATTTGCTAAAATCAGCCTATCAGTCATCAAGAAATTAGTTTCTAATATAAAATTGGTGCATTGCACAGAAGACAGCCCACAGTTAGTCCAGGCAATGAAGAAGCACAGCATGCTTTCTCAAAAACAGCTGCCAGCTCTTGTATTGCTTAGCACATTGGATAAAAAAGGACAAACTTGATCTGATGACAATCAATGTGTTTTGTCTTCTGGTGATATGTGGCGTACATATCATGTAGTCTAGCAAGACCATAGAATCACAGATATGAAGATAGATACATGCTCCCTTAGCAGGGGTCAAAATAGAGACAGCCTATTGACACTGCTGTACTGACAAGACAATTCTGGGAAGGCATCACCAAAGAAAGTAGGCTGCAGTCATGAACACAAATCTCTGTCTCCTCAGAATGCTGCAAAAATTTGTTATGAATTAGATATCCTCAACAGAAATTTATCTTGTCAACATTGTGCAGTCTGAAAGCCCAAGATTAAGGTACTTTACACACATACCCAGGTGAGTCTTTTCTTCTGAGAGTTCTGAACACAAACTGTTTCCTGGGGCCCTCATAAGATCTTTCCCTGAGAGTTTTAAATGGACCTAGAGGTTGATGAGCAGGCATGTGAGAATAAGAGGCAGAGACATAAAGAAATCTAGCTGTCTGTTTTCCAGCCTACCAATCATGCCAGCTCAGACTATTTTCCTGACACACCAAACATCTTTAAAACATGTTTTGGACACAGTCACTCTTGAGGTCAGCTAGGGCAATACCTGACTCAAGTATGACAGCTGAGAAAATAAAGTTGTGATGATATTCACCATCTAGATAATATTTCTCCAATTCTTTCCCAAATGGGCGCATTAGAAGAATAATCAGTAAAAAAAAATTACTGGATAACTATTTTAATTTGGAATTTGCACTAGGAATTACATTTCTTGTTATAAATAAAATGTATGGTCTGCATGCCACATTAACTAAAAATGTATTATTTTTAAGATTCACTTATTTACTTTCATACTTAGGTAAAATATGATTGCATTATTTTCTCCCTTCGACTACTTTCCCCCACTCTTTCCCAAATCCCCTCCTTCCAACTCCTTACAAGTCACTCTTACTCTCAAATTTATGTCCTATTTTTCTTCAATTCTTATTGGTACATGCATATATACACACATGTATGTATAAACATATAGCTACTACTTAACTTTCTGAGTCCATTTTATTATTTGTTTATATGTGGTTTCACTGCTGACTTTGTATTGGACAATCAATTAGAAGGCTCACCCTGGGCAAAGCCTAATTTTTATCTAGGCAGTGATTACGTTGCCTGCTTATTAGTTCTTTGGGTTGGCATTCTATGAGATCACCCCAACTTCTGTGTTAGCATTTTTAGTGATTTGAATAATAATGGTCCTTATATGTTTATATATTTGAATTGCATAGTCAAATTAAGTAGCACTATTATAAAAGATTAGGAGTTGAAGCCTTGTTGGAGGAACTATTACTGGGATTGAGTTTTGAGGTTTCAAAAGTCCATGCCAAACCTGGAGTCTTCCTCTCTGCCTATAGATCAAGATATAGCTAAGGTACTTTTCCAAAGCCTCCATGCCAACAACATCCCAACCATGATGACAATAGACTAAACCTATTAATCTGTGATCAATCTGCAAATTAAATGCTTTCTCTTATGATAATTGACTTGGTCTAAGTGACTCTTCACATTAGTAGAACAGTGAGTAAACTAGCTTTATAATTAATCTAGCTTTTTTTTTCAGATCTTGTTTTTATAAGATCTTGAGATACCATTTCACAGTTAACATTAGTGTTCTTCTAGCTCTTTGTATGCTATTCTTCCATGGTGTTCTCTGAGCTACAAATGTAGGATCTGTGATGTATCCATTGATGTTTAGCTCTTCAGTCATCCATTTATTTCTATCTTGTGTATTCAATAGTGGTTTCCCAAGATGGTCTCTACTGTAAGAGAAACTTCTTTGAAAATAATGATGATAGCAACATTTATCCATGGGTATGAAAGGTATATATTTTTATCTGTATGACTGTTTTGCATATCTCTATCTATCTATCTATCTATCTATCTATCTATCTATCTATCTATCTATCTCTATATCTCTATATCTCTATCTCTCTCTATATATATATATATCTGTATGACTGTTTTGCATATATATATATATAAAATATTTCTGTGATACTTATGGAGGCCATAAGAGACTATGGAGTTACCAATGATGAGTTATTGTGTGTGTTCCAGTACTCCAGTAATAAACTCTTTCACCACTGAGCCATTTTTCATCCCCTCATGCATAACAATGATTATTTTAAATAAAAATTTAAGTTGACATTATTTATTATGACAACTTTATATTAAAATAAAAATTATAATGTTCATTTTATAAAGGGAGAACAGTTATCTATTGAAAATTATGGAAAAATTATCAAATTTAGAGTTGGTTATAACATGAAGCATTTTAATTACTGAAACAATAGTGTGTCTCATTTCAACTAACTGGAGTGTTTGTGTTGTTTAAGAAACATAGGAAAATTTTTTCAAGCTATTACAAACAATGTTATATGTAAATCTAGTGCAAAGATTGCCGTGAGTCCGGCCTATGCAAAATCACACAATACTCTCTTCACTAAGTCAATGATAAAAATCTATCAATACCCATTTCCCTATTTTTAGAATATATTATTCTGTGTCACAATAATAATCATGTAAGAACTTTGGAGAAATCTCAATTCGGATATGTTCATGAAAATTCTTACTAGAATAAAGACTGTGTCAACAGAATAACAGATAAGAACTAACTATCAAAGTATAAGTTGTCTTTTCAAGAGCACTGCAGAGCAATCTCCAGGGTTAGTTGACCCACCCAAAACAGACACCAAGTTTTTTTGTTGTTTGTTTTTCTGAATGTTTTGTTGCGGTATTTTGGGCCTATTGTTTTTTGTTTGTTTTTGTTCTCTTTTTCTTTCTTTTATTTTAGAGTAAAAAAACTTTAATTTTGGTGAATGAGGATGAGGGGAAGATCTGGGTTAAAGACAGGAGGAAAAGCATGATCAAAATTTTCTATACAAAAATAAATTTTTTAAATAAAAAGAAAACATATATATTAGAAAATGATATCTACATGTTTAATTTCATATAGGTCCATTAACCCTGAGATGCTGACAATAATACTTGAATATCCTGAGTTCTTAGGCCAACTGTAAGTAGCAAATTAAAAAGAAATGCATCAACTACCAGAAGATAATCACTGAATTTGGAATATATGGAGGTAGGGAGAGTATTTAGATTCAAAGAGATATTTAATGTACAGGACTATACATTTGTTTTCAGATAAAATTTATATTTGGTTTCCTAATACTCAGAATGTGGTTTTTATTTATTGAATACTCTTCTGAAGTGTTTTTCTCATGGTAGGAAATATTTAGTATTTCGACTCAATGTTTTACATCAAGCTATGGTGTGTCACTTTGACTCTGAGTGAAGTGGAGAACAAAATTACATTAGAAGAAGTTGCTTTAATGCATGGAATTATTTATTGAAGTATTTTTAAAAAACTATTTAAATGAAGAAGTTTGAAAATGGCATTTGCTTAACTATATTTTTAATAGTTTTAAACGATAGAAGCTTTTCTGAAAGTTCAGGTTCTCTAAGTCATTAGTAAAGCTTATCAAAAAAAAATACGTGGAAACTGATAACAATGACACGAGTAGGCATCTTCTTTAGGTGATCCAACATGAAGAACTACAGATAATTCAGGAATGCTGACAGCAGGAGAAATAGTCTTCCCCTGAGAAGAAAACATCAACCGGTTATTCAATAAAAAATGGAAAACCTTAAAAACAAACATACAATAAACATTACAAGAGACTGAGTGGCTGCATTTATTTATATATTGAGAAACATATATATATACATAAAATATGTGTTTGCAACAACAGTTGATGATAACAGTAGCTGTGAGATTTAACAGAGAGCAAGAGGGATATGCAAAGGTTTTAGGGAAAGGATATAGTGTAATTATATTAAAATGCCAAAAAGTAATTTTGAAAAATATAATCTCAAAAAGAAAATTTTTACTTATTCAAAAACCATAAGGCGTATACTTCCCAACAGTGTGTGCACTAGTTATGGCTAGTCCATATAAGACTGTGTCTAGTGTCCACAAGTCTACTAAGAAATGAGCGATGATCATACAGACTAATATTAGCACATCTCCATCACGGTCTGATGCTCTCTTATGAAGTCCTAAAAATAAAATTCATATTGGGTATCCACTCACTATATCTTTCTTCTATGATAGAAAATGACATTTTATACACAGATGCACTGTTACACATACAAACTTAAAGTTGAGGAATCCTATTTTTATCTGGAAAAAAAATAGCATTTTCAAAATGATTATTTAAAAAAAATAAAATTATTTTTAATTTTCATTTATGTTTATGTTTTTCTTTATAAGATTCAAGTCATATATAAATCATGATTCTAATTACTACTGAAATTTTTGTCATTTACTTTTGGATAGAAAGATCTAGAAATAATATGCCACATAGACTGTCTTTTAATCTCTATAGTTTCAGCCATTACAATTAGTGTTTTGTTATCTCCAGTATTTTAATTCCTATGGTTTCAACCATTACATTTAGTGTTTTATTACCGCAATCTACACCAAAAAGAAAGCTCCAATGAAAGGATATAGTTCTAAAACCTTCCCCAATATTTTTGCATTTTGACCAGATGCTCAGAAAAGTGGTCTAGCTGAGCATAGAGTGAGACCACAGGGACTTGATGTACCTGCTTGTGCACAAGCCATGTGTCTGATTAAAGAGGAAATGGTTAGGGAGGAAAAAGGAGTTCAGGGAGAAAAGCAGGATATTTCTGTGGTAGCTCCCTACGGCCAGGAAGATGTGAGCCCAGGGTCCAACGAGAAACTTGATCAGTGTCACAGCTGGAAATTCTGAGCTTCAGTTCCATAAACTGTTCATTTTTGTGCAACCTCAGGGCAAGCGAGGAACACAAATGTGCCCAAAGCGACTATCTCCGCACTGGACACCAGCTGTCTTATATCGTGATCAGTCTCTTCTGAAAGGAAAAAAAAAATGAGCTGTTTTTTTTTTAAAATAATCGTTTTGAAAATGCCATTTCTTTCCAGATAAAAACAGAAATGCTAAAATTTGAGTGTGACAATTACCAAATTTTATTTATATATATATATATATATATATATATATATATATCTATATATTAAATATTGTTTTTTTGTTATAATATTTAATATATTGTGTCAAGATATCAAACTTGAATAATGTACTTTGATCAAAACTATCTCCAGTCCCCAATCCAACTGATTCTGCCCCCACCATACATTGGAAAATTTCATATTCTCTTCATTTTAATTTTTTCATAACTCACTGAGAACCATCACTGCTGATGGTATGCATACAGGTGTAGGGACATCTTCTGGAGCATAGTCAACCTACCTGGGGCTCATCTCTTAAGAAAACCTGCTCGTCCACTCAAGCATCAATCAGCTGCCTATGGCTACTCAGCTACAGGTGAACCACCCCCATCCCATCATGGAATTTTGATTGGTTTCCTATTTTATAAATCTTGTACTGTTTTAAAATACCATTTGTACTAACATTTGCAAAGAAAAATTGGGCTTTGCTATACACGTTAATATCTCTCCATTACTAAATAATATTGCATTTACTTCAATCATTTCATCAAAATTATTGTCTAAATGTTGACAAATTCTCCCTGTTAGCTTTGACATGACCAGCAAGTCCAGATGAACAGAAGCAATGTGAGTTATAACTTTTGAGCTGGCTCAGGCTGGCAGTCCCATACTACCTGTTTTGTTCAGCAGAGAAATAAAGACAGAAGACATGAGAAGCTGTATAGGAAACACAGAGGCTAATGCTGATTTACTCTGGTTAACATTTCATGATGTTTGAAGTATATTTTTCTGTCTTTCTGTACAGTTTTCCCCTAAAATCTGCTTTATAGAAGGTAGTGTAGCTGCTCTTCTTTTAGTTTCTGTTTCCACAGAACATTTTAATCTTTTCTTTACCTTTTACATGACTGAATTAATCTGGTGTCATATCCACTCAGCCACTATACATATTTTGATTGGATTATTTTAACCAGTTATGATGAAAGTTATGCTGCCATAAAGCTTATGCTGCCATAATTCCTTTTCTTGTCTAGAGATCATTTTCCGTTTCTTCTTCATTCTCCATTTTTTCTCTATTATTCTCACCCATTTTCTTCATTATTTTGGTTTGATTCCCTGGGCTCCTGCCTCTGTGTTTGCATAGGCAGGAGGATATCTATTATGTTTTTGCTCGATTCTTATAACAAATTACAACTAAGGCTGATTGCTTTGAAGAAAAGACACTAAAATTTTCCACATTTTTTCTTTTTTCTTAAAATATATCAATCTTAAGAACATATGAAACATGATTATATCTGCTTCCATTGAATTGTTTTGTTTAAATAATGATTCCTTTATGTACTTATATTTGAGTGCTCTGTCACTAGAGAGTGGCACTATTTAAAGCAATTAGACAAATTAAAAGATGTGGCCTTCCTGAGAAAGTGTGTGACTTGGGGTGGGCTTTAAATCATCAAAAGCCTATGCCCTCCTAATGTCTCTCTCTCTGCTTGCAGATCAGCATGCAGTTCTCAGCTACTCTTCCAGTGCTATGCTTGCCACCATGCTCCCTGCCATGATGTTAGTAGACTGACCCTCTGAAACTGTAAACAATCCCCAATTAAAAGTTTTCATTTATAAAAGGTATCAGGTTCATGGTGTCTCTTCATAGCAACAGAACACAGACTCCCATCTTTCCACCAAATCTCCCAACATCATCTTCAGAATTATTCACTCCCAACATCATGCCTTCTCCTCTTCTTCCTCCTCCTTCTCTTCCTCCTCCACCTTCTTCTCTTGCTTCCCTTCCTCCTCCTTCTCATCCTTTGTTGTAATTCACTAAACTAAGTTAGGGCTGCCCATGTTTGCATGGTATGTGACCTTTCACTGGAGCATGGGATCCTACCAGGGAAGAAACTGTCAATTATCAATAGCTCTTTAGAAAGGAGTGAGTGTGTCATAGCAATTTTTTCCCTCTTAGTGCTGTGAGTTTTGCTGGCTTGATCTTGTGCGGGAGTGTGCATTAACCACTGCTGCTGTGAATTTATGAGTATAGTCGGTATGCAGTGTACACGAAGATATCTTTATAGTGCTCTTGCCCTTCTTCTGCATTTTACTTCTTTCTGTCTTCCTCTTTTGTGACATACTTGAGCCTTGAGCTGGAGTTTACATGGGTGTCACACTTTAAGATTAGCATTTCCGTGTCTTGTTCTTAGCATTTTGACAAGTCAGATATCCCTCCACTAATGTCTGACCATTGGGGGGGGGTGGTGGGGAACCTTTTGTAAGCTTCTATCTATGGGTATACATGTAAATATTTAGAAGGCAGTTTGACAGCCTAAGCTTGTAGCAAATAACTGTAGTAGGTTCCATCTTAGAGCCCATGACTTTCATTGTCATGGCTTGTCATCAAGATTAATGTACCAGGAAAAACATTGACTCCTGTGAATTATACCTCAAATCCAATTAGAAAGAACTTAGGTACCCATAACATTCATACTACTACTGCTCCATGGCCAGATTCCTCTACCTGGATGTCATTGTAGCATTCACTGTCTAGTGCTGGAAAAGTCCATGGGTGATTGCTTCCCTTAGTAGGCTTCTGTCACTATGGAAGAGAAGCAGTGTGGAAGATCCCTGGTTGGTTTGTGATTTATTTCTCTACGTCTTTCAGGCAAAGCATGAGATTTCTTCGGCAGTGTTTTCCTTATCCTTCAGATGGAATTCATAAAGGATTTACATATTACCATTCCACATGTATTATATTCAGTATTATATTACACATGTAGCTTGCACTTGTTTTCTGTAGAGTTTCCTTATTTTCAGAAAATAATATCAGTAGTATCCCTACCTTTTATCCCTAAGAACTCTTTGGACACATACACACAAGTCTGTGTGTGATAAACTGTGTTGGATCTGGTTTTGTTTGTTTTTGTTTTCTTTTTGTTTCTTTTTTGAGAAGACTTTATCTTTCCTTTTCTGAATGGAAAATATTAAGGACATTTCTCTGTCGGCAGTTATTTTGTTTGTTTGTTTGTTTGTTTTTTAAATATTATCCCATTCTCTCTTTGCCTGTAAGGTTTCTGATGAGATACCAGTTGCTATGGTTGTGCAACCTTCTTAGAAACTGTTGTTCTCTCTCTCTCCTGCTGATATCAGAACCTTTTTTTTTGCTTCCAAAAATCTGACTGTGCTACAAATATTTATCTATAGAATTATCTGAGTTTAATATAATGAGACCAATCACCTTCCTGAACAGCTTTGTTTTCACATATGTCTATCTTTTGCATACATGTAACGTTTTTAGGTTTGGTAATTATTCTGCTGTTATTTTCTGAAATTTATCTTCTATCGCACTTTCATCTCCTCTAACTCTGATAATATGAATGCTGCAGTTAGGACTTAGTCAATAAGTTCTGGAAGGTTTGTTCTTTTCTCTTTTAATTCACTTGTTGAGTTTCCAACCATTTGCCTTGAATATCGTAATTTCTTCACAACAAATATTTTTGCAGATATTTCCAGTTATGGTTTTATGTTTTTTCTCATTGTACTTTTCCTTTCTTATTGAGAATAGAATTACCCCACTTTCTACTCCTCCTAGTTCCTCCCTCCTCTCATCCAGATCTACCACCATTCTGTCTCTCATTAGAAAACAAACAGGCTTCTAACAAATAATAATAAAGAAATATGATACAATAAGATAAAATGAAGAATTGAAACACTGGAATTGGTCAAACAAACAAACAGAAGGAAAAAGCCCCCAAAGAGGTAAAAGAAACAAGTATAGACACAGAGTTCCACGGAATCTCCTAGCAACACTAAACTGGAAGCCATAATGTAATTTACTCACAGGACCTGTAGGATAAAAAGACAGAAAATGGTATGTATATAATTTATATACCATATATATGTATATATATATGTGTATGTGTATATGACGTATATGTATATGATGTATACGTATACATATATACATATACATAAATATAGGATATTTAAAATAATATTTAAGAGGATTTTTTTAAACAACCCTACTAGGACAAAGAACCTCTACAGATACCCTTGAGTTTGTTTTCTGTTACCTATCTATAGCTGACTGTGCAGCCTATTTTTAAGAGTTTTTTTTTTTTTTTCAATCTTCAGTGATAATTTTTGGGAGAAACTAAATTTTCATTTGTAAGTAGTTTTCAATTAGCAACATTTTGTAGGTTATTTAAGGGGCCTGTGTCTGCCTCACTTTCCAGCCCGTAGACCCTATCTGGTCCAGACCCTATCAGGCCCAGTGCATGCTGCTTCAGACTCTGTCATAGGCGTGCCATGCGGATTCAGAGGACTTATTTTCTTGATATCCTCCTTGCACTCTAGCTCTTCACTCTCACTGAGACATCACATTCGGGGCTGTATGTTCTAGGGTCTCTCACTCTCTGTATATTGTCTGACTGTGGATAACTAACTGTGTTTGTTCCAATCTATTGCAGAAGGAACTTTCTCTGTTGATGACTGAGCAATGCACTCATCTTCCAGGGACTCAGTTCACTAAGAATGATGTTTTAAAAAACATTTCATTCATTTTTTCATTTGAATTACCTATTTTTTTAAAATAGTTGAGTAATATCTACCATGATGTGAATTTGGATTTAGAGAGGAGGCATAGGTCCAATCTTCTGCTTCCCGGGATGGGGTTGGGGGCAGGTAGTGGCCTGGGCATTCCTGGGGAATTCCTCACACAGCTGTAGACTGGATAAAGCAATAGGTGGGGAAAAAAAGGTTTTTTGTGGGGTAGATCTGTGAGATACTTTGGAGAAGGGGTCAGGAGCAAAGAGGAGGCTTCAGGAGGTGCTCTGCTACAGAGCTGGAGATTAAATTTGGGGATTTTACTTGGAGAAGAGGAGCAGAAGGTAAATATCTGAAGTTGGGTTACCTGCTTCCCCAGTTGGAGTAACCTGAGGGCTCAATGTGGACTCTTGCGGTTTTTGTGAGCTGGGATAAAAAGATGAGTTTGGGGAAGGAAGATTGGAAAGAAAGACGTGATTGATCCACTGGAGATGGGGGCACTGGCTGAGAGGCCATAGCAAGTGGTCTACTATATAGTTAGGGTTGAGACAGGGGGATTGGTTTTGGAGAAGAGGAGAGAAGGGTGACCTAACGTCTGTAGTTCACACAGCTGCTCCTCTGGCTGAGGTGGCAGATGGGCCCGTAGGGTATCATCTCCTATTGTTAAGCTTCAGAATTCTTTAATCTGCCTGCAAATTTCTGATTCTCATAGTCCATATTTTCCATGTATTTGCAGTTTGTTTCTTCATGTATTCTATAAGCTTGCTGAAACTTTTTCATAAAGTAGCAATTCTGAGAGTCAGATATGGTGTGGTAGGTTTGCAATCCAATTTAATGCTGAGGCAGGATAATCTCACATCTGACACAATCTGTGATACAGTGAGATTCCGCCCCCACCACCAAAGTAAAATAGGATAAAGATAATGTAATTTGAAAATGATTTGCACACCTTCTTTTCATTAGTCACTGACTGCTAGCACTTTACTTTGTGGGTTGGATAATGTCATGGTTTCTCATTATTACTGATTATGCAATATGACAAATGAATTTATATTCAGAGAAATATTTATTCCAGTTTCCAGAGACTGGCTGGCTTTATCTGGCATGTCCATTAAAAATTAAGCTTTTGTTGTGATTTGTAGATGGAAAGCATCTGGTATAGTTCCTAGACCAGAGAAATCAGTGGCTCTTGTGACTCACTGTTTTTCTAATTCTGAAACTGCAGAAGCTATCACAGAGGAAGGATGGAATCCAGAACCACTGAATTGGAGAGCATCTGGGGTACACAAGTCCCACAACTGCTGAAGCCTACCTACTAATATGTCTTACCCAGCACTTGATTCAGCTGTAGCTGGCTGGCAGCAACATGAACGACAGATTGAGTTTCTCTTGGGGAACTATTAGTTCCTGCCTAGCACCAGGGAAGGTGTAAAAGCTCAAGCTAGTCTTCCCAGTGCTATGCGCTGGTATGGCAGGCTTTTGGGGTCCCAGATAAACTCCTGTTCTCGATTGCTCCAGTACAAACCTGCTTTTCTGCATGTAGTATTGCCAAATACTCAGGGAATGGTGTTATGGATAGCATATAAGTTGTGTTTCCTACATTTTTCAAGGTATCATAAAGTCCACTGTAGTGGTCTTTTACCTGGCTGGTTTCCTTCACTATTGTGAATAGATTTTCATGAATGCGTAGTGTTCAAATTGATATTACTTTGAAAGGCAATTACTGGAGACATTCTTGCATAATATTAGTCTATCTTTCATTAAAATATTGTTATCTTTATTATGACTGCAGGTGGTATGCAGGAGGAACCAAATAGGGGGAGTTTCATGTAGGGTATCATAAATGAAGAGAAATTTGTTGTCCTTTGTTCTTTTTGTAGGTGTTTGAAATTATTTTATCATTTTTGCTTTGGTTCTCTTAGAAATATATTGAGGCAAAGAGTAAAATTCACACAGAAAATCCTCAGTCTTAATGTTCTTTAGAGGAAAGCAAAATTGCAGAAAACAATTGCTCAATATAGATGTTGGTTCCTCACTGTTATGGATGAGAGGTAGAATAGAACTTATATTGTTTATTAATCAATGATTTGACTTGATGTAAGTTTATTATAGTTAGAGACTCCAGGATTGGGGTTTATGATTATGCACAAGGATAAAGGAAGAAGAATCTGTATCTTTCATCAGGGCCAATACAGCAATCAGAAATGCAGTTCAAGCTAAGTCATTTTTTTAGACTGTCACATACTAAAATATAACCATCGCATTTTACTATGTTGTCTTAGTTCGACATCTGGTTAACAATTCCTATCATTGTCTTAGCTTTAACCTGTGTCTCTGGCTCTACCTCATAAATAATTTTGATGTAAATATTCTTTGTATTTTCTCTGGGACTTTTGTTATAGAACCTGGCATATATGAGGTTACTACTATCCAAACTCCCCTTTCAAATGGAATTTTCTAACATAGAAGACACAGTATGAAACATCATATACCCCCTCAACATCTTCAATACTATCAGATAGTGTAGAAAAATTAATGATAACGTGGTCAAGAACATTATCGGCTTAAGCATTTTTATATTACTCTATCAATTCATTTTGCTGCCTGATATATCAAAAAGTCCATTTCTAATGATTCAAACCCAGTGTGCTGGCTAGTTTTATGTCCAATTGACATAAGCTAGAGTCATCAGAGAGAGGGAACTTAAGTTGAAAAGAATGTTTCCATATGACTGGACAGTAGGAGAAACTAGGGTATCTTCTTAATTAGTAGTTGGTGGGAGAGGGCTCAGCTTATTGTTGGTGGTGCTCTTCTCGGGCTGCTGGGCAGCATCCTATAAGAAAGCAGTCTTGGTAAGTTATGGGGAGTAAACCATTAAGCAGCACTCCTCATTGACCTGTGTATCACCTTCTGTCTCCAAGCTCCTGCCTACTTTGACTTCCTGACCTGAATACCTTCAATGATGAATAGTAATGAGGAAGTATAACCAAAATAAACACCTTTGCTTCCCAACTTACTATCCATCATGATGTTTCTTTTTCTTTTCTTTCTTTTTCTGTCTCACTTTTTTT
>JANHMN010000013.1:2670860-2686210 GCA_030674055.1 Rhabdomys pumilio | reverse complement strand
GGGGGGGAATTCAAGGGTTTGGAGGTGGGAATGGGGGTAAGTGGGGTAACATCCTCATAGATGCATGAGAAGGGAGGATGAGCTAGGAGGTTTCTGGGTGGTGGGGGGAATGGAGTAAGGGATAAAATCTGAAACGTAAAATAATATCCAATTAAAACAAAACAAGGCAAAACAAAAACAAATCAAAGAAAATCCCCAAAACAAAAACAAACAAACAAACAAACAAACAAAGTCTCCATAGGTGATAATTATAGGGTTGGAGTTTTCATTACATTCAGTATACCATGGTAAATATTTATCTTAAATCATTTTCATTTGTAAAGAAAAACCCCTTTTCTTAATATAGGAGAAATCTCCTGAGTTTTTATCTTGACTGTTTTTTCTTCATTTTGTCTTCCAGAGTTGCCAAACTATATGCTATTGTTTCTTATTTTTGTGTGTGTCCTTTCTCATTTTTCTGTCATCATGTAGCTAGATTAGAACCATCCTTCATCAGTTTCAAAGCCACAAGGATCATGACTTTTAGTTTTTCTTCTTTCTTCATAGTCCTCTATTTTATCAGTTAGTTCACCAGCATTCTGCCACCACAAGAAACTTGAGGTGAGTTTAATATTTCAATCAATGGCTTGTAGTTTCTTTTTGTTTAAGAATTCCAAATATCTGTGGACTTTTTCCCCTTGAGTTTGAGGTAATCCTTGTTTTACACATTTTTCACAAGTGCATGTCTCATTTACGTATTTCTGTTGAAGGACTCTGCCAAATCCTCTACATGTCACTACCTCAGAAGCCTCTAAGTCTTGGCTCAATGTTCCTTAAAACTCTTTTTTATCTGGAATTTTTTAGAACATCAAATGCAAGAGAAATTCTATCACCATATGCTTCTGGAGTAGCAAGTCTTTATACCCATCTTCTTTAAGTTCATTCCCATTGCTTCTTTCTTGTAGAACTGTTCCATTTTAACAACTTTAAATTGTCCACTAAACATTTCCTTTTGTGTTATTACGACTTTGAAGTATAAAGCTCTCTTTCATTTTTGTTCTCATTTTACATGGGATTTTCATTGCAAAGAAATGTCTTTTAAAACTCTGGAATCAGTATTTCTGGTTCACATAAAATATTCTATTTTTCCAAATAAATGTTGCTTTCACTAATGAGGATTATCTATTTAAGTGAATTAATCCTACATATTGTTCTATTAGAGGATCTCACTTACCTCAGGTGTTCTTCTACTGTTTCAAAGCAGGAAATATCTCATTGTTTTACACTAAGAGGATGTCAAGGCAATTTTAAATCACATATCTGTAAGCAGACTTCAGCGATATTGATTTCTATCAATCATAGCTGATTTTGCAGCCTCAGAGGAAAAGAAACCACACATTCTCAATATAAACTATCATACAAACAACTATGATAGAGTCTTCACTTCTCTGTGAAACTGTATATGAAAGGTCTCCATCATTTACAGCTCAATTACCATTATTTTTTTTCCAATTTCCCACAATAGTTGACTTAGTTCCAAATGCTTAACGGGATTTAGAGCTCAAAGTTCTAAACATGTCTACAATTCTCTAGGAAATCAATATGGGAGGTCTATCACATCTACCCCTACATTTTGTCCTAGTTTTTTTTCTATTACTGAGGCATAGGGAAAATTCTGAAAGCAGGTCTGTAAAGATTATAAGAACAAAAGGTCAGGAGGACAAGAGCAAAGCTGTATCTTCTGGATATAAGAGAATCACAGCACTCATTAACTCATAATAGCTGTGTTTGCCTGTACAAGACACATATAAGGTGAAGCCAGTCAGTACTCATAAAGAGGCAAGGGGCTCATGAGCCACAACTATGCCTGAGGAACTATGTGATAATTTGACTATGCTTGGCCTATGGAAAATGTCACTATTATACAAGGTGTAGTCGTATTGGAGTAGATGTGGTCTTGTTAGATAATATGTGTCACTGTGAAGGTAGGACTTTGAAGATTATATATATATATTATATATATATATATATATATATATATATATATATATATATATAGCCAGTGTGATCCAGACCCTCCTGCTAGCTGTCACTCTTCTTCTAACAGCCTTCAGATGAAGATGTAGAACTCTTGCCTTCTCCAATGTCAAGAATACTTGCATGATGCCATGTTTTATATCATTGTGATAACAAGCTGAACCTCTAAAACTGGAAGCCAGCTCCAATTAAATGTCTTCCTTTATCAGAGTTCCCTTGGTCATGGTGTCTCTTCACCATGAATGCTAAGACAAGCTACTAGCAGGTGATGGTTTCTAGAGGAGGGAGAAATCAATTTTCTTTAAGGATTTTTAGGTGTACCAATCTTCAGTAGATGGCCCTTCATACTTGAGTGTATGGGATGAAGAAATTGAAGTTAATGATTCTTTAAAAAAACAAAAAAACAATCAAAAAAGTTGTGGGGGAATATAATATGAAGGTGAGCTGGATCTGGGAGGAGTTCAGAGGAGAATTTGGGGTAAAATATTTTACAAGAAAGACGTGTCTGCTTTGCCCCACATCTTACACCTGCTGTTTTGCTCTGGAGGTTGACTTTATGAAGGTAGTCTGTGAAGAGCAGCGGTTTGAGAAGCAGTCATCTTTCACTTTGACAAGTTGCAGTTTGGGATGCTCTGTACCTCTCTCTGCTGGTTTCTTCCCTGGTGCTCTTCAGGCTTATTTATTTTTGGAGGTCATAAAATTCCTTAAGATTTCTGTGCTGTTCTTGACCTTCTGTCTATCAGCATTTGTGGTGACAAAAAATCAGGTATTTTCAATTTCTTAAAATGGCCCTGAGGTCCACCTGTAGTATGAATTTGCCAATTTGCAATTCATCTTTTTGTAAAATATGTCTGTGAATAAAATTGCAATGGCCTAGCAAAAGTATGATCTAAAAGCACAAGTTATGAAAAACTGTCAATTTTATATGTAGTAACTATTTATTAATTTAAACCTCATTACCAACTTTTAGCCTCTTAGAATTAAAATGATTATCATTCTATTTAATTCTAGAACTGTCTTAACAAGAACTATTGATAGGGGGTTGAATATGGTGACAAAAAAGGAGATATGGGTACTTCAACATAAAAATTTCAAATTTAAAACAGCCATGCTTTGATGCAGTATTTATCCTTCATTGAGAAGGGAACCAAAAACTTAATGAGTGGAGAGAAGTAACATTTTCAAATTCACTTGATGAACAGAAGATTATCAGGCAAAGCCAAAAGAAAAGATGTTTAATAAAGTACATCTGCTCAAAGATGCTTGCCATTTTATGAGAGGAAAGCAGCTTTTCTATTTGTATTTAACTCTTCTGTTACTTAGGTGATGAATATTAGTGAACCTCTAGAATAAATATTACATTTTTGTGATCTAATTCATAATATTAAAAAGCAAATTTATGAAGTCCACAGATATACATATATGTGTGCATGAATTCCATTACTGAGTAGCTGAAAATGATAGCACATTTTAAATGGCTTGTAAATACTAAGCAGGTTAATTCATGTGATCAAATAAATTCGAGGTTTCTAAGAAAGAACAAATCAATCAGAATAATTTTCATCAAAGACAAAATTGATCTTTATTTTCATCTTAAAGCATTGCTAGTAGATAAGTTGTATCCCTTCAGATTAACTGCTAATTATTTCACAAAGAAGATTGTTGTTACAGTCAATGGTCTTACCACATAAATTAAATTAACCATTGCTTTTTAAAAGTTATTAATGTGTTCATCTCAGAGTGCTTGTTTATTTCTCTTCATTAGAAGTGATTTATGTAATTCATTAAATTGTGGTAATTATCATTTAAGACTCATAAGACTTTTGTTTCTGTGAGGTATGGACCTGGTGATGAAGTACACTGTGATTCACAAAGCAGGGTTGATAAGCTGCATACATATGATAATGAAGTCATTCACATTATCTTTAAGCTACAAGTAGATGTAATTTATTTTATTACTGGTAAGACCATTCTAGAGAGGACTTTAAAAACAGTTATTACTTAGTGGTTATATTCTAAAGCTAAAAAGAAAAAAAAATTCCTGAATATTGGTTCATTTGTCTTCAAGATAAACATATTGCTAGAGTAGTTGATTAGTATTGGTTTGTTTTGATTTTCTCTCTGCACCCTACACAAAGGAACCATATATTAACTGACATAACCTCTAGAGTCTGTCTGTAAAATGCTATAGTTATCATAAAGACTGTGTATTTGAATCACAAGACCAATTAACAAAGAGTTTATGATACATATCATTTGTTGGGCTTATGTTATTATTACTAAAAATAGTTTTTTCCTAGATAATATACCTGTATTATGGCGCCTATCCCTTTATTCTTTCCAGTTCCTCTCCACTTCATTTCCCATCCAGATCCACTCCCTTTCTGTCCCTCATTAAAAAATAAACAAGCCCTCTATAAGATGAAGTGTTGGTAAAGATCTTTTCCCAATCTGTTGGTTGCTATTTTGTCCTATTGAGAGTGTCTTTTGCCTTACAGAAGCTTTGCACTTTATGAGGTTCAATTTATTGATTTTTATTTATTAAGCATAAGTGTTATGTTCAGGAAAATTTCCCCTATTCCCATGTTTTCGAGAGTCTTCCCAGCTTTCTTTTCTATTAGTTTCAATGTGTCTGGTTTTATATGAAGGTCCTTGATCCACTTGTACTTGAGCTTTGTAAAAGGAGATAAGAATGGATCTATTTGCAAACCTCTACATGCTGACCTCCAGTTCGACCAGCACCATTTGTTGAAAATGCTGTCTTCTTTCAACTGGACGGTTTTAGCTCTGTTGTCAAAGATCAAGTGGCCATAGGTGTGTGGGTTCATTTCTGGGTCTTCAATTTAGTTTCACTGATCTACCTGCCTGTCTCTGTATGAATACCATGCAGTTTTTATTACTATCAATCTGTAATACAGCTTGAGGTCAAGATTGGTGATTCCCCCAGAAGTTCTTTTATTGTTGCTATCCTGGGATTTTGTTATTCAAAATAAATTTGCAAATTGTTCTTTCTATCTCTATAAATAATTGAGTTGGAATGTTGATGGGGATTGCATTGAATCTATAGATTGCTTTCAGCAAGATGACCATTTTTACTATATTAATCCTGCCAATCCATGAGCATGAGAGATCTTTCCATCTTCTGAGATCTTCTATTTCTTTCTTCAGAGACTTGAAGTTCTTATAATACAGATATTTCACTTGCTTGGTTAGATTCACTCCAAGATATTTTATATTGTTTGTGACTATTGTGAAGGGTGTTGTTTCTCTAACTTCTGTCCCAGCCTGTTTATCCTTTGAGTAGAGGAAGGCTACTGATTTGTTTGAGTTAATTTTATATCCAGCTACTTTGCTGAAATTGTTTATTAGGTTTAGGAGTTCTGCGGTGGAATTTTTGGAGTCACTTAAGTATACTGTCACATCATTTGCAAATAGTGATATTTTGACTTCTTCCTTTCCAATTTGTATCCCTTTGACCTCCTTTTGCTGTCTAATTACTCTGGCTAGGTACTGCATTGAATATATACAAAGAACTCAAGAGGTTAGTATCCAGAGAACCAAATGGCCCTATTACAAATGGGATACAGAGCTAAAGAAAATAATTCTCGACTAAGGAAAACTGAATGGCTGAGAAGCACCTAAAGAAATATTCAACAAACTTAGTCATCAGGGACATGCAAATCAAAATGACTCTGAAATTTCCCCACATATCAGTCAGAATAGGTAAGATCAAAAACTTAGGTCCTACGGGGTTGAGAACCCCTTCAGCTCCCTCGGTCCTTTCTCTAATTCCTCCATTGGTGACCCTGTGTTTAGTCCAATGGTTGGCTAGAAGCACTCAACTCTGTATTTGTCAGGCTGTGCAGAGCCCCCACTTTCTGTTCTATGAAGTTCAGTGTATCTAGCCTTACACTGAGTTTTGTGGAGCATAAGTATAAATCTATTTGAATTTTTCTACATGCAGGCAAACAGTTTGACCAGCACCATTTGTTGAAGATACTGTATTATTTCAGTGTGTATTTCAGCCTTGTTTATGAAAAATCAGGTTTTCGTAAGAGTGTGAATTTACATCACTGTCTTCAATTTGATTACATTTATCAACATGTATGTTTTTGTGCCAATACTAAGTTGTTTTTAATGCTAAACTATAACTTTCAATCAGTGTATGAGTATCAATATTTGAATTAATCTTTACTAGTGTTTCTTTTTTGAACTTGGGTGTCCTTATGATGCTGTATAAATATTAAGAATTGCAGTATCTTCTTGGTGAAATTTTCCTTTGATGAATAAATAGTGTCTTTTTCTATCTCTTCTCATTAGTTTTGCTTTGATGTCTATTTTATTAGCTATTAAAATTGCTATAACAGCTTGCCTCTTGGCTCCATTTGCTTGGACTATCTTTTTTCATACATATTACTGAGATGCTATCTATACTTTATGGTATGCTTCTTAGATGCAGCAAAAGGATGGAGTCTGTTTTCAATTAAATTCTGTTAGTCTGTGTCTTTTTATTGGATGTCCAGAGCACTGATGTTGAGAGATATCAAGGAGGAGTGTTTGTTGATTTATGTTTTGTTGTTGTTATCATTCATGCTGGTGGTAGTGTGTGCCTTTCTCTCTCTCTCTCTCTCTCTCTCTCTCTCTCTCTGTGTGTGTGTGTGTGTGTGTGTGTGTGTGTGTGTGTGTGTGTGTGCTTCCCCTTTGTTGACTTGCTGGTCAAATCTGGAATTATTTAATACCTGTGTATTCTTGGGTGTAGTTAATCTTTTTAGGTTTGAATTTACAGTGTAGCTCCTTGGTAGGGCTCTATTTGCCATGATCCTGTGAAGTTCAAGTCCTTTTAGTGACAATATAACTAAATGCATTGCTTGCTTATTTTTATCTATTTCCTCATATTGTAAAAGCATATTTTTGATCAATATTTTACACAATCCCCCAGCAGTAGAAATGTGTAAAGACAGCCTTTTATAGCATTAATATAAAGGTTTGGAATCAAAAGCAAAATTTAGAGTAGACATCATCAAAGTATATCCTGCTCATACCTAGAAGAAATATACAAAACTATATTTTAAAAAACTGGTTGAAATAATTTACAAAATATAAAGAATTATAAAAAAAATTTAATATGTTTATTTGACATGGTTGTATGAGACATTGTCCCCTGACTATTTCCTTTATTCCTTCTTCATGTGATAGTGATTAATCTGATAGTATATTCTGATAGTTTCATTTTATAGCATAGTATTTGTTTGATTACTATTATCAATAACTGTTTCAAATTCCTTTTAGCCTAAAACCATTGGTAATGTTAGTTGAAATTTTGGAGATTTTTATTGTTGTCTATGATAAATTTTGGTTAATTGCAATCAAATTTGGTATATAAATTTATATACCAAATTAAATTTAAAATGTGTCTGCCTATATCATATAGGCTTCAGCTATGATATTCAGATATCATTTATCCTACTCTACCTGTCTATTATCCATGCATGGAATTAAAATTTTAAAGCTTACAGGCAGGTATGTGCCTATTTACACTATGATGTTACCAACATAAGTAAGGAAGACTAACACTAAATAACAACACTGCTACAAAATTGCAAGTGTGTTCCAGTAAATCTAAACCAAATATATAATGTTCACCTTTTTTAGACACCATCTAAATGGCAGTAGTTAAGGTACTTTTACGGACCCAATCATACAGAATAAACAGTGTATTAGGAATAGGAAACAGAAAAGGAATTCTATCTTAGTGAAGATTTTGTTGTTGATGATGTCGATCTATAAATGTACTTGATTTTGTAAAGACTTAATTTAGATTTTTCTCAAGATTTTGGATGCAGTCTTTGTAAGTAAATAGTTCCACAGGTCATTGTTTTGTTATAGTTCCTCAACATTACCACTACCTTTTTATGGAAAAATATTAACAACAGCATAGTAAATGCTGCTTAGCTAACGAAACAAAGTAGATAGTATAATTCTTCAAAAAAAATTCCTATCAACTGGTCAGTGTCTGTAACATGTTTCTCTAAGGTGTTCATGAAATGCATACACAGAAAATGCTGCAGAGGCTTCTCATTTGAATAAAATCACCATTTCTATCATTAACCTCTTTGTATATAGAAATCTCTTTCCATATATCAGGAACACTAGAAACAAAAGCCAGCTGAATAGACTGTAAAAGCAATTTCCTAATGAATTACTTACATTTCCTTGAAAATGTGTGTATTTTATAGAGACTTCAATAAAATGTTTGGATGAAAATATTTCTATTATGAATATCCATAGACATTGTCAATACTAATGATTTTCTCTGATTGTAACAAACATAAATCCTGCAAATCACCCCTGACATTTCACCAAATATGCTGGGAGAAAAGAGATATGCTTCAGTTATATCTTTATGTAACAACTTCTAGTTCACTGCAAACACAGTAGTAATGCATTACTATAAAAACACTAGAAAGAATTATCATAGAAGTTACTAATATCTAATTTTAATATTTGAAACCTATGTGTCAATAGCATGTATGTAAAGAATGACTCAAATTATAAATTTACTTTCTTAAAAAAATTCCCCAGCAAGAGCACAAAGAAAGCTGCTAATAAATGCTAAAACCTAGTACATGTTTAAAACGATTTAGCTATTTTACAAGAATTGGCACAACAGAAAAAAGTAAAGCGCAGTGGCAATTTAGAGAATATCGTAATAAGTTTTATCATGAAAAATAATCAATGTTGATTTTATATATCTTTCACTCTTCCAAAGCGATAATGCCTATTTAAAAACAGAAACCCAGATTTTTGGAACACCTATAAATTCTGAATTTTCATTAAATCAATAGTAATTAGATTTATGGTTTAACTGCACTTTCAATAGATTTTATCACAGCATTTTATGCCTTACAGTTTCTTGACAAATCTATACAAGAGGAATTATTTGAAACTCATTTTTTGGGAGGCTTTCTACTTCTGTGGAATTTAATTTTCTTCAGTACAGATATTTTATATTTCTTCAGTGGCTATTGTAAATTGTGGAGATAAAAAGGGCATTGTAACTTGAACATAAGTCTTCAGTGAGAATTTGCTTGTATGATTCAATCCAATGAGTCATGTCCTGAACTGACATAATGTCATGTGTAGCTGAAAGATAAGAACATCATGAATACAGTTTGTGATTTCTTGTAACTAACATGTACTTTGTAGTCTTAACAGACTCTGGTATGACTATGTTTTTCCAGTGAGTGATTTAGCAGATGCCATCAGTCAGAGTTAAGCTTCCAACTATTTAAAGCAAGCTGACAATGATTTAGCACCCTTCTGAAATGCTTATGTCAGAAGATGGTAGAAAACTGAAGAGGTGAAGTTAACTGGTATTTATAATGCTGTAAATCTTTCCAAGGAGATCCCCATTTATATTACTCTATTGCTCTATTCTTTACACAGTTGTTTTGCATCAGTGTGTCCCTGCTGGGAATCTCCAAACTTGTAAATTTTTAAATAGTTCTGAATATTAAATGCAAATCATATCTTTCTAAATACCAGTTGACATCCTTGACAATTCAGCCAATAATATATCCACACATGACATTGAAACATGACACAGAAATAAATACCAGTGACTAAGTCAGTCTTCCATTCAGATAATTATTTCAAAACAAATTAGAGACAAAAGTAAAAGATTGATAGATAAAATTAATGACAAATGTTAAAGTATAACCAAAATTTTATTCATTTACATCTTACTGGAAAAAAAAGTTATTTCCTTTTGTAATCCCTGGTATGAGATAATAAGGCACTCTGGTTTCAGTAAAGAGAAATACCAGTAGTCATTTCAACATATTTGAGCTACCATTTAAAATGATCTGAGCCCACAGATGGCTCATGAGATAAAGGTGCATGTTTACAAACCAGATGACCTAAGTTTAATGCCCAGGCACCACAGAGCAAATGGAAAGAACTTAGCCTGAAAGCTGTCCTTTGATCTCCACAGGTTAGCAGTGATACATACATTACCCCTAGGTACACACACACACACACACACACACACACACACACACACACACAAATACAATACAGTTACTTTGGAGGCAATGATTCTACTGCAATGAAGAGCACAGAATGCTATTCCAGAGGGTATGGTTACTATTCCTAGCACCCACATGGCTAGTCACAACTAACCATGTTTACTTTCAGTTCCAGAGGATCCAAAACCTTCTTCTGGCCTCTGCAGAAACTGCATGCATGTGGTACCCAGATATTCACGATAAACACTTATACATATTATATATACAATATATTTATACACATATATGAATACAACTCTGCAATAAGGTATCATCTTGGGGACTTATCAAATTACTACATAAAAAAGGTGCTGTAGCTTACAGTTCCATGAAGATAAGATGATTCATTTTGATTTATAAATTTATGAAAACATTTGTAGACTATAAAATATAAAGAGTGTAAAGGGCTTTTATTTTGCATGTTTTCATATGTTAGCTAAAGTACTGTCAATTAGGTTACAAACTTGAAATTTGGATTTCCTTTGGTATAATAAATAGACCATATTTACTCTAGAACAATACTCTAAAACAAACATTATTCAAGAACACATAAACAAAACTCATATGTGGAAAAATTATGTAAATATCAACTATTATTAATAAAACAATATAAACACTTAGAATCACTTCCAACTTTCACTTCAGTGTTTTAATAGCTCTTTATTTCAGTGGTGATAGTATCTATTCACACAGAAATGCTTGAACAGCCCAGTGACAGTTACACTAGGTTTTTTTTTTTTTTTTTTTTTTGCTGAATAATCCCTGTGATTTGGTTTTAAGTAATGGAAGACACTAGTGTGTTGTGCAACAACCCCTGTACTGGAATCTAGTGAAGCCACATTTGATTAGTAAGAGGTCTACTCTAAAATATGTATTGTTAAAGTATCATAAGTATCAATATATGCTGCTGTGTTCACATTTTGAATTAAATGTTTGTTAGCCTGTGATTTTGGGTAATTGATTTCGTTCTCTAAATTTTTTGGAAGTCCTGTGATAACTAAATCTTAATATTGATATGCAAATTAAGAATGCCACTTAGTTAATTCTTCACAAATACATGTAGAGCTACAAGGATTTTTAAGTACCTTGAAATTAATCTACATCTTACTGTTTTTGTTTCCGTATTAACCAAAAAGCAATTTGATAGTAACCATGGTATGAATTTTAATTATAGAATTAAACAACAGCAAATGGTAAATCAGCTATTTATTTTAACAGTCTTCCCTCCAGGGCAATGTTATGGACAGCATATACTCTAAAATGTGCTTTGCCAATTGAATGTTTCACAGTGAACTGGACATCCAGGGGATTTCTGTTATTCCTGGGAAAATTGGATAAAAATGGACTCTACATTTCAATTTTCATGAAAAGGCAATATTAATTTTACTTTGTAACTTACCTGGTTTGATTTGTTGTTGAGTGTATACATAAAAAGATTTTCAAAGTTTGTAGATGACATGGTAATAATAATCCATCGCATTACTTCCACTATTTTTCCTTAAATAAAATTCGTTCAAACTTCTGCTTTGAATCAAAAATTTATAATTTTTACTTATCTTTGAATATAAACCAAGGAGTCAAATAACTCATGAATTCTTAATTCATTTGAAGCACAATTTTATATGAATAGAATGCTAGTGAGAGGAATATCTATGGCATTGCAGCCAACACTTCCTTACCAGCTCTGTATGGCAGAGTACTCATGCACCCAAGGAGTAGATCAAAGAAGGAATAAGATAGAAACAGGTCATGCTGCATGTTTCTGATTTTCTATTCAAGTTGGCTGGACAAAGCTCTGAAGCTACCAGGTAATCTAACTCTTCACTACTAGTAGATAAGTCTAATTCAGCTGTAGTCCAAGAATACCTAAGATCTTCCAAAGGCATGATTTTCATATTGGGAAAGTTTGTAAGTCAGAAAATCCCCAATGTGTTGTAGCAGTGCCGCACTAAAAACAGATATCTACAGTGAAATTCCATGTACTGTGAATTCGAATTAATTTCTGTGGAGCCAATGAACAGTGGAAATAAAAAATTAAAAGTTCCAACTGTGTATAGGTACCCTCAGCAACTGACTTACCTAAAATAATGCTGAAATGATTTTGTGTGCCAAAACTCCAAAACTATGAAGTTTTCATTGAAGAAAACTTTGGAGAGTATTTGTATTACTCATTGGTCTGTTGTTAAAATGAAAAAATCAGAATCTATATAATTTGTAGAATTTAGAATTTACCTAATTTGCCCTTTTGGAGACTGGGAAGTACAAGGTCTAAGGACTGTAACTAATAAGGGATTTCTTGCCTATGTGGATATTCTGTGAAGACAATAACTCTAAATGGCACATAGGATCACATGGCAAAAGCAGTGAATGAAAGAATGACTGTAATGATCAATCTCATGATGACCGATTATTAACACATTAGTTTTTTTTTTTTTTTTCAAGGCAAGCACACCAGTACTTAACTGTTACTTGTCAGATATCTTAGTACCTCAGGGTAAAGTTTCATTATTTGGATAAAGATATTTCCACCATAAAATCACCCAGAAGTCTATGACATGAATTGAAGCAAGCAAGTCAGAACAGCAGAAAGTATAATGAAGAGAAGCAGTGCAAAGCAGTGCAGTGGGCGGAAAGTCAGGGCTGTCAGAAAAGTATTGCCAACAATAAATTTTTGAGAAGGCAATATTGAAATATGAGGGTGCATGAACTTATAAGGAATGAGGCCAAAACATTTCTGAAGCTTAATGCAGGTTAGTTTAAAAAAGAAACTCCCAACACACATACACAGTGAAAGAGACACATAGTCACACACACAGAGACACACGGAGATACACACACACACACACACACACACACACACACACACACACGCGCGCGCACACACACACACACACACGCACACGCACACACACACACACATACACAGCCCTCATAAATACCCTCTCTCTTGACCATAATGTTTTACCAATCAGTGGCTTAGTATGGTGTAGATACAAACCTTGTGTAGAATTTTAATGATATAAAACAACCAAACAAATCGAGAAAAGTGATCCGTACTGTGTAACAAATGACTTTTATAAAGGCATTTCAGTCATTTGCTCAACATATAAAAATGAATTATTCAAACAATCTGTCATGTAGGAAAAGTAACCAGTAACCAGTTCTCACTAGTTGTATTATAACATACATTTTGAAAAAAAATAATAAAGTGGAAAAACAGCTATGCATGACATATGCACACAGAGAAACAAGAAGTGTGCACTGGTTTGGAAGCTCAAACTAAAACTAGAAGACACAAACTTTAAAATCAGAACAGTTTGGGACTAGAGAGATGGCTCCATAGTGAGGAGCATCTCGGGGAGCATCACTTCACTTAGAGAGGACCCACATTTCTCAGCACCCACAAAGGACACTTCAGAACTTCCTGAAATTCCACTTGAGGGCAACTTAGCACACTCTTTGGAATTCATAAGCACCTTTCCTCATGTGCACATAACTGAACACAGAAACACATACAGATATAAAATTATATGTGATAAAATATGTTACAAAGATGCTATGAATTTACCCTCTGACATTAATAGACATGTTTAAGTGGACAGGGGAAAGCTCTGTCCAAAGAACTACAGGCGATTGAGAAGTGCTGAGGACACAAGAAAAGGTCATTCCCAGGAGCACACCAACTGGTTATCCAATAAGAAATGATCATCCCTGAAAACATATATACAAGTAATAATTTAAGTAATAAACAAGCAATATTATGTAGATTGGACAAGGAATATCTATGCATATATATATATACATATATATATATATATATATATATATATATATGTATATAATAACAATTAATGAAAATTGAAGTTTGAAAGAGAGAAGGGCCTAAAGAGAAGAAAGGGAAGTGGAAGATAGTGTAATTATAATCTTTAAAAAGTTGATGTAATTTTAAAATAGTAATTAAAAAAAATAAGCACTGTCAACAAATAAAAGAAATGGATAAATTTTAATACATGGGGCTGACAAGAATCAGTGAAAAAAAATTTACCCATATCATAGTGTAAAATCTGACATTCTAGAAAAGACAAAACTACATCTGTGTTTCTGTATGATAAGTTCTGAAGTACGTTGTTGTGCAGCAGAGGAGTAGGACTCTGTGTTAAATGTTAAAGTTAATTGAGGTTGCACACTGCAGGCTGGACTGGAAGTAGAGTGGATGATTGAAGTGGAGCAAATCAAATAAGAGGCTTTTGCTTAATCCTGGTGAAAGATGATGGTAGATTAGACTGATGTTTGAAGTAAAGCTGCACAGAGTACGAGGTATATGAGAGCAGAAAAACTGTGGAGGAGTGGGGAAGATCTTATTCACAGGGTATAAACATCAATCAAGAATGACTTACGGCTACAGCCTATGTTATTCAGAGCTTTGGAAGTGGTGTCTGGTGAAAAGTAAAATTATTCCACACGAGCACATTGAAGATGTTCTTAACCATGTAAAATATTTAAAATGTTGAGCACAAGAGCGAAATACATCTGACTTTCTGGACATGTTATCTCTTCAAGTGGCTTGTTATTAGATTTAATTTTCCTATAGGCTGTAACATGGTTTATGATTTCTTAAATTCATACTGTTCTATTTTTGTTTCAGATATTGCTTTTCTAAGTGTTCATTACACAGATTCATATCTTATTCCAGCTACAAGTTCTTTATTTTTGTAAGAAAAAATACTGAATAATATCATTCTTGGGTGTTAGTAATTTTAGATCACCTAAATTCATTTAATGTTGGACTGATTTTGCTAGTTTCACAAAATAAATGGTGTATTGTTGACTTTTTTAAAAGAACAATAAAATTCTACTGAATGTATGCATCTAAATGTGGTACATATAACTAAGAAAATTCAACATACAAATGTTCTATGATTTTCATTTGTTGTTAAAAATAGCCATGGATCACTTGACTCAGCAGTATTTATGAAATAAGCAAATCTATTCAATTGTTTTATTTAAAATATGTATCTAGGATGCTTTTACTTTATGAGAACATTAAGAACTCTATATAATATATAATAAGCTAAACATATTGAAGAAATTTGTAAAAGCTATAGATTAAAGGCAACGTATATTCCTGTAATATCACACAAATGTCAAAGGTGAAATTTACCAAATATAATATATATTATATGTTATAATATAATATAAAAGATATTATATTAAATATAGTTTATATTTATATAATAAATATAAAATGTATTTTATATATATCATTAA
>JANHMN010000013.1:2652559-2670760 GCA_030674055.1 Rhabdomys pumilio | reverse complement strand
TATTATATATATATATATATATATATATATATATATATATATATATATTTAAAATATCAATTCCTAAACTCATAACTGAATTGGAAGCTGAGTATAGTAATGCCCACTTGTAATCTCAGTACTCAGCAGTCTGAGGCAGAGGGATCACAGTGAGTTTGAGACTAGTTTATGCAACAGAATGAGGTCCTGTTGTGGTACAAAAAGCCTGGCAATGCTGGAATAACTTGGCAATAAATTAATAATATTTGCTGAACCTGATCTAGTGCTACTAAAAATAATATTATGTTTTGCTATCTAATTGAAAGTTATATAGTGCTAAACTGATATTATATCAAAAAATGAAGGACTTATGGGTACCTTTACGTTTCTGTAACCATAAATGAGTTTGAAAATTGAAGTAATATATGCACATATAAATGAATAGGTTATGTGTTTTAATGGAAAGACTACTTATTTCCTGAAGCCACTAAAATTCAACCAATGTGTAAGAATTTTTTAACAAATTTTTTATCAAGTAAAACCATAGCAAGTGTTCATTTAGAATTTTACAAGGGTGTCCTAACTTCACATTGCTCTCTAACTGAGTAGAGTACTCTTCATCCTTCAATTATTTTCTTTTCAGTGTTTTATTTGGTTGTTGTTGTTGTTTGATTTGTTTTTGTTTCACCAAACTGACATAAGCTAGAGCCAAACAGAAAGAGGTAAATTCAAATTAAATGCTATAATTGAACGCTATAATTAGCATATGAGTGGAGCATTTCTTGATTAATGAATGGTGTGTGAGAGCACAGCCCACTGGGGTAAAGCCTCCCTAAAAGGTGTTTTGAGTTGTATAAAAGCTGTGTAAAGTATGAATGGCAAGTCAGTAAGTAAGTAGGGCTTCCCCATGGTCTCTGCTTAAGTTCCTGCCTTACTCACTGCTTGGCTTTCTTTCTTTCCTTCTTTCCTTCTTTGTTTACTTCCTTCTTCCTTCCTTCCTTTCTTTCTTCCTTTCTTTCTTTCTTTCTTTCTTTCTTTCTTTCTTTCTTTCTTTCTTAATTAATTAATCATTCAATTCATTTACGTCTCAAATGATATCCCACTTCCCCGTTATCCCTACTTTCATGATTAGGCTGTGATCCATAAAATTAAAGAACCCCCATCCTCCCAAAGTTGCTTTGGGTAATTCTGTTTACCACATCAACAGAAGGTAAAGTGGGACAAAACTTGGTACCAGAATTATGGATGATTGCTCTGACAAACATGGCCATGGTGGTTGTTGTTTTTGTTGTTGTTGTTGATGATGTTGTTGTTTTTCATAGGGGATTAGAATGATGGAAACATTTGAAAGGTGCTGTTATGATCACTGTGTACATAGAGTTTCCTGAGCTATTATGGGAGTTTAAAAACTAACAATCTTGAAAGCAAACTTAGGAGCCTAACTTGTGAAGTTTCAACTGGAAGATTGAGAGTTCCTGAAGGATTCTGTTAGAACATGTCATGCAATATTTGAAGGAAACCTGTGTCCATTGTGGCTGAAGAATCAGTTGAGTATGATTAACAAGAGGCCAGTACCAAGTGAGACCTTAGCTTTGCTGAAACTATTGATATTGGCTAGCTGTAAACAATTAGCTGTAATCAGTAAGGGACGAGAATCAGATTTGAAATCTGGGTTGTAATTTTTAAGCGGGGCTAACAAACAGAATCAGAATCAGTGGTGTAGAGTTTAAATGTCAATGCTTTGTCTCAGACTTGAGGCAATCTTGGTACTGTGTCAGAATCTCCCATGTGGTGGTAATTTAAAGACATGAAGGGGTCATGGGAAGCATCTTAGGTTTGGCACTGTGAAAGGTCATGGGTGGCCACAGCTGAAGGTACAGTCTCAGGTGCAGTAGAGAATCCATCATAGTGGAGAAGTCAGAACAGAATATCTGTTAAGGACACTAGTAGGTATGTACTGGAGTCAGAGTAAAGTTGTAAGACAAGCTATTTGTTCTGTGGATTGCAGCAGAGAGGTGAGGCTAACCAAGCTCTCTGGAGACCAGAAGACTGTGAGGAGATCCCAAATGTGAATAATTGATTTTTTTTAAATGAAACTATCAGTGTGTTGTAGATGGCAGAGCCTGGGAAAAAGAGAAGAGAGCTGCACAAGCTCAGATTACAGAAGGTCATGTGTGAGTCACAGGCATCAGATACCGAGCTGTGAGATTTTGTACTACATCATGGACTTGGGTTTAGATTTGTTCCATATAGGTCCTCATTCTTACAATTTCATACAAAACTTTCATTTTTATCCAGATTTAGTTTTTACTGGTGAGCTCATTATGGTTTCTTGGACAGTTGTATTTCTAATGAACTATAATACAGTGTGAAGAATTCCTTTGGTGGGCCTGAGTCAAGGTGCATTACAGAAAAATTAGACAAGCAACAAATCTGCTGTAAAAGAGGTTTACTGGGAGAGAGGAGATGAGTGAGGTCCTGAGAAGATGTAGAGGCAAAGATAGGAGTAGAAAGGGGCATCAGAAACACACACACACACACACACAGAGAGAGAGAGAGAGAGAGAGAGAGAGAGAGAGAGAGAGAGAGAGAGGAGCAAAGGGGGAGAGGGAAAAGGAGAGGGGGAGAGGGAGAGGGAGAGAAGAGGAGAGGGGAAAGGGGGAGAGGGAAAGTAAGAGGGGGAGATTGGGAGATGGAGAGAGGGGAAGAGGGAAAGGGGGAGGGAGAGAGGGAGAGAGAGATGGGGAGATAGGGAGAGGGAGAAGGAGAGGGGGAAAAAGAGGGAGAGCAGGAATAGGTCCTTTTATTGCCTGCACACATTTGGCTCACCTGGCAACAGTGGCACCAGACCATAACATAAGCAGCTACTAGGTCCTTGAGGAGGGCAAGCCAATGGTATTGATTGTATACTAACAGTATTTAACACATTTTTGTGCCTGTATGGAGAGAACTCTCTCTCTCTCTCTCTCTCTTTCTCTCTCTCTCTCTCTCTCTCTCTGTGTGTGTGTGTGTGTGTGTGTGTGTTTGTGTGAGTGTGTGTGAGATAATGTTTAATGTTTGAAGAAAGCTCATATAAAAATGAGTGCTAATCAATGGCTGTGTCTTAAAATAATTTTAGTGGAGTTTTAATTTATTTAATATAGAAAAAAGCAAAATAGTTAAGGCTGCTTACAAAACTGGCAAGAACTTATTTTTTTTTTTTACCTAATTTCCTAACAAGTGAAGATAAAAATAGGAAAAATAGACAAATATCACTGTTTCTACAGTTTTCAAGTGCAACATCTCATTAAGAACATTATCTACCTTCAGGTTAATTTTATTTTCAGTGTCAATTTCTTTTAAGTATGTCATTGATCCACTACTGTAGTTGAGTATGACATTTTCTGTCTTGCTATGCCACAGCTCCCAAGTTAACACCATCTCAAAGCACAGAGAGCTCTCAGACTGAGTAATTAGATTCTGCTGCAGAGATGTATCAGAGCTAAGCTATCATTGGTGGACAATAATGTTTTTCTTTAACTTTGTCATCACACACTCCTAGATTGGCTCTCACATTCATCCAGGTTTAATTCTTTCAAGGTTACAAGATCACTAGTGAATAAAACACAAAGTATTCATTCTCTGGGCAGGATGAAAAGAGGACTGGCTGATGTGCCTATTACCATTGTTTTATGATGTTGCATAAGTTTGAAAATTTGGAATACCTTAATACAGAGAAAATTGTGTAGGAAAAAAGATGTTATAATGTTTAAAATATGTAGTCTCTGTATTGAATGAAGAAACCCATGACCACAGTAAAATGTACCTGGTAAGGCAATCTCACCCAACATCCAAATCAGGGAGCCAAGTAACAGGAATATGACTTTTGTCCATCACCCCTAATCCAATAGGGAGCTTTGCTGTTACTCACTGTCTGAGATTCAATATTGTAGTTTATCCCAATTGGCTAATTTATGAAGCCTTGGGGAAAGAGCAGAGAAATGGAGAAGAATGCACAATTAGCTAAATTTCTTTTTTTAAAAAAACATTTTTATTGAATATTTTATTTACATTTCATATGTAATCCCCTTCCCCCCCACCCAGGAACCCCCTATCCTACCCTATCCTCCTGCGTCTATGAGGATATACCCTCACCCACCCTCCCACTCTCACCTCCCCACCCACGACTTCCCCACACTGGGGCATCCAGCCTTGACTGGACTAAGGACTTCCACTTTTTTTCCTCCTTGGGTATTTTATTTACATTTCAGATGTCATCCTCTTTCCCCATTTCCCCTCCCTAGAAAGCTCCTATCCCATGAACCTTTTCCTTTTTTCTTTTTATACAATTTTTAAAAAAGTTAATCAAAGGCTTTATAAGTTTGGTAATGCTCAATCAGAAGTGTAACCCAATACCCAACCTAGATATATCAACTATCTTTGACTGGTGGAGACACGTGAACATCTGCCTCCATGTTCCCCCCCTCTTTCTCTCTCTCATCACCTAGCTTCTCCTCTCTGTCTTCTCCTCTTCTCCCTACTCCTTCTCTTTCTCTCTGTACTTCTCCCACCTTAGCTCCTCCTACATATCACCCTTCCTGTTAAAATAAATTCTTTTCTCAAAATACAATTAGAGCACAATTATACCAATTTGTACCAGTGAAGTACAAGATAGTCCTAATACCCTATCCATCATTTTGTTGACTAACCCGAACCTCTGTCATCCCTCCTAAATAAAAGACTTAGTTCTGAACCTGGCTTTTTTCTTGGCTTTAGAATGAATGTCAACTGAAAACCATCCTCTCAAATCTTTGCTCTCAAAGTAAATAACCAGGATTGGCTATGAGACTATAAGTTTTCAACCCATTCAGAAATCCAGAATGACTGAGTTAACTGAAATTATGGGAAGCACAAAGCATAGCTTCTAAAACTTAGCCAATTTATAGATACCGCTGAACACCTGGACAGTCCCTATACTACCAAACGTTGGAGCATCTGATCTTCAGCCTTCTGTCCCAGGATCATCTGACAGACATAGTGATGCAGAATTATTAAGGGCTGATTACTCTGTCTTGGCAGATATAATCAGTCAGCTATTCTGCAAGTGTGTCCTTTTCTGTACAGTAATTTGTCTGTAGATGAAAAGAGGCAATTCTTGCCTAGTGGCTGTCTCACCACAACTGGAGTAACTCCAAAGATGCTCAATTTCTTCTTAGAATCCAAGACTGGAAGTTGTCAGGAGCAGACAGGTCTCTAATCAAAATGAATATTAATACTGAAATGTTTGTAACGTCAATTCTGTGGACTTCTGACGTTTTGAAAACCAACTATCCATGTAAGGTAATCTGGAATGTTGTCTCTTAACTCCTCTCAGCTATTTCTAAATAAAATATAGAAAACACCCTAACAATAAACTCAAAGCCATGAATTTGCTATAGGCATTTAACTCAATGTTTAAGCATTTTAGGAATTTCAGGAAGTTGATTATACCAGTAAAGCATGTTTATCTTATAGAGGACTAACCAAAAGGGTTCTTAATGAAGGAGGGACCAAGAAGGGTAACAGACACATGCCATAAAAGCCCATTTTAAAGAAAAGAAATGACTGAATCTCTCACAAGAGGAATACATTTATTCAGATAGATCTGCCAGCAAGCAATCCACATAGTCTAGCAGAAGCATAAACAGTGTGGCCTTGACAAAGTTAAAAGTTAGAAATGACCTGTGGGTAGGTTCTAAGAAGGGACACTGAGATAAGCAAGAAGAATCAACAGGCTCAGATGTATTTCCATTGGGCTAAGAATTAAGCCCTGGCAATTGACATTTGAAGACTGAAGATTATTGACAGATGAATGACAATATAACACTAAATACCTGGACTCTTGAATTTAAAACAGATCAACTGTGAATGAAAGGAAGAAATACTACATTAGTATTTTGCAGCACTAGAGCCAGTATTACTATTTGTACACATAAATTTTAAGTAAGATCAGTTAGTCAATATGTTAGCCTTCTGTCTATGCTCCACCCAACATTTTCCTGGCAACAGTCAGGTAAGCTCCGCCCCACTGTTACCTGGCAACAGTCAAGTATGCTCCGCCCCACAGTTACCTGGCAACAGAACCACGTTGGCCTGACCCACTATAAAAGAGGCTGCGTGTCCCCCTCCTCTCTCTCTTGCTCTTGCCATCTTGCTCCCACTCTGTTCTCTATATCAGTCCCTCCTCTCCACTTGCTCATACCTGTCTCTACTCCTTTACTTCTCTACTCTCTCTTTTTCTGTCTCTACTACTCTCTTAACTCCCTCCCCATGCCCTTAATAAACTTTATTCTATACTATACTGTCCCTCGGGGTGGAGGGATGCCTTAGCATGGGCCTGATGAGGTACCCCCTTCCCCCATACTCACCACACCTCCATAGAACATATCCCCTCCTCTTTATCTTTTCATAAACACATCACAGTAGGTATTATTTTCCAGGTATACTTAGTTGCATGGAGGTTACTATCCATGTGAATGTAGGTTTGGCTGGGAGGGTGATGTTTATTAAAGTGAAGTGACTGAGAACAGGGCTGGTGAGTGTTAGACTTCTAAAGCAGTCAAAGAGTCAAAGGGAGCAAGAGGCAGTAATTCTGCCTCCAACAGATGAATTTGTGTTTATTAGTACACAGCGAAGGGCAGACTCTCTCCCATGAGAAACTGAGGAAACTACCAGGGAAAAAGCTCGTAGTCACTCTTTATAGGGGTGGGGTGAGGAGCTTCAGAAGGAGGAAATTGTTGCCACCTGAAGAAGCTCTCCTGTCACCTCTCCTTCCTGAAATTGTTTACCCAAGGGACACTGGCTATTTTGTCTCTTCAGATATACCTTTTGAGGTCGACAAAAAAGTCTGAGGGATATCATCTGTAATCTCATGGGAATCCTGTATCACAACTGAATCACTCGGTCAGTGATCATGTCAACAAATGCGATAGTGCAACCTTAAGAGAACAAATGTCTCAATGGAGTAAATTATACACATTTAGAATATGTTCTTATATAAGAAACGAATAATCTATGGGGAAACTGCTCTAATTATGATGAGAAAAATGACAATATTTTCATTGTTATTTGTAAAAGTAGGCTAAAAGCAAACTTGCTAATATAGACTAGCATAAGAAACAGTCACTGAAACATGGAAGTATTATTCACATCTAGGGATCTTGGTTGTGTTTGTTTTTCTGTCAGTTAAAGAATTAAACATTAGGAAGGCAGGTAGCATCTGAGAAGCCTCAGATGGAACAAACGGAAGCAGATTGAATCTGAGTTTTAAAAAGAGTTTTATTGTGGGTGTAGTTGCACAGGCATGCAGCCTGAACACACAGAGAAAAGGATCCTCTATGAAGTGGTCAGGGAGAGGGGTGGCCCAGAAGCCCAAAATATCATTTATTTCCCAGGGCTGAGGATTTTAAAGTCTTTGATGAGTCTTCTTCTGCTAATAGAGTTTTCAGTTTATAGAAAGAACATGTTCTGATTGATCAAGCAACTTGTGTTTTCATAGAAGAGAATTTCTGTGAATTAAATAATTTTGTGTAAACATTTGTTCAGCTATTAATATTTTTCCAATTTCATAGCATTTGTCTTATTCAGTCCAACTCTTTCCTACTCTCTGCAGTTTGTTTTCTGGATAGAAAACAATTTTAATATTATAATTTATTTAAATATTTATAATTATAAATTACAATTAAAGGATGAAAACTTTTCAAGGACTGTTAAACTCTCCAGATCTAATGGAGAAACCTCTGTGTGTTGTGGAGAGTCTTTTCTCTGTTTGTGCTAGCTCTATGTGTGTGTTTCCTCACTCCTAATAAAAGCCTGTCTTACAGGCTGATTCTATCTGCTCCTGATGGTTTTATTTGAGAATTTCCCTGCTGTTCTCTGTGGTACTAGAAGTTTTAGTCCCCTTTTAATTCTTTAACTGGCAGAGAAAATGAACCCAATCAAGATCCATAGGTGGTAAAAGTATTTCTAAAAGTAAACAGACATCTGGCATGAGTTTGCATTTATCTAAGACTATTTTCTGCAGTTTAGGTTCACAGTAAAATTGAGGGGAAAAATCAGGCCTTTGCAGCATTTCCCAGGATCCACACAGACACATCCTCAATGAACTTGTTTTGACTTAGCATTAGCTCTGAAGTTTGCAGCTTACAAAATGATTTTGTCTGAATGTTATGTGTCCTGGTGGTATTAAAGGGTTAATAACTTAAAAGCCTCAGTTGTGTGGAGAATCTCTAGACATGACTGTTGACCTTACTGATAACACGTGTGTTCTGTAAGGAACTAGGAAGCTCCTGCTAAGGGAGTCCACAGCCTAGTGTTGCCTCCTAAACAAAGGAACCTCTTCCCCACCCCAGAAGAACAAGCTTCCCTCCAGGTGAGATCAACATACCCTACCTACTTCATTGGTAATTACCTCTTTGAGACTGTAGGGGTACTGCCCTGAAAGTGAACTCTTCTAACCACAAATTTCCCAATAAATTTCTTCCCAATAAAACTCTGGCAGCTGAAAGAGTCAAATGCAGGTACTTACACCCAACCAATGGACGGAAGATAGGGACCCCTGGGGTTGAATTAAGAAAAAACTAGGAGAAGCTAGGGAGGGCACATATAGGAAGATTAGTAGTCTCAACTTACCTGGGCCCCTGAGATCTCTCAGACACTGAGCCACCAACCAGGCAGTATACACTAGCTGATATGAGGCCCCGACCCATATATAGCAGAGGACTGCCTGGTCTGGCCTCAATGAAAGAAGATACACCTAACCCTGGGGAGACTTGAGGCCTCAGGGAGTGGGGAGGTCTGGTGAGAGGTAAGGGTGGGGACATCTTTTTGGAGACAGGGTGGGGTGGGGGAGGAATAGAATGAGGGACAGTCAACAGATGAACCAGAAGGGGGATAACGACTGGACTGTTATAAATAAGTTTAAATAATAGTAATATTAATAATACTAATACTAAATCCCTTGTGTCACGTGCACCCAGTCTCCACCACTAAGAGACACAGGTGTCATCACTTGTTCAAGTCAAAGAATAATTCTGTTCCTGTAGAATTTGTTCTCTCATTTCCTTGGTTTCCAAGTCTACTCTATCAGTCATGATTTAACAGATTTGTATGAATTTCACTATGACCTATATGCACCTTGTCCTAAGTTCTCTGCTACCTTGTCCTAAGTTCTGTGCTTTCGGCTCATTCATCCACCCTTCTCACCAACCATACCAAATTCTTATCTTTTGAGTAATTATGCAGTTTTTGTTTTCTGGAGTATTTTAGGATTGGAGTAAGACTGTGTTGATGTCTTTAGTTTGGGTTCTTTCATAAAGTAAGGTGGTTTCTCTTTTGAATTGATATCTCGATTGATTTTTTCCCAGCTTCATCAGACATTATTTATTGTACTGAAGAACATGTCCTTATAAGGGTGAAGTAGAGCATACACATTAATTAGCTAGATGCAAGATATTGAGAGGCCCAGAAACCAGTAAACAAGGTTTACCCAGTACCAAGGTCATAAAATCTGCTATGCAAAGAACAGCCTGGAGATAACCACAAGTTACATGGGTTGGTTTCTGATTGGCTTGTATCCAGGTGGTCCGTGGACTGTACTCCTTTGTCATTAACATTAACAAAAAGATGAGATAACAAAACCATATAAGGCTGCCCAGCACAGATGGCCCATCCTGAGATAAGATGAAGTTTTAGAGTGCCTAACCTTAGATAAACTTCCCCAAGTTCTCTACAAAAAGAGTTGTGTGCCTTCGTGTGGTGTCACCATTATGATCAATGGTTGACCCCTAAATGCTGGCAATTTCTGCAGGATAAACGTTCTTTGCCTTTGATACGACTTGAGTCTGAGGTCTTCTTTTAGATTCTTAGACCCTAGTAATATCTGATTACTTTTGAATATATAGATTTTATGTTGACAAAAGCCTCCTAATCCTTTACATCAATTCCAACATGTATAAATGTGTTGGCATTGTAGGTTCATTTCGTTTTGTTCACTTTAGTAGGAAAGTGGAAAACTGTCTTTAAAAAGGAATGTGCATCTTATACTACCGCATCATATTTTACTATCTATTCTTAGTTGGATCTAAATTTCTAAGTAAATTTAAGTATTGATATTCTAGGATATTGGGTCCTATATATTAATATAAATATTTGATTTTAAGTTATGCAATAAAAATGGAGAGATTTCTTTAACTGCATCTAAATAAGAGCATGCAGAATGTGTTCAGAGGAACTTGAATATCCTTATCTCCATGAAAAAGGGAAAAATAAAAATAATTTAAACAAAGTGTTGAGTGGAACATGTGTAGCTGAAACACTTGATTTTCCCTAAAATATCTGAGTAATTACTTGAATTTCCTACTTTATCATTTGTCCATGGACAGCTGGTATCAGGCTATAAAAACAACAGTAATTGGAGGCACAAATAGTTCTTTTAATTGCTCTAAAAGTCTAAAATTCAGGTTTTTGTTGTCCAGAAGTATTCTAATAATGTGTAACAGCTGATTAACAATTGGTTCATTTTTATGTTGTAGAAAAGTGAAATGTGAATGTAAAATTGAAGAGTAATTCTAAACCAAGGTGAGTTATTACTGCTTTTCACTGCAGTTGCTAGTTGAAAAAGTGGGATTTGAGATAAGATCATTTACACTTAAAAGTGAATAGAAGAAATATATTAAAAAGGGAATAGGCCTGTGCAGTTGTCAAGAATAAATTTTTAAAAATCTATAGCATTTTTTTTGCATTTATGTCATAGACTTTAAAAAATAATCATGACAATATTTAAGGGTTCATAAATATAAAATTATCTTATTCTGGAGAAATGTTTGAGTGCATTTTTCAAAAGATCTTTAAGGTATTTTGAGAACAAAAAAAAATATGAACAATTGGATTTTGCAGAGTACTTGGAAAGGAAATGGGCATGAAATGATGATGATGCAAGCAATAAATCTTGACTTTCAGTCCCTAACACCTGCAGAAAACATCAGGCATACCCACACATGTATATATCTGAAGCATTATTGAGCAGAGGCCTATGGATCCAGAAGACCTATTAGCCAGCCAGCCCACCTTAACACACACACAGACACACACACACACATAGACACACAGAGACACATAGACACACAGACACACACACACACAGACACACACACACACACACACACACAGACACACACACACACACACACACACACACACACACACACACACACACAGACACACACACATACACCAGTAATAATATAGTAAAAGTAAAATCAAAAGAATTGACAAGCTATTTTTGCTTTATGATGACTTTTCAAAAGAGCATACTAAATATGTACTAAACTAGAAAAAGAACCAATTTTAAAAATTCTGAGTTTAGAAGGTTTTTGATCAGTGTTTTATTTGCTAGTTTATTTGCTAGCAGTGTTTAATTTGCTAATTTCGTTTGCATCCTTTTGACTCAGCGATGGTTCAAGTCTGATGTTATATGTCTATGCTTTACAATTCCAAGTTTCCTTCTGGTTTTAATATACATGTTTTTATTAATTGCATTTTGTATATCTGTGTTAAAAGACCATGACTATGGTAACCTATAGAATAATGAACTCATTTTGACTTATGGTCTTAGAAATTGGAATACATAACAAAGACACAACAGTTAACTAGTAAGGGGCTTTTAGGGATCCCACTTGGGATTCAATAATAAGAATGCAAAGACATATGTTTAGTATAAGGCTTTTAGCCCGTTTTCTGAGAAAGTTCTTCAGCTACCCTTCTGCTTTCGTCCCTCTCCCTTAGCTCAATCTGCCTACTTTTTAATTTACTAAAAGCCATATTCCTTTCTCATAAAAATATACTAGCATAGTGAGAGATGTTCCACAGTTTATCCACTCTGAGCTGATCAGCAGCAGGGCTATAACTTAGTGTTGCCACACTGAGGACAATGTGACCTTCTATGACCTCCCCTACTGTTGCTTACTTTTTAACAAGAAAATCTCAGAGAAGCCTGTTTTGAAACAGGTGAGGAAGTGACAAACATTTACATATCCTGCTAGTCACATGCTGTACAGCAATCAATAATTGAGAATTCATGAACATACCTTTATAGCCAGTTGATACAATTTATGTGTGAAGGTGGGATATCCCAACAGACAACAGACATGGCAGCAGGGGAGCGGGGAGCTAAGACGTTACTTCTTAAACCACACGCACAAAGAAAAGTGAGTGACTTCACTAAAGCAAGGCTTTTAACTCTTAAAATTTGTTCTCAGATGTGATCTTTCACTAGAACATACCATGGCACAGAAACCTGGAAATCCCTCACAACAGCGCCAACAACTGGAACCAAGTTTGCAAATGCCTGAGACTATCGGTGACACATACCATTCACACCATCACACTGTCTTTGTATTCAGCCAAAGTTTATGGTTTTTTTTTTCTATTTTTTTTTTAATTTGCTACATGTGATTTGTTTCTCAACATGTGGTACAACTTGGAAGGAGTTTGTTGTCACCTACAAATATACACTCTACTACTTTTTGGAAAATGCTCAGTCTCTCTTACTTTTATTCTCTTTTATTTATTATTCTTACTTTTATTTATTCTATTCCAGAATACTGTGATAGTTTGTGTGTGCTTGGCCCAGGGAATAGAACTATTAGGAAGTGTGGCCTTGTTGGAGTAGGTGTGTCACTGTGGATGTGGGTTTAAGACCCTCCCTCTAGCTGTCTGAAAGTCATTCTTCCACTAGCAGTCTTCAAATGAAGATGTAGAACTCTTCAGTCAATAGATGTTGCCATTCTCCCACCTTGATGATGTTGTACTGAATCTGTGAACCTGTAAGTCAGCTCCAAATATATCATATCCTTTATATGACTTGCCTTGGTCATAGTGTCTGTTCACTGCAGTAAAACCCAAAGACAAGTATTCTTCAATTATACTCTTTATTGAATTTGTAAATATATATAATATTATATTATATTTATATATTATATATATATATTATTATATTATATATATTATTATAACCATAATTGACAATATAGAGTATGCTATCCATTTACTTGTTTGAGACATATAGACACATAAAACAAAGTTAGAATTATTAAGACATTCTCCCTATTAAAGGCATTGCTCATATGTAGTTTATCTTCCAAAACTTTTGTTTATTTATTTGTTTACATGGTCTTCATTTGCTCAAGGCTCTTTGGGGTCTGTATGGAAATTGTCTTATCCATTTGTTATTCCATCAGAGTATTATTATTTTGTGATTTCCACACCAGGCTTACTATGTTATTTAAAGTTTTCATATTACATGTATTCATGTTTTTTGTTTATGCTATGATGCTCAGTTGGTGTTAACTAGTACAATGTTCCGTATTTAAAAATATATCATAGTAAATACTATCACATCTTATGTGTATTTTCTATAATTCTTTCCTCTAACCTATTTAAAATTACAGATACTTATTCTACTTGTAGAAATCTTAGTTTCAAAGTACATCATCATTTAAAAAATATTTCATTTGTTAATTATAGCTATAAAGAAACATATGTATTTGTCTAGGGTGCAATGGCCTATGTTGAAAAATAAAGACTAAGTTTGTTTATGTATTTTTTGAAGCAGGTCACAGCTGACTAAAAATAGGTCTATGACAAGTATTGCATGGAAAATCTTGTAGAAATGAAACTAAGGTAAAACAAATGTGTGAAAATGTAGGTGATCAGATTTATGTGCTATTGTCCTGGGATCTCCATTGGCAGACATTGAGCTGGAAAGCTCTTCCTGAGCCCAGTGTGTCAAGTTGCCTTAGCATCTATTCTATTGTGAAGAGGCTTAATGAGAAACGTGACTCTTCTAAAAAAATCACTTAACTGGGGGGATTGTTTACAGATTTAGAGGGTTAGTCCATGATCATCATGGTGACAAGCACACAGATATAGCACTAAAGTAGTAGCTGAGAGCTTTACAACTACAGGCAGTAAGGAAAGAGAGAGACCTTTTGAATCCCCAATGCCTAGTCTCAATGACAGATACTCTCCAACAAAGCCATAGTTACTCCAGCCAGTCATAACTCCTAATCCTTCCCAAATATTTATACTCCTTGGTGACTAAGCATTCAAATATAGATAGATGCCTTGCACGGTGGGGGATGCTCAATTAAGGAAATGCCTCCAGGAGCTGGGACTATAATCAGCTCTGTAGGACATCTTCTTAATTGGTCATAGATAGGAGAGGACACAGCTTCTTGTTGTTGGTGATATACCTAGGCTGGAGATCCTGGGTTCTTTCTATAAGAAGACAGACTGAACAAGTCATAGGAAAGAGACCACTCAGCTCTGCATCAGTTCCTGCCTCTAAGTTTCTTCCTTGTTTGATTTTTTCTGACTTTCTTCGATGATGAACAGTGACATCAAAGTGGAAGCCTAATAAACACTTTCCTCCCCATCTTGCTTTTTTGTCAGGATGTTTCATCACAGCAATAGTAACCTAATTAAGACACCTTTGTTTATAATAAATTTATCATTTATTACTAACAAAGGTTAAGCCATGATTCCTAATATTAATATTTGTTTTCCTTAAACTATTATCACCTGAATTTGATTATATTTATGCACATTATTCACCAGAAAAAAGTCTTCAGAGTTTTGAATACATTTCTTGAAAGAAAAATGTTTTGCAAAATACTGCATAATCTCTTGAAAAATGAATGGAACTTTAAAAGCTTTGATACCACTGTTTTCAAGCTGAGAGCTAAAGACCATCCAAGGGCTGTCACTCCTTAATATGTACTTTCTTGAACCTTGCTGATATCTCTGTGCAGTCTAAGCATCATATAAAGATGGAATAATTGTATATTATTGTTCTACAGTAAAAGGGGATGTGTAGGAAGGACACAAATGAAAGGAAGATACCAGAATGAGAAGGCTAGATCTACTTTCCTATACACAAATAAGAAAGAGTTTGACTAATTATTCAGGGTGGTTTTTATAATAAAGAAGTAAAAGTGACGTGAGTGACTTTTTAAAAATCTAATCAAAGAAAAGGAAAAACCTTCTAGTTTCTTGAGTAGTAGATACCAATGCTGCTACAAATAATATTCTGTATTTCCCATGTCCTAAAGTATGAAGCTGTATTTTCTTCATATAATTCCATGAAACAATTTATTGAATCACACTGATAAATTCCATGAGAGAGTTTGAGTGACTTTTATTTATCCAAAAAATTGAATTTTCCTGAGTCAAAACAGTACAATTCTTCACATCAAGCTTGTTTCTCTTTGAAAATATATTTTAGAATAACATATTATTTGAATTTGCATTTAGTGTGTTGTTTATGATATCATTATTTTGAGTGAATTAATAAGACTTTGATTTCTCTTCAACAATCAACTATTTCTCTGCTCTTAATAATTTCTGAGGAAATCTTTATGGTCTCAAAGGGGTAGAAAACAAATATGCACTCAAGCTTACTCACCCAGCACTGCTCAGTTTCCACTATCTTCTTTTTACTGTGTTTTTATTAGTTGCTATCTGATAGGACTAAGGGGAATATGCCCTGTTTTTTTGTAACCCATGCTGAATCCAAACCTTCACTGGCTGCTGCAGATAGCTTTATTCCCTGTTCAATGGACTCCTGACATTACACATTACATACATTCATGAATTTAAATGACTTAAATTTGATCCTTCCTCCTCTCAAAAACATTCCTTTGCTATGATCATATATCAGTTTATAAGACTTCTTTTCAGACTAGAAGATTATCTCAAGCAGAGAATTGAATGAAACTCTTCTCAGAATCTGTAGCATGTTTTGTATTTGGTCATTGAATGAAACTCACTACCTCATATACTTTACCAAAGGTTTTTGTTGATGATGATGAAAAAATTCATTTAATAGGAGTTATTCTATTAAACCTAAACTACTATACAGTATGTTTTCAATACAGTGTTTATTCTCTAGGATATAGTCATATTAACATTTTCCCTTCTTCATGGAAATACAGATATACATAAATGAATAAACAGACTGGCAATTTTCTAAAAATCCATATTTTAAATAAAATTCATTATAGTCTAAATTGTGATACATTTTCTCTAACTTCAAAACAGCTCTCATTATGTTGGTTGTCAAGATTGTTTATACTTTAAATGTACTGCATTTAGGATAATAATTAACATATATTAATACAGTTTTTAAAATTTCTACTTCAGGTCATAACAAAAATTAATAATCATATCAGTACTAAGGAAATCAAGATGTGGTTGAGTCTGACATTATTATATTTTAGAATATCAAATTATTAGTTTTCCAGACCATTAAAATGTTGAGCTATTTTCTGACCATAAAGTTTTTTCCTTTCTCAAAATGTAAATTGATTCCTACAGTAAAATCACTTTATATCTCCTATATTTGCTACATTTTACATATAAAATTTATATGCTTTAACACAGCAGTAGCTTGTTATTTTTGTTATTTACTAACTAGGATTTAGTTATTTCTTTCCATTCCCAAACTGAAGTATGCTTGATTTGTTTATGATTTAGACAGATTGTACTTGAAGATACTAACAATAGGAAGAACCAGTTCTTGTGTAAATATATATCTTAAAATATCTTGGCTATGTATCCAAGTGTGCAAATAAAGAATCATGAAGTATGCCCATGTTTAAGTAATTAAAAGACAGACAAGTGGTTTCTGTCTTTTTTTTTTCTAAAGGGGAATGTTAGCCAATCCTCCTTTGCTATTAGAAAACTTGATAAGAGAAGTCATTTGTCCCACATTCTAATAAGTATTGTGATTATTAGATTTCCTATTCTATTTGTGTATGTGTATATTGATGGTTACTAACATTTTAACTTAACTCTCTCAGTAACTAATATGTTATTGCTTTTAAAAAGACATCTAATTTTAAAATGTTTTTTTTAATTGTGCTAATATTGCTATTATTTATTGTGGAGGTTTGGTCCTTTGCTACGTATTGTAATGATAAATTTTGGCCCCCAAGGCATGGTTGCCCACAAGGATGAGAAAATCCACACATACAATGTGACTTAGATCCTTAATTTGAGACTATAGTTTAAATAAAGGTGCTGACAGCCTTTAGCTGAGCAAGAGATAGGCAGAGTTTGGGTTCTCAGGCTTAGGATATGAGGAGAGACCATGAGAAGAAGAGAGGGGAGAAGAAGCTGAGAGGGAAGAATATGCCATGGGGTATGAATATTGAAAACATGGCCATGAGGGCTGGTTAATTGGAGTTAAGAGAAGCCCAAGCAGAACATAAGTCCTATTGTGAGTTTATTGATGGGAAAGTAGATACTGTAGAGGATCGATATCTGTCCAGCTGTAGTAGTGGACTAACTATTTACCTCTACATTCCATATTATTAATGTATACCATATGTCATCGTTAGCAAGAATTTTTTAATAATCAATTATATAATTAGAAGCATAACTTTAAAAGTTATAGTTTCATTAAGATAAATTATATATATGAAAATACAATTTTCACAGATTAGTTATAATTAGAATGGCTTTTATTATAATTTAAACTATAAGAGTATAAGCACTCTCATGAAATCCAAGGAGAATATACAACAAAATCATGAAACAAATGTTTCTAAATCACATTTAGTAGCATAAAATCTACAAATTCACAGAAATGTTTTTGAAATGGACAATGAAGTTAAGAAGTGCATTAAAAAAATGTTAGGTCTTTTAGAAATTGGCAACGAAACAGCAGATAGTCTGGAAATGGTCCTGAACATGTATTTTTTTATATATCTTCATAAATTATATATATGTATAATATATGTGTGTGTGTGTGTGTGTGTGTGTGTGTGTGTGTGTGTGTGTGTGTGTGACTATTATCTAACATTTGTGCTAATAAAGACACGGGAAGTGTAAACTGAGATATAAACCTGCTAGCCCAATAAGGTAACTTTATTTTCTTAACTACATACAAAATACCTACTTACAAGCCTGATTCTACTACTAAACTCTTAGCCTTTTAGATATCTCTTTCTATCTATTTCATCGAAACCAAAGGGGGATCCTTAGCTCAATTTCCTAGAATATTGTTTTACTTATGTACTACCAGCTACCTCTCTTTTGTTCCTGTAAGCCCAAAGAGAATCCCTCTTACCCAGACCTTCTTCCATAAATGCTCTATGAGAGAGAGAGAGAGAGAGAGAGAGAGAGAGAGAGAGAGAGAGAGAG
>JANHMN010000013.1:2613782-2652549 GCA_030674055.1 Rhabdomys pumilio | reverse complement strand
GAGAGAGAGAGAGAGAGAGAGAGAGAGAGAGAGAGAGAGAGAGAGAGCTGAAAGGTGAAAGGCACATTTACTTATAAAAGAAATCTCTAGCTCCTCCCCTACAAACTTGAACAGCTGCTAAACCATGTAACTGTCATGGAGGGGGCTCCAACCCAAGTCATTTGGAGCTGAATCGCTTCACCTTTAAAATGAGGTAGCCTCAAGCTACCAGCAGAGTAAAAGAATATAAGGCCTCTTATGTTATACATTTTTACCTTAAAGTAGGCAAGAAATTTCCATTCTTTAGCATTTTCTTCTATATCCAGTTCTGGGTATGACTAGCACAAACTTAGTATCATTTCAAAGAGTGGTAAGAAAGCACAGTGATGTATAGGAAAAATCAAGTCACTACATTATATAACAAATCAGATTTCTTTACGTACTTATTACGAATAAACATAGACATAAGTAATAAAAGCATAATAACAATAAATAAATATAAAGTACTATCTTTTTAAACCATGACATAATCCAATACATTAAATAAACTGCATATATTAGATAAATTATTTAAGTGGTGGTATGTTGATAAAATCTATTTTTTAACTTATCCAAAGAACTTTAGACAACACTCAGTATGTATATGTATATATGTATTTGATGTATATTCAAAAATTAAATAAGAGACCAGTATTCTAATTGGGAAATATTAGCCCACATTTTAGAAATAGAACTGGTTAGTGGTAGGTACATGTAGACATATTTGCAAGAGCTTTGCTCATTAGGAAAATGTCAAACAAAAAGTTCACCCTGCATCCCTTAGTTTAATGGTGAAAATTTTGCCTCTTAACTACTGAGAAAATTTTCTAGAGCTCTCAGCCCTTGAATGTAGCTTGTAAAAATCATACATTGCCTTTAAATACTATTTAGTACTATTTAGTAGCTTTTCATAATGTAGTAAATTTACCCCATTGTTTGCCATTTTCACTCTTTTATAAACAAAAAATAGTTATTTTAAAATATTTACCATTATATTATAATAACTAAAACTCAGGAAAAGTCAACAGATATATATTTATTTTATTTTGTAAAACTGTCAATTCATGCAGATGTGAGTAAAATATTCTTTGTCAAGCTATGGAAAGAGTATAGGCATGAGGAATAGTAGTATATTCATATCTGTAAGCTCTGAATGTAGAAAGACACTTTAGGTAGAACAGTATTAAAAGATCCTGAGTGCTTACTCCACATAGATATTATTGTGACTTAGAAAAAGAGAAGTTTAATGTTTAGTAGATAAATACAATGGGGTTTGACAATGTACATAGAAATCAGCTAAAATCTCTTGTAATGATACAGAGATCAATAGTAAACAGAGAATAAGACATGGCCATGCATGTATAAAGTTGCTATACTTATGGATAAATAATCTTTAGAATTATTCTGCAGATTTTAAAGATAATAAGTAGTGTCAGATTCATTTTAATGTATCACTTTAATTAAATAGCTATCATGTTCATACCTTTTACAAGTCTATTACATTTTGAAATAAAAATTAGCTTTCTATTTCACTGACATATAAATAATAGAAAACTATTACAATACACTTTAAAGTCTAAAGCAATTTATATGGTAATTTATGACTTCTTAATATCTCAAAGAAAATCATTGTATGGGTTCTATAATAAGATTGCCATCACTCGTTTACAAGTAATTTAGGAAGAGTCTCAACAGAGCATCCTTCCTTTCTAGACCTGGCTAAATGAGAGATAGCGCTTGAGTTTTAGCTGCATTAAAAAGAAATCTTGTCATTCATGTACCTAGAGAATTGCCAATACAGGCTTTCTAAAACCAGAGACTCATGTTTAACTTACTAGGTATTCTGTTTAAATCTGAAATTATTTCAACTCTGAAGCACATTTTTTTCAGAGTCTCTATTGTAGTTTTCTTGCACGTCTACCTTAAACTTGCCTTTATTCCTTGCTATACCTCTAGTAAATTTTCTAATATTTTCTATTCATTTTGGGTTCACCACAAAGTTACTTATCTTTATCTGTCTGCCTGTTTGCCTGTCTGTATTCTGTCTATGATATAATTATACCAGTGTATAAAATATACATATATCATACACATATATATGTAATGATAAAAAATCAAAATGCCTTTTTGTTTTGGCTTTGAAAAGTATTCCTAAGCACATAGGAAGTACTGAGAACAAAATCAGTGGATGCTGCTGGAGGATGACCTCCATTTCAAGTCTCTGAACTGGTCCAAAACAAGATTAGACTGTGATTTTGATGATTGTCAGCAAAGAACGAGAAAGAGAGAAACCGAACACCAGGCATTGTTTTTTAAGTCGTGGTACCTAAAATTACTGTGCATTGTTGACTTTACTCTCTGTCAAGGCTAACCCTTCCTCACAAGTACAAGCACTCCAGGAGGTAGTAGTGTAGGGCAAAGATTAATGTCCTCTATTTATTTTTAGAAACTTCAAAGACCACATTTTATCAAATTGTGTTTTGATTTTGAAGTCTATTCATTTATGTCTATCAATGTTTAATTTTCTATTGTATAGAATTTTGACAATAAGTCTATATTAGGTGAAATATTCAGAAGGACTGAAGGATATTTATGGCATAGACATCACCAGCACATACTTTATTTCCTGTGTACTATATTTAATAATTTCACAAACTTCAATAATTATTTTTTAGAGAATACTACTTTTATTGAATTATGTCCTTACCTATAATATTTACTGTAGTGGTAGTTAGTAAAACTGCCTTGTGCTCCTGATAGGTTATATGCATGCGTTTACCCAAAGTCTATCTGTATTTGTGAATGAAAGACATACATGCACACGCACACACACATGCACACACACATTAATTCTAAAAATGTCTTGACTAACTCAAAGACTGAGCAGTACTAATCCTCTTCAAGGTTAGCATTCTTTTCCTCTGGTACTTTTGGCTGAATGCCCTCTGATTCTATATTTTATCTTCATTGCCCTTGCTTCTTATGGCTGCCCTCCTGGTCTCTGCTGCCCAAGACACTTATGGGCAGCCCTTCTGGGAACCACATTCCTTCTCACCTACATTTTTGATGATTTTCTCTTTGCAGCTCTAAATCTGATTCATCTCCCTTTGAATCCTGGTGATTCTCTTCTTCTTCTCTTCCAGTTCTAGCTGTGCAGACCCAAAGTCCTGCCTCAGTCTATCTAGCCAGTCATTTGCCATTGGCCATTAGCTTTTTATTGAACAATCAAAAACCAATTGGGAACAAGGAGCTTCAGTGTTTGGACATGCAGATTATCAATATTGGGGGCCAGATTAATGCAAAGTATTAGAACCAATCCCTATCAATGTACAATAATTGTTGTAAATATTCATATTATTCTTTTCTCTGTCAATCATCCCATGAACAATGTTCTTATTTTAGCAAGACAGTTTTTTCTATATTTACACTCTGGTAGATTTACTATATTCTATATTATCAAGAAAGTTTCTGGATATTGGGTGCAGAAACAATCTGTGGATGATCTTTATGGATGGAGAGGATTAGGTAAGAGAGAATACTCCTCTTAGGGAGGAAGCTCTGAGGGAGATGCTGAGCTTTGGGAAAATGAAATATACAGACTGTCATTGGTAGCATGAATTGAGCACAACCATTTTCCCAGATGACAAATGATGACAAAGACAAATACAGAAATAAATAATTTTTGTAAGTTTTAGTGTCTTGTTGGTCCACTCAATACTGAATTTTAGCTGGCTGAATAAATTCTGAAGCCAGGGGAAATTTAGCAATTTTAAAAAAGATTCCCAGACTGTTGGTAATCAAATATAACAGTAAGTGCTCAATGTCTTAGAGAAAATAAATTTAGGGTAAAATCATAAAGAACCTTAACATTAAAGGAATAATTTAGAAATAAGAAGCTACTTAAAAAATATAACATAACCATTCAAGAAGAAAACTACTTTGGTAGTTAGTTTTTGACAAGTTAGGGAGAAAACACATATGACAATTAAATGTATAAGGATGAATTAGACCAATTTTCAGGATTTTTATAAGATTAAGGGTAATATTCAATTTCTTTCAGCCTAATAAACATATAAAATACTATCAAAACATTGAATAAATGCTAAGAGAAATGTTTGAATGCAAAGGAATTCTCTAAATGTAGTATGCTAGTTGAGTATTTTTGCAAAAATAAAGAGAACAATTTTAAAAGAAAGCTAAAAATCTTTAGGAATAATTCTTGGAACAGTTATAACAGTTATAAGGTGAGTTAAGGTTATATGCATTTAGTGAGCACATGTTAATCAAAATGAATCTCAAAATAAAAGTATAAGTATTAAACATTATGAGACAAAAATTCTGATATTCAATTAATATGAAGGTTTTTTCATGCAAATCCAAGTAGTATCAACAGAGTATAGTAGAAAAAGTAATAACTCAAGAGAAAAAATTATTTTTAGACCTGTTCATTTAATATTTAATGTCAGATAAATTTTATGTCATTTTGGAGATATTTAAGAAATATTTTTATAACATCCAAAAATATTCAATCTTTCTTCAACTCCAAAAACTTATTTAAAGCATAATACAACATATGACAAATACATTTATGAAATATTTTTATTATATATTATGGTAAAATAAAGTATACTGTATATGGAATAATATGAACACACCAAAGAATTAATGGGTTTCAAAAAGTGAGTATCTGTTTTTCTATCTATCTATCTATCTATCTATCTATCTATCTATCTATCTATCTATAATTTATTATCTATATACCTATCTATATCTCTCTGTTTCTAATTATATAACTTGTCAATGGATAGATGAATATAACTTTCCTATATACATGCAAGATCTGAGTGAACATGTCCGTTCAAATCATGTAACTATGATTACATTTTAATCAATCTATATTTCTGATAGTAGAAAACTTTAAAAAGCCATTACAATGTTTTTGTTCTTTTGAGTATTTTATGTTGTTGTTAGTAAATATGATATTTGTCAAAAAACATGTTTGGGAAGATGCATGTTTATTTTTCTGTGTAAGAAGCTGTTTGCAATTTGATTTTATTCAAACATGAAGGAAAAGAAGCAGGTGTGTTATTGTGGAACTTCTATTTAAATGTTATGTCTGTAATCACCATGCCTAAGTTCTATTCAAATCAATGATTTCAGTTTCCACTGACTGAAGAGTGTTTGCTGATTTATTGTCAATTGTTATTTGAATGACTGACATACTCTTAATTATTATGAACAGCATGGCTTCATATATAGACACACATTTCAGACACACACACACTGTTTTTTCAATGATTTTTTAATCAATTTTTTAATCCAAATCATTATACATGTTTAGGAAACTCTTCAGATTGTTTAAGATTTTGAAATAATTCAGAAACTTTAATTTATGCATGCATATTAAAATATATTCTAGAAACCTAAATGAATGATTTGATTTATACATAAAAATACCTATATAATCATGTAGCATCTATATTTGTCAAATAAATTTTTACTCATAGTTATTGATATAAATTAAATATGAACATCAAAGTACATTTAATAATTATTTTAGAGTTTTATAAATATTTTTTGTTCATATTAACCCTGACTCCTTCCAGTTCAACCTATACCTCCCTGAACATTGATATTCTTCTTTTTCTTTTCTTTTTAAAAGACATTATTTATGTTTGTTTGTTGGTTTTTGAGACATGTTTCTTCTATGTAGCACTCGCTATCCTGGAACTCACTCTCTATACCAGCCTGGCCTCGAACTCATACAGATCCACTTGCCTCTGTCTCTTGAATGCTGGAATTAAATGTGTATGTCACCACACCCAGCTTATTTTCTTTCAAAAATTCATTGAGTCTTGTTTGTGTTACCCAATACTATAGGACCATGAAATGACAGCATGTTTTCTGGTCGAGCACTGGGTAGAGATAGCCAGAGACACAGCAGATTAGAGACCTCACAGATTTTCCTGGAAGGGACAGCATGCATTTTGCTATGCTCTCAGACTCCAGGCTCCTGACATGAGGCCAAAGACCTCCTCTGATCCACCTCTATTGATTCATGTCTTTCAGGCAAGTAGGACAATGCCCCTACTAGCCCCTCCACAGGTAGAAGGTGTGACTAGAGGCCACAGAGCCTCAAAACATCTCCGTATTCCTGAGTTACTTAAAGGCCAGAGAGCATAGCCAATAAGCATTCCTTCCCAGACCCTCCTCCTTGCAAAAGGTATTTAATCTCAGGCCCACTCTGAGACTATAGGGTATAGCTTCATCCACTTTTCACCATGAATATAAACATTTTAAGACCTGGACTACCTCTCTTCTTTGGGGCCTGCTGTGGGGAACCATGGAGGTCTTCAACTACTCTGTTTAACCATAGATGACCTTTCTACTTTCCAGCCACAGGAGACCAAGCCATTATTCAGCCAAGCAAGTCACTGTGACCAAGAGTCTCATTCCCTTCAGTGCACTGCCAGAGCTCATCTTCTCCCCCTTGCCCCTTTGGTTGCTGTTCGATCCAGCCAGTATACCCCATCTTGGTCCTTACACAGCCTCTCAGCGGTGCCTGAGAGTTGAAGGGCTTGAGACCAGTCAGTCCCTGGCTGCCTTCTGGCCTGGGGATTCTCAACCTAAGAGCTCCAGCCTCCACGGGGGTCTCAGACTGTGTACTTTCCACACCTGGAGTAAAGTCCTAAGGCTTCTCACAGCCTAACTTCTGAGCAGTGTGCATGGCATGAACTCAGTCAAATTCTTGAGTCTCTGCCTCTCTGAGCCTTGGCCCAGCCTCTTGGGGCAGCAGACACAGGGGACCCACAACTCAGCCCAACAGGACCCACGCCCATGCTCATGCTACAGCCCAACACAATACTGCTCCATATTCTGTTAGCCTGAATATGGCTAACCTAACAGGGCTCATATACCTAAAATAAATGACTCTACCATCAACTATCTCTTCCAGAAACTATGAAATGCAAATAGCACCCCAGCTACTGCTGCAATTTAAATCCTACCACACCCAGCCCACTCCATGATGAGAATTTTCTTGCTTTGATCTTTTGTAGGCCTTGTATATCTCACAATTTCTGTGAGTTTATATATGCCACCGTCCAGAAAACTATTTTGTCCTTGGGCTAGCATTTGTTTATGTGGATCATTGGGTTAGCATATTTTGGTGTTTGCTTTTTCCAGAACGTATATCTTCAGACTTAATATTTCTGATTTATTAAGTTATAGATTATACTAAGGATGTTTGAAAAAACCGAAGGGAAACATTATTTTATAGTTATTTAAAAATTCATGTAACAAATATGTGTGTGTGCTGTCTCTGTATGTAAAATACTTTAATGAAGTTATGCCACACAAGCAATTGTGATCCCCCAAGAGCTATGAATTACATAACAAACACACCAGTTCATTCCAGTCATGGAAAAACTCTTTGGAGGTATTAGTCAGGAAATAGAAGAGATTTTTAAAACTATATAAGCTATTTACAGTGCCCTTGTTTGCCTTACATAACTTGAATGTTAGACAATATTGCTGAAGAAGCTACATACTTCAGACACAGGACATGGAAAAAAGTGAGCTGGTGTTGAGCTGAAAGCCTCCTACCTAAGGACTGGCTCACAGAGTATCATAAGGTGTGTAACCTGCTAAGCAGTGTGACAATAGGGTATCTTAGTCAACTATATCTCCAAGAAACACAGAGAGGTATTCACAATAGTACAATAAGGGCATGTTAAATTTGTAAGTAACCAATGGCTATTTGATGTAAGGCTCATTCAACAGGAGATTATTCAAACCACCTAATGGCTGGGAAGCAATAGACTCAATAGAAGAACCAACCATTGCTATTTTCCTAAACTAATACTGTTTCTGACTGTATCCTAAATACCTATCCACAATCCTACAGGTAAGTAATGTCTACCCCTTCTCGTTTTGAAATAGAAACTATCTTTAAAAATTTGGCTGAGCTGTTGGTTGTGAGTGTCCTGTGTAGGTCTGTGCACCATCTAGACTGATGCTACAACTGAGGGTCTCTATTCAAAAACTGACAACAGTGCTTCATTGTTGAGGACAATATCTATATAGATCATTGACTATAGAGAGGTCAAGCTGGTGCCTATATGGAGTCTTTACTCCTACATTCTATACTCTTTAGTATGAGAAAGTACTGTGCAGGTTATAAAAAGAGAAACCTGGACACCAAAACAGATACAAAAACCTCAAGCTAAAATCTGTCTTGTCTACAAGATATGCTGGGGCAATGGTGGCACAGACTGTTGGGCTGTGGAAGGGTATCTTGGTTCTTGGGTGAGCATGGGCCTGGAACCCCGAGACTCCAAGGGAGAAATGGCAGGTGTTTGGCCACGCCCCAGACCCCTGATCGAGGTCTAATCTCCATTTAACCTGCACCATTCAGTCATGTAGGACACAGATAAAGGGTGTGGCTACAGGCCTCAGGAGATTTACATTCTAATGAGATGCCTGAAGGCCAGAGGGCATAGCCAACTAAGCATTCTTTCCCAGACACTCCCCCTTTCTTCCTCCCTATTTAACTCAGGTCTGTTCTGAGTTTCACAGGGAGTGCACATCCAGACTCAACCATCATCTGTCATGCCAATAAAGCTGTTTTGGAAACCCATGGACTTTTTCAGGTTATTGGGGCCTGCCGTTGTGCTGCCATCCTGGAAGGCGTCCCTGCTTTCCAGCTACATTACCCACACAAACCTTGTGGAAATAGCCAAACAATGTCTTATTTAACTTGAACCCCACACCATAAATGAGAGCCCATGCCCTACACTGCCTGAATAGAATCAAAAATTAAATATACAAAACATAATTTGAACCAAAGAGGACTGGAAAAAAAATAAATCAATGAAATGGTTTCTAATGATATTAGATGCCATGCTCATAGATCAGTGCCTTGTCCAGTTGTGATCAGAGATGTGTCCTCCAGCAGCAAATGAGAAAAAGTGCAGAGGTCCACAGCATTATTGCACAAAGAGAATTTAAATTGGAGTTCTTCATCAGATGCCTGTCCTAGGAGCACTGGTAACTCTTGGAAGATGGGTATGAAAGACTGTAGTAATCAGACAGAATGGACGATACCAGAAGAGCATGGCCTAGAGAATCAAATATGCAGAGTTCACATTGACTCACAGACAGAAGCAGCAACTAGAGGTTCTGAATCAGGCTGTACCAGGTCCTCTGCATATGTGTTATGACTGCTATAGCTTAGTGTTTCTGTGGGACACCTAACAATAGGAGTAGAAATGACTTATTTTTCCACTCATGAGACTCTTTTCCTTCAATTTTGGTTTCCATGTCTAGCCTCAATATGAGAGCTTTAACCTTTTTTATGCTGTCTTGTTTTGTTTTGTTTGCCTGTTGTCTCTTGGACACCTGTTCTTTTCTGAAAGGAAATGGAGGGGGAGTAGATCAGGCTAAAGGGTCAGTGATGAGAGGAAGTGAAAGTAGTGAATGCAACAACTTAAACAAAACAGAGGTCTGAGGATCATGTAGAGTGTTGTTTTGTTCCTGTTCTCATTCAGGGTCAGTTACTGTCACCAACACGATCTGTTGGAGAATGTTGCCATCATCAGTTTTAAGTAACTTTGTATAAGTTGTTAAAATAGTGTTCTATGTCATTTTTTAAATTTCCTTTGGTTAGCATAAAAATGATTTCACTTCTAATAATTTATCGCTATATACATAGAATAGTATGTCTTTCAAACTTCATCAGGAAAGCATATTGTGGTATAGAACCCTTAACACAGAAGCCCTAAGTGGTCTACATGCAGAGAACGAGAGACTACAGAGTGCTCAGCCCTGAATAGAACATTTATATCACACCCCCCTTTACCCAAGATTCATTGATGATTGTGAAAAATGGGTGAAAAGAGTGTAAGAACCCAAACTGGTAGATGACTACAAAGAAACTGCTGTACACACCAAAACAATGACATACATGAGCATATGACAGTTCTGACACTACATACAAAACCTATTCAGGCTCAAGCAAGGACATTCCATAATTGAGGATCATAATGAAGTCCTGCCCCTGGCTTAGGAAGTGTTGGTGATAGTTACTGATCAAGGGAGACTTCTTTAAGGGGATGCCTCATTGGGTAAACTAAGATCCACAGCAGGCCCCACACCCAAGAATTGTACAGTACAAATTGAACTTGAAGCTGGATGGGTGGGGATGTGAAGGTGGATCTAGAATGAGCTGGGAGAAATAATAGGATTTTAAAAAAATATATAAAATTCTGAATTAACAAAAGCATTATAAAATAGTTACTGTTCTTCTTCTTCTTCTTCTTCTTCTTCTTCTTCTTCTTCTTCTTCTTCTTCTTCTTCTTCTTCTTCTTTTTTAAACATTTGTATTGGATTAGGAGTTCTACATTCTGTTGATAAGAATAATTTTGTACCTTTGCTAAATTTTTTTGTTGTTGTTGTTTGAAATTTTCATGCCTGCATTTGGGTTGTTGAAGAAACTTCACATTGATTCCTACAATGACTGCTGCACTTTATAATCTAACAGCAATGATAAGGATCCCTCTGCATCTCATCCTTGAGTATTGGTTGTATTGACCATAGTTATTCTGGCTGAAGATAGAAGATATCTCAAAGCAGAATAGTTTCATTTGTTATTATTCTTTTACTCTTTTCCCTTTGTTATTGGCAAACGTGTTTCAAAGGAACCAAAGGTTAAGTTTGACATAGAATCTCCTAGAAATGTCTTATTCTTTTTTTAAAAAATGAAAATGAAAGATAAAATTTTCTAGCCAATATAGTTGTAATTTTTAACTTCTTCACAGCTAAAGACTTGTGGTGGTGTTTTCAGTATTTATAATACTAAATATGTCAAGTAGAGAAGGGCAGTAGGCTTAATTCTAAGATGAGTCTAATATTAGCAATCTGTTTCACATTTCTTCACAATGGCCTCCCATGGACACTTAGAATACCTCATAGAGTTATGCAGATTTGAGCTTTTGTTTGTTTGAGAGTATTTCTCATATTAAAAGTAAAACTACCTGTACATTCTTGCAATATTTTAAACCAAAATAGACCATAGAATCCTTACTTTGACAAGAATGTGGTTTTAATAAACATTGCATTGAGGGTTATTTGAAAAATATGTCCACTTAATTGTGTAAAATGTGGACCTGTGAAATGAAACACAAATATTTGAGCCCATTTCAATTTTAGTTGGATACACCCTCTATTAAGTCACAATATCTCACTTGCCAATGCCTGTTGGGCCATGGAAGGGTATCCTGGTTCTTGGGCTGTGGGTTCGGCCATGTCCCCAGAACCCAGGCTCCTGACATGAGGCCTAATCACCTTTACCATTCAGTCACTTACACAGGTGGGCGTGATAAACAGCCCCCAGGCCCTTGAGAGATTTACATACTAATGAGGTACCTGAAGACCAGAAAGTGGAGCCGACTAAACATTCCTCCCCAGCCCCTCCCCCCTCTTCCCTCTCCCTTTTTCACTCAGGCATGGAATGGGTTTTGTGGGGTATGAATCCAGATCTATCCACAATCCGCCATGCCAATAAACCAGTTTTGAAAACCCAAGGACTTCCTCATGTGTTGGGGCCGTGCCGTGCCATGAGGAACAGTAAGGAACCATGGAGAGGCTTTTAGTTAATGAGCAGCCGGGACTAACTTCCAGCTGGAGGAACCCAGAGCATTCCCAGCCTACTACCCACAACATGGCAGGAGAAATCCTGGGTTCCCCAGCCATATTTTTCCCACACATGCCCATAGTACATTGCAAAACATTTTCAAATATTATTTCCCTATAATACTTTAAATTGTATGATATGACTTTAAATTGTATGATATAATTAGTCTACAATTTTAAGCTAGTAAAACAGTTTAATGAGTATGCTTTAAAGTTTAAATAGCTAACACAGTTTGATGCTACCAGTGTAGTGATAAAACACATTTTCTAATGATATCGTGAATAATAATTTTGTAATCAGGACTGAAAAACGTCATACTTTATTTAAAGAAAATATTCTAACTTGCATTTGAGTGTTTCACCTTCAAAAAATTTAAATATTGTCATCCATGTGAATTAATACATTTTTTCTAACACCATTACAATCAAGCCAAATCCATATGCTACATTAAAAAAAATAAGTGCACTTTGATAAAACTAGTTTGAGGACTTCAGGACAAAGGAGCATTCTAAGATCCCTGAACAGTGGCCCATCTTCCACTGGCTTTCCAAGTCTTGTCCTTCTTTTAGTCTAAGGTAAAATATGACATAACAGAACAGACTCAGATTATCATAAACTGCTCAGAAGACCAAGGCTTTAACTATCTGGTGTTCTACTGTGTTACAATATCAATAATTCTAACAAAAGAGCTTAAATGTGTCCTGTATTTTTAAGAATATACACTACAATATTATAGATTTTAAATGATTTCATAATGCAATAGTTATTAATTCTAATAAAAAATCCTACTTTGTAAGAGAAATTATTCATAGTTCCATATAAATCTGTAGAGTGTGTATTACATAAAAATCCACCTTGATTAACATTCTTATTTTTATAAAGGAAACATGATAAATACCATTTTGTGTATGTTAGTGTGTGTTTGTGTGTGTGCACACGCACATACAGAAGACAGATAACAGCACTGAATGTCTTCCTTGATCATATGGCTCTGAATGCCTGACTACAGTGACCAGCTAGCTACAGAGGTCATCCTGAAGCCCTCTGTCTCCCCAGCCACTAAGATTGCAGACATGTGCCAACAACTGGGTTATTACATAAGTTATGGAAATCTCAGTTCCTCATACTTCTGTAACAAGTACTTTGTGGACTGAGTAATTTCTCTAGCACCAGTGTTGTCTTATTTTCAAGGCAATTATGTAGAGAATTGTGATGTGCAATCAGGAACTCTTGAACTTCTGGATTGAAAACAGGCCATGCAGTGAACTTTGTTGTTATATTACAGAACAAGCACTTGCTATGTTGCTGAAGTGTAATCCCAAACTGGTTAGATTTAGCGTTTTAAGGATACAATAGTCTCAGTTTTCCTTCATCCTACTTGCTGTTTTATCTTTTTTAAAAAAGAATTGAAACTCACAAAGTTTTTACATTCATGTGGTTACAAAGCAGAAGATGGAACAATTCTATCTATTTATCACATACTAGGTAAGTGGTATTAGCCAGGAAAGTAAAGACTGAAGTCACTTCCCAAACCATGTTTTTTAAAATTTTTTTATATTTTTTTTGCTATTTTTATTGAATATTTTATTTATTTATATTTCAGATGCTATTCCCTTTCCCTCTTCTCCATAGAACTCCCCTATCGTATCCCCCTCCTTCTTTTTGCTTTTATACCATTTTAATGGGTAACTCTGCATAGAGACATACTGAGAAGTATGTGCCTAAGAGTGCCTGAAGCCATGCAACAGCCCTTGAGCTGCCCTTAAGAAGCCAATTCTGTTTATGCAGGGACATGTACACAACAGATATTTAAAGTATCTATTTGTTATATAAGATAGTTTTTCTGCAAGGATTCATTGGGTCCCTGAAGCACTTACAGATGCTGTTCTTATAAGAAACAAAATCATTTGCATTTAATAATTAATTAATAAGTTACTTGGCAAAATTCCTGAAGGTTACCTTCAGGCAGACAAGTGAAGTCACTACATAAGATAATATAAATAATGTTAATATACTTGCCGATAAAAATTTCAAGGGCAAATAACAATAATTAAAAATAAAAGATCTCATAACATTTTTATATTAGTTAAGTATTGACTATATTAAACCACATTGTATATTATCTAATTGCTTTAAAATATATTCTAATTATCCTGGAATGTAGTGTCTCCATTATTATATTTCAAGTTATAATATGTTATATTTTAATACCTAACAGAAAACAAATCTCAGTTCATAGAACAATGAAACATAACTGCATGCATACATCTGTGAACAAACATGTGCACACACACAAACACACACAACACACATGTGTATGCATGTGCAAAACAGAGAGCAATCAATTTTATTGTTGTAAAGGTGATCAAAAGAATATTGATGTTCTGACTGCTCATATAACCAATATACTATTGTCCAGGTAGTTTTCTTCTGCTATTTTTTATTCTTTCTTAAATTTTGTTTCTCAAATGAAGCATTTCATTCCAGCAAGCCCAATGTTATAAGTAAAAGAAATGTTTTACTGTGTATAAACACATATTAAGAGTGTCTCAATTTTTTAAGATTTATAACTAAAATAATTTTGGCTATATCACTCCTGGTAGAAATATTAATAGAATTAATTTCTCATTGGCATAATTATTTGCTTATCATTTTCATTTTTATAAATGTCTGTGAGTCAGAAATGAGCCAGATGTTGATTTTTAAGCATCTATAATGAAATGTGATAGCAATTGTCTTTATCCATTAAAAACTCACCCATTAGAAAATGAGGATTATAATAAGTGTACAATGCCCACTTATTACTATTAAATGAGTCCAAGAATATTTAATAATAAATTACAGGTGACATTTTGGAGTTTTCAGTTAAAGAAAGTCTCCAGGAGGTGGCCAAGGAGACAAATAAATTTTAAATGAAAAGAAAAATCTATCAAAGACACTGCATTCAGAGGTATTGTTAAATGGTGTCTACCACTTCTAAGGAAGGTCGGGCACTGCTTGTGCTGACATTAAAAATTAAAGTATGCTCAATAAAGGATAATTAATCAAAAAAGAATGAATCAAATCAATGGGAAATTTATATCAGAAATTAACATAAAACAATAGGGTAAAATATTAACTTCATCATCAAGTAAATTATTTAATGAATTGTCAAATAAACCTTTAATATAAGATTATATAAAGTATTTAATATGTATTTTTAACCAGACTCAAAAAGACAAAGGAATTGTCTAATTTTCAGACTGACATTTATTATAAGTTCTATATTATAACTTATTAATTTGTAGATATTACAGAATTAGATATTTTATATAGCTGTAACTGACTTACTTTATCTTAATTTATAATAATAAAACCAATATCATAATTAAATTGCAATTAGACCTTCATGTTAATATCAGAGCAACATGATAAGGCAGAAAATTTGATAAGTGATAAACCCATTAAATTAGGTTATTCTTTCATTAATAGAAATTTTAACAATATATCATTTATAGATTCAAAGAATGATAAATATATATACTCTTTGTTGAGTAGAATAATGACTTTACTATTCAGATGAAGTAAGCAATTTGAAGTTATTTCACCTTAAGTGATATCAATGAGAGGGCAGGCCCTGGGTCCTGTGGAGACTTGATGCCCCAACATGCTAGGGCATTGAGGTGGGAGTTGGTTGGTAGGTGGGGGGAGCCCCCTCATAGAGGCAGGGGAGGGGGAATAGGATAGGTGGTTTGTGGAGGGGAAACTGGAAAGGGGGACATTTAAAATGTAAATAAGTAAAAAAAACAATAAAAAAATAAATAAAAAGATATGTTTACTTTGTTCATATGAGTCTTGGCATTATGAATGTAAGGGTACCATACATGTTCCTAATGTCCACAGCAACCAGAAGGTAGTGTCAGAACTTTTAAAACTGAAATTTTGGGTAATATTAGTCAATATCCTGGTACTGGGAATTGAACCTGAAACTTTTGTAAGAGTAATAATTGTTCTTTGCCATCCTGCTGTCTCCCTGACTTCCAGATATTTCTTTAATGTAGCTAAATGGTATAATAAAAACTATATTGCTCTGTTTACTTTGCACCACAAAATATAAAGTCAATGTAACTTCATGAGCAAATAATAGCCACTCTTATAAAACAATAAAACATTTTATAGCCTGAAAACTTCAGATATTTATTGCAAAGACATGTTTAATTTTACAGGCTAAAGAATCTATGACGTAAAAAGAACATATTGAATTTTACAACAAAGTCAACTATGTATATCAAGCAGTCTTGTTTTTGAAAAAAATAGAACCAAAATGTTGAAATTATAGATAAAATAGATCAGCCTAATAGCCTTTTATTTCTTTAATATTTAAAAAATACAAATCTATAATCTCACTATGCAAAGTTAAAACATAGAAAAGTGTTGGAACTATGCCAAATAACCTACAGGTGTCTTTAAACTTCTTACTAATTATAGTGACTATCATTGTAAATTTAAAGAAAGCCTCTCTGTTGAGCTTTGAACCACAGATAATGCTAATAAAATTATCCATGGCTTGAGGTCAGTATTTTCATTTTGGACAAGCCTCAGTATTGGCATATATAGCTTGATCAAGTTACTCCTTTTTGTCCTGGAAATTCTTTTATTCCTGCCCATCGTGTTAAAGCTTGTCTCTAACTACATCAACAGATTGGCAGCCGAAGTATGTAACTTGAAACTGAAAATGGACCTGCCAGATAGAGTTATTAATTTAACAGGCTGGGAAGCCAAAGACTGGTAAGATTCTGCACAGACACTTACCTACCTAAGACAAAAGTGCATTGCTTTTGATAATGCATATTCCAGGACAGGTAAGGAAGGCATTCTTGTCAGAACAACCTAAGACAGGCTCAGTCTGGATTATGCAATAAAAAAGGGGGAGATGTGGAGAGCTTTTGAGGCTGCCTGGCAGGACTCTGATATTGGCCAAGGACAAGGAAATGGACTGCAGGCAGGATTCTGACATTAGGCTAGAACAAAGAAGTAACTTCAGGTAGAAATCTAAGTCCTAGGCTAGAACAAAGAAGTAATTACAAACAGGAATCTAAAACTTAAGCTCAAAGAAAGATATAGGCTTCAGGCATGAAAATGACTTTGGGCCAGGACAGGGAAGTAGGCTCAGATATTTTGGTCATCCTAATAAGTTCTTAGAAATAGTGATCACAAGAGTGATCATGGGAGACTGTTTATTGTTCTGACTATCTGGGTTTATTATCTTTATTGTCTTACCTGTTCCTTGACTATTTGCATTTATTATCCTGCTAGTTCCTCAAACTAGAACTGACCTTAATACTTGCATGTAATTTAAATAGTATAAAAGAAAAAAAGAAGGAGGAGAGATGGGATGAGATAGGGGTTTAATGGGGGGTGGAAAATGCGGAAATGAGATAACATCTGAAATGTAAATAAATAAAATATTGAATAAAAAATACAAATCCAGATACTTATAAAGAGTAGATTGTAGTAGAATGCTATGCTTTATAAAATCTAGCAAGAAAAACCATCACAGTTTGTTTTTTGCTCTGTTGTAGAAAGTAAGAACTGAAGAGCAGACTATCAGAACCCAAGAAACACAAACTCTTTAATCATATTTTAAAGTGTTTTCTCTGAGTTTGGCTTTTACAAGAATAGATCCTTAAATGACTAATAGCTCATCCAAATTTAAATCCACAGGTCTCTGCACTGTTGAGTGTGTTAGCCAAAACTCTAATCTAAAAGGTTACAGAAACTACTCTAAAGTGGTTATTCACCAAGCTTTGATTATCTAACACAATCATTCTTATTAAATTTGATTAAAGTAGTTAGACAAAGAAACAGTAAATGTATCAATTCTTATTATTTTTTGGTCATGTGCTTCATCTAATTGACCTCTACTCATATTATATACGTAAGACCTAGAATATTATAACTCAGTAAATGACTATATTGTATATTTAGATCAGTATCATTGGAACCTTAAACATTTTGTATTATTTTCTTAGAAAATTTAAAATCCTCTCTTTCAGTTCCTAATAAAATTATGGTAGATTCAATATAGTGACCACATTGCACTATAGAATATTATTCAATATAGTGACCACATTGCACTATAGAATATTATTGCTTTTCCTTTCAAAAAACTGTAAATTGGGGCTCACTGTCTATTCCTTCTTTCTTCTGACCATATGTATCCTCTACTGTTTAGTTTGCTCTACTCTATGTAATTAACATGTTTAATTTAAATCACTTAAAAGTCCTATGAATGTCTGTTTATATTTATGATATTCTGTTATGTGTTTAATATTTTATTTTCTAAAAATCAGTTCTACATTTTGTATGAAAAAAATGGTTTAACTGATTCTCAAATATGTTTTCTGTTGCTGTAATTTTATAATTATTACATAAAAAGTTGAGGTTGCATTTTGCATAGGAATTTAGGCTAATCCTAATGGAGAGTTAAAAAATGTAATTTAATTTCAAATTATGAATTGAACTTTTAATAGTAAGAATGAGAAGATAACTACTTCATGGAAGGAGTAGGTCTGAGAAGAAGGCTTAGTGTGTAAATTGCCTGTGTCACAAGCGTGTTTACTCTGGTTTGAACTTTGGTACCTAGGTAAAAGCAAGGCTGTTCATTGTTTTATTCTGGAGTTTTATTTGGTTTTGCTTTGTTTTGTTTCTGAGGCAGGGCCTCTGTACTGTGCAGACTCTGAATACTCCTTCCTGGCTGTCCTGAAACTACTATGTAGACAAGGCTGTCCCAGAACTCACAGAGATCTTACCTCTGCCTCTCAAATGGTGGGATTAAAGGTAGTGCTAATATACCCAGCTTACCATTCTCAACACATGTTGGATGCTAAATTTGGGAAGATTTTACTTATGGGGGAAAATACTATGAATTTATTATTTATTTTACATGTAAACATGGGTAAGGAACAGTAAGTATTTTTCAATATCATCCTCAGTTACATATCAGCTACATATTTTGGGGGTTTCATAAGAGTGTGTGCTTTTACACTGGTACTTTTAAGGACTTACTAATAGTAGGTGTGGTTAAATTATGGAATGTTCCTGAGTCTCATGTTATGTGCACTTGGTGTCCAGCTTGTAGTAAAAATTAGATGGTGGTGAAAGCCTTGCTGTTCAGAGATGTCATTAGAGACCCCATCTTTCACAGAAACATCCTCACATGATTTAGCTTGTGCTTGTTGCTCCCTCCTGAGCAACCATGTGGAAGCAAGTGACAGGACCTACATCCATGAGCAGAACTATCTAGCATTCTCACTCATTCTTTACTACAACTTATAAAACTAAGAGTCAAATAAACCTACTCTCCCTTAAGTTGCCCAGGCTGGGTATTCCAATCATATCAACAAAGAATATCTAATATATTTGTTATTAAATTAGTCAAAATACAGGTTACAATAAAAGATACATTTTTTTCTTTGACTATATCCTCTTTTCTTTTAATGTTATGAGTTATATACATAATTATATTTCCTTAGTTGAAAATGTAAAAAAGAGAGTGCTGTTGTATTTTTGTCTTATGAGTAAAAAGAATATATATCTGCTCTCATACTTTTTCTATAATTTAACAAAATCTTAGAGATTTGTGTGCTTATACTTAATGAAGGGTGAGAATGTAATTCAAAGATGCAAAGTAGGAAGACAAGAGTGATGAAGCATACATAGCTCTTCTAAATGTGTAATTAATGTGGGTGGCTTGTAAATGAGTGAGAATTAAGGCTTTTTGAGTGTTACTGAAACACTTTAGCGTAAGTCCACAATGATGCATAAACTAAGAGAAACTTCATAGAGACATTATTCATATGCTATCATGTCCCAGGAAAACTTGTAAAAAATAAAGATTCTCAATGTGTTAGTTCAAAAACTTTAAAGTATAATTTATACATGAGCTACTTGACATTCAACTTTTAAAAAAATTAAACATTTAATTCTGAAGTTATCGCTGGAAACATGGGAGTAAAGTAAGTTTTCATTAGGTAAATGAACAAAACAAGAAATAGCCCCGTGAATTTAGATTTAATTTTCAAGTGTATGTTTGTGTGTGTGTGTGTGTGTGTGTGTGTGTGTGTCCCTGAGTATGTATCTATGTTTGTGTGTGTGCTTGTGCATGTATGTGTGCATATACATGTGCTTGTGCATGTGTGTGTGTTTGTGTGTGTGTGTGTGTGTGTGTGTGTGTGTATGTGGATTTATGCCATCTCATGTGTACACTTGCAAATGTCAGAAGAGGGCATCTAGTACCTTTTAGCTGGAGTTATAGGCATTTATGAACTTCCTGATGCTGATGTAGGTGCTGGGAACCCAACTCTGTTCCTGTATCAGAACAGCCAAAATTCTTAACTGCTCCATCTCTTATCCAGCCCCTATGGGAGCTATTATTCCATCTTACCTTGGCAGCATTTCACAGGGATTATATGGTACTTATTTTACAATGAAAACAGATTGTGTTTCTAAAGTATAGTAAACTAATTTTAGACTCAATTAAAAATATTCATCAAACAAATACGGTTATTTTCAACTTGGCATTATAAGTATTTTGTTTTCCATCATTTTCATTTTGGGGCTATTAATAAATTCCATACTACATGTTTTGTTCTTGTCTCCATTCATATCTATGTCTGCTGTATACATGTGTTCGCATATGGGCTGGGCAGAAGTTGATTTTTCGATGTCTTTCCTGAAGCACTTATCTATTTTAATGTTTTGTTGTGGAGTCTACTACTGAGTCTGACCATACAATTTCAGCTAGACTGGAGGATCACTGTGCCCTAGGATAATCCTGTCTCTAACTCCTAGTCCTGGGTATACAAGTGAACATGACACATGCTTGGCATTTTTATGGGTGCTTGGAATCTGAACTTAGTTCTTCATGTTTTCATAGCAAGTCATTTCATCTGTAGAGGGATACCACCAACACTAACTGGCATTCACCTTCCATGTATTTTTGAGAGGAAAAAATACTACATTTGATAATAATACTTATTTGAAAACAGTGACTATATTTACTTTAACTAATAGTTAAATAAATATATATTTACTATTTATAATTAAATATTCATCCAGTAAGATTTATAGACACATATAGAGTGGAAATTATAATTTCAGATATTTGTTGAGCCTTTGGCTTGCTTTTCTATCTGTCATAGGAGAATATTAGTTAAGTTTTAGGTGACAAAATTGACATGTAAAAATATTTGTATTTTTTCATGTGCTCTATGATGTCTACTTGAAATTACCTCTGGAGAATAGTTTTTTTTCCTAGCTTATTATAACTAAAACATAGTTTATATTACATCAGATAAAATAAAAAACATAAGAAAATTAGCTTTTCAAAAATATAAGCAAACAATGAAATTAAACACACTAGACAAAAATCAAACATTTAATGTGTATTACTACATATAATAAAACATACCATCTTTAAATAAATATAAATAGCATGTAAACATATATTCAAGCAACATATATTTACTGTTCTGTTTTTGTTTTACTTTGCAATTAGCTGAACAAATATTTATAAAATTGTAAGATATAAGAGCAAAACTTTGTGGCAAATAGTATATTGTCAATGATAAATTAATTGTATGTGCTACCACTGTCAACATCACAACAATCATTGAATATTTTCTCAAATATCTTCTTCTCATACCTCATTTACTGGATAGATAAAAAATGAATGAAGAGACTTCCACCCTGGACATAGCGAAGAGACTGAACAAACAGCTGTAAGAGATTACACACCCTTTTGTGTTGTTGTTGTCATCTTCTATGTTGATAATTGAAATACTGGGAGACAGTGCATGACATAGGGTTGTTTCTTTATTTATTATAAAAATTTCTTCAGTTACATATAGGTTAAAAATATGTGCAAAGTTTGTTGCTATTTATTGCTTCAAGATTCTTGGGGTCTGGCATAATTTTTTATCTTCTGTCCTAGTTGTATGTTTCAGCAAGTGGCTGAGATATACTCAGCCCCTGAAGACTTTATGTCGGACCTTGAGTCATGAGTAGATTCCTATAATTTTTCTTGTTTTACTTTGATGTTGTTGAGGTTGGTGTTGCTTTGTGGACAGTTCCCAGGTCAGGGGCAAAATTTGACAGTTTGTGGTATAGTCTGAATCTTGTGTAACGTTTGTGTCTTGTGTCTATTCTACACCTCTGTCCATCCTTTTCTGATGAGCTTGACCACAACTCAGCAGATTCTCCACCAGCTGCACATCACAGGGAAAATACCTTACAGAAAGAGCTTAGTAGTCAAATCATGAAATGCAAAAAGCAGTGTTCATAATATTTTCTTTAATACCCTAGTAAACAATTTACTGGAAAGTAGTCAAAGTCAACAACTCCCCTCGTCCCCCACCCCAATAAGATAAAGTATTAGAGTCTAAATTGTGGCTTCCATGGTAAAGAGTGGGATTTAGACAAAGATCAGGCCGCTAGTTAATTATCAGGGCCACGGACAGCACACAGTGTCAGGTGTAAATGATTGCTGTTCTTGTCTTAGCTCAGAGCCTGCAGATGGTGTCTGAGAAAAACCAAGAACCAAATGTAGAAAATGCGTTTCTAAAATAAAAGAAATTATTGGTCCTTTAAGAAATTTATCAACATAACATGTTAACTTAAAAAGTAATACTTTATTAGTGAACTATTCAAGGAAAACAACGTAATTTTTCAGTTCCATGGCCATAAAAGTTATAAATAAAATGTTGCAATGGTAAATTAATAAGAAACTTGTAGAATAGTTATATTTCTTACTGTCATCTCTGTCTTTATCTGTCTATCTTGAAAAGTTTAATGATAAAAGTGTTATCGAAGAGGTTTGATAACACACGTCACTTTTGAAAGGCACTGGTTTTTTTTTAAATAACTTTTTTTGATTTTTACATATTATCTTAATTTTATTAAATTATTGGATTTATTTAAATTCAAATGTTGCTCCTATTCCTTGTTCCCCTTCTCAGACTTGTTCACACCTTCCCCTTGCCTCTGAAAGGATGCTCCCTCAACCCCACACCTCCCCATCCCAATTTCCAGCATCTCCTTCCCTGGGGCATCAAGTCTTTACAGGATCAGGCACATCCTCTTCCACTGAGGCCAAATATAGTATTAATGGCAATAGAATTAATCACTTTGGCCCCTTCCCAATTACCTTCCCTCAATCTTTCCCATGCTCCTCTCAAGTTGATTGCCTCCCTCTCTTTGATTACTATTGTCACATGCATTGTATGTATGTACAAATGTGTATAAATAATGTATGCTGTTCATTTTAAATGCAGTGCATGCATGGTATCTGGGTTGAATATGGTATTGACTAGCTAATACCATAGATCATCCATGTGACAGTCTAAGTCTCCTTCTTCTTGTAGTCAATAGTAACCTACAGTTTTGTGATTAGGGATAAAATCCCACAAATTTCTCTTTCTTCCACAGGAATATGTACATTGAAATTGCCATTGTTTTGGTCTTGTTTATGTAGCCATCTCTAGAAAAGACTGTTTTACAGCAGGTTTTCTGGTGTTCTGGCTTTCACAATTTTCCACCCTCTCAGCTGTGATATTCACTGAGCTGTAGATGAAGGGCTGTGATGTAGATGCATTCATTTTGGCTGAGGTATCACTGTCTATTGATCTCTGCATTGTATCCAGTTGTGGTTTTAGGTGATTATCACTATTTGTATAAAGAAAAGCTTCCTTCATGAGGGCTGGGAGCTACACTTGTACGTGGATTTATAGGTAGTGACAAATTATTCCGGGCTAAAAATGTGATGGTAATAGATTTTTCTTTCCTAAAGTCAATAACATCACTAGCTCCAGGACGCTTACTAGGTTTCTGGTAAAGCATGATTTCCCTTCTGTTGAATGGTCGCAATACCCATCCAGACAGCTGTTGGTTGCTATCAACAGGTGAGTACTATTTACTGCAAATTTGTGACTATATTGTCATGCTGGTAATTGCTGTGGTTAATAGGTGTTTCAGCTGTGGAAGGAAGCAATTAAATACCCCTAAAAAGCTGCATGTATTTTTACAACACTGAAATTTTTCTCCTAGAAATTTATTTTTCAGGTATTCATACACATAAGGGAAATGTCAAAGACAAGAAATATTTGGTGTTCCATTATATATAATACCATAAGACACTGAGGGAACAAAATATTTTTTAGTAGAGAAATACTGTAAACATAGATAAATATTAAATGAGTAATTTTAGTAGATTATAAAAAGAGGAAATCATATATGAAACTTTAATAGATATACACTAAAATAATGACTTCTGCAACAAATCTAAACATAATGGAACATTTGTAAAGGGCTATATACACTAGTGTAATCGTGTTTTTACATAAATAGTTGTAGCAAGGCCTGTCAATGCTGCCAGGATACTGTTAAACTACTTTATTTGCAATTAAATATGCATTATACATAGGAATCTAGAGATTTGAGAGCTGAGTATGTTTTTCAGACTTCATCAGTTGCTTAAGCAACCATAGGACAAAGTAGAATTAATCCATTATATTTCTTATTTATAGTTGTTGCTATGCATCTGTCTAGCAAATTTATGTCAAGCTGAACTTTAATGGGCAGAATTAGATATATGTTTCGCCCCTCAAAATTTAAAAAAAAAAAAAACTGAGTGATTTTTAACTAGTAAATGGGGAAATGGTGGCTGAGGGTTGCTTGTTGTCTTCCTACTTGATCCGTCATGGGGAAAAAAAAAATCTTTCTTCCAGAAAAGCATCACATTTATTGTGTGATTGTTTTTAAACCCCCTTTTCTTTTTTTGATTTATGATACTTAAACAATCTTAGAGTTTCCCAGGTGGTTGAATTTATTCGTCTCACATGACTTTGAGTTGTTATTACTGCCCAGCAAGGGTAACAATTTTTATCATTCTCATAATAAAAATTACACTTTTGAATATTCTCCAACTGAAATGATGTTTGTAAATTCATCTTTATATTAAAGTAATATATGGAAAATCCAGGACAGATACTTTATTCAATAAGAATTAACAGAGTGAAACAGAAGACTATGAAGATGACCAAAGTGTAAGCATAACACACTTTCTGAAAAATACTTATGGGTAGATGAGTCTATCTTTTTAAATCAGTAGGTCGAGAGTTTGCAGGACAGTTTAGTGCCTATGATAAAGTTAAGGGAGTCTAAACTTTGCTATTTTATCTAGGCTTATAAGCAATTAATGTTCATCAAACATTAGACTTTGGGAAGTTTGTAAACAATAAGAATTTGCATAATCACCTTTTGGATGAGCTTAGAGGTCAAGTCATGGAAGACAATGGTGAGTGGATAGAAAGATGTCATGGAAGTTAAGAGCACTTATTGCTCTTGCAGAGGACCAGGGTTCAGTTGCTAACACACAGATGGTGGCTCAAAGTTGCCTGTAACTCCAGTGTTAGGTGTCCAGTGCTCAGTAATGATATCCATAGGTATTTCACAAATACACAAGGACATACATACAGCACGTACATATAAAATAAAAATAATTCTATTATATTTATAAATACTATAGTATTTAGCATATGTAATAGGGACTTAGGACCATTTAGGCTTTTGTTTCCAATTAAAGTTTTGTCATAAAATTCTGACAGAGATTCCTTAGTATCACAAGGATGGCTTCTTATTGTTTTGTTTCCCTGTCATAGCACAGATTAACAGTGTAATTAATTCTGACAACAGACTCTTTTTGGTTATAAATCAACTAAATTGATAAACAACAAATGCTGTGAGTGTTACAGCTCTTAGGAGAGAGGCAAGGAGGTTTGGCAGACTGCACATGGCAGGTAGCCGAGGTCTCGCTTCTCTCTCAGCTACTGCAGCAGCCAAAGAATGAGCAGCATGCAGTGGCATGAGCCCAGCTAGCTAGCAAGGTTTAAAGTCCAGTGATGAATGCTTCAGGAGAAAGAACTTTTTTCCAAGCGTTAGCTTACTAAAAAAAAAAACCCACTCTAGCCCAAAAGCTCACAATACCCAAGATACAACTCACAGACCACATGAAGCTCATGAAGAAGGAAGACCAGAGTGTGGGTGCTTCCGTCCTTCTTAGAAGTAGTAAGAAAATACTCACTGGAGCAAATATGTAGACAAAGTGTGAGACAGAAACTGAAGGAGGGGCTGTCTGGAGACTGCTCCACCTGGGTATTCATCCCTTGTGCAGTCACAAAAGGCAGACAGTGATGTGGATACTAACAAAAGCCTGATATAGCTGTCTCCTTAGAGGTCTGCCAGAGCCTGACATAAGCAGAGGCTGATGCTCACAGCTAACCATAGAACTGCTCATGGGGTTCCCAATGGAGTAGTTAGAGAGAAGACTGAAGGAGCTGAAGGGGTTTGTGGTCCCATGGGGAGAACAATAATACCAATCAACCAGAGCTCCCAGGGTCTAAACTACCAGCCTAGGAGCACATAGGGAGGGACCCATGGCTCCAGCTGTATATGTAGGGGAGGATGGCCTTGTCAGGCATAGGTGGGAGAGGAAGCCCTTGGTCCAGTGAAGCGGGGATGCTCCAGTCTGGGATAATTCGATTGTGTGGAGGTGGGAGTAGGTGTATGCGTGATGGCATATCCTCATAGAAGCAGGAGGAAGGGAGATAGGATAGGGAATTTCTGGGTGTGTGTGGGGGGGAATGCAGAAAGGGGATAATATCTGAAATGTAAATAAAATATCCAATAAAAAATTTAATTTAAGAAAGGCCCACTCTCTGCTGATCCTCAGTGAATTGTCTTGTGTGCTTTATTTCATATGGACAGGGACTCTATAAACAATGAGAAGTAGGGTAGGGTTTAGAAATAGGTGTTTTGTATTGCCTCAAATTGAGGTGTTAGTGATGTTTTATTTGCATGGTGAAGGACTCCAGGTGTTTTCTTTCTTGGTTGGCTGGCATGGCCCTCTCAGAGGTGTGTTTTGGTTATATGTTCCAGAGCAGGTAGAGAAATAATTAGGGAGTGGCTTGACTCCTGCCAATCTCAAGTCTCTGTGATTCCCGGGGTATGAGTTTACTCAACCTTACCAGTTCTTCTGTCTGGTGGCACGGCCCTCTTGCCCCACAGATGTGTATTTTGGAATGGTGGAAGGTTGCTTTATGTCATGTATGACAACAACAACTTTGGGGGAATTGGTGATGGTAAAATCATAAGTTGCATGGGTAGAAGAAAAAAATCATACTAGTTTGTATAACAGTAATTAGAAAAATGGGTTGATAGCTCAGAGGGGAAAATCCAGTAAAAAGTAATTACTTGATAAAAGAAATAATTAAAAACATTTTATGATTATATAATAATTCAAAGAGAGAGATATTGATAATAGAGAAATAGATGCTCTGGATCCTAAACTAAGAGAGGGATGATTGAGGCATAATAAAAGTATGGCGCTGAACTGGATACAAGAAAACTATACTTGGAAAAAATGAGGTATGTGGGCTCAGAAGCAGTTATCTAGTTGTTCTCTTTATATTGCTTCAGATTCTTAATGGAACCAAAGAAACTATTGCTGAGTTTCCATAAGATCAGAGAGATATATATAGAAAGTCTAGAGCTGTTAAACAAGCAACCGGCATTGCCCAACCTCCCTAATGTCAGGGACATATCAGGGCCCACAGAAAGTCATTGGTCCTATTTCAAATGCTACTTAGTTGTAGTTGAGAGATGCTTTTCTAATTTGTCCTCAATTTCAGTGGGCGAAACAATAAGTAGTACACAGAAAGCTACATTTAAAGGGCCCGTCACTTTTCCAAGAGAACATGGTGAAATCACAGAGATCCAAAACACTTCAATTTGATTCAAAGCAGAAACTACCATGAAGGCAATGATTTCACTGATGATCCTTGTATTTTAAATTTGAGAATTTGGATGTCTTATGATAAAGATCAATAAAAAGTGTGAACAGTTCGTCAGAATTCCTGATGAAGGTAGAGCACCAAAAAAAATTGGTGACCTGGGAAAATTAGTAGATAATAGACAGAGACTGGTAGCATTAAAATTGAAATTAAAATGGGGGAGGAGGCCCTGAGCTGTCTGCTATCCCAGGGGTAACCTCCATTCTCCTTCTGCTGTGTCTACTACACCTCCATCAGACTCATGAACATACAGACAAGCAGCTTGTTGTCGTATGAGAGGCTCCATCCAGCAGCTGACTCAGATACAGACAACCACAGCCAAGCAGTGAATGGAGCCTGGGCACTCTTATGAAGGAATAGAAGAAAGAATTACAGGATTGAAGGGGATAGGAATGTCACAGGAAGACCAACAGAGTCAACTAAGTTAGAGCCTTGAGGCTCTCAGAGACTAAATCACCAGCCAAAGTGCATATATGGGTTGGGCTAAGCCTCTCTACTCATAAGGACCAGATGAGTAGCTTGGTCTTCATGTGAGTCCCGAACAACTGGAGCAAGGGTTAGTATATGGAGCAGTTGCCTATATATAGCATATGTTCTATTAGCCATGTCTGGTCTCAGTGGGAGAGTAAGTACCTAAATTAGCAGAGACATGAAGTGCCATGGATACCTGAGGTGGGGCAACTGCTCAGAGAAGAAGGGGAGTGAGGAATGAGGAAGGATTATGGAAGATGGTGACCAGGACTGGGTAGAGAGTGGTATGTAAAGTAAATAAGTAAGACACATAAAATCAAATTTTAAAAAATGGGAGGGACTACCAAAAGCAGTTGAAATCAAAATACTGTGACCACTAACATGACCATGTGAAATGGGGGAAAATACAGAATTAAAAGAGAAATGAAACACTAAAAGGATCAATAGCCAAGTTAGAAAAGGAAACATATGCATGAGCTGGAAACATATGCATGAGCAGAAGGACATTCATCATAGCGCTAAGAACATGCCAAGAAACTTAATTCTCAAGTCTACCTAGAATTTGGAGTGTTGGTCTGTGTTCACTGCTGTGTGTAAAAATTTTCCTTCAGCTTTTGTGTTATGGTACTCTCCTGGAGTAATGCTCTGTGACACTTACATGTTTTTACTACCAGTAATCTCTTCTTTGATTAAGAAACACAACTGACCAAGGTCAAAACACCATATTTTCAATGATAAATATCAGACATATTTTATTTAAAAAATGACACATTTAAAATATTTAAGTAATACCTTGGAAATCATGGCACATTTTGGTTTGCTCCTCACGCAAAGCCCTAGCTTAAAATTTACAATGATATGAACTTGTATTAAAATGTACTAAAAAGATGATTTTATATATTTATTCATGTGTGTGCATGATTCATGTGTTTGGATTAATCCAGTTTAGGGTTTTTATTTAAAATTTTCATGCAATATATTTTGGTCATTGGACTAGCTGATTTTTTTTTTTTTATCAACTTGATATAAGCTAGAGTTTTCAGAGAGGTAGGAGTCTCTGTTTAAAAAAATGCCTCCTTGAAGTCCATCTTCAAGGCATTTTCTCTATTAGTGATCACTGTAGGCGAGCCATACTATTGTTTTTCCTTTCATTCCTGGGCCTAGATTCTATAAGGATGTAGTAGACTAGCAAGCCAGGATGCACAAGCCCAAAAGCAGCACCCTCCACTGCCTCTACATCAGCTCCTACTTCCAGATTTCTGCCCTGCTTGAGTTCCAGTTCTGATTTCCTATAGTGACAAACAACAGTGTGGAAGTGTATAACCCCTTTCTCCTCAGTTTTGGTCATGTTGTTTCATTCCAGCAATGGAAACTCTAACTAAAACACACACACACACACACACACACACACACACACACACACACATATATATATATATATATATATACATATATATATATATAATTGGTGATATTACCATTTTCTTCAGAGGATTAAATATTTGAGGGTCTGAAGAGGGTAGACCTCCCAGTGATTACTGTTTTTAAAAAAGAATTTAAATATTCTTGCCACAAAGAAATAATAAATATTTGAGGGAAAGGGCAGGATAATTATTATAATTTGGTAACTTTATAATATTGGAAGTTATTAAAGAAAATAAAACTTATTTCATTAAGCTATACACTTATTCATCCACTAAAACAAGAAATTAGAGTCTTTCTAGAAAAGAACATGTTTATTGATTAAGCTTATTAGATAAATCCATTTGATTTTCTTTAATTTGAAGCTTCTTTTCTAAGAAGTTTTAATAGTACTAACAGCCTGAGCTGTAGTTTGTAACCTGATTCATTATACAATTGCTAATAAAATGAATAAGTTCACCTTCTATGATTACTATAAAATATGTGGCAATGAAAGCAAGTGTTTCTTTCATAGAACATGATAGACTTTAATGCACAAAATGGTGAAACTTTATCTGAGAGCTGCTGGCATTTGAAGATTTTTACAGATTTACATATTGTTCTCTTCATGATTTTTGTGACTTGCCATTTTTCTTATAAAAATTAACTTGTCAAAATCATTACAAGTCTAAAATAAAACAGTACATATTTTTGCAGTGAATCTCAGATGCATATTAAATAAGTCAGTGTTGTACTTTATGAACAGACACTGATAAAAATATGAGCCAGCCATTTTCAGATGCAGTTGTGGGTGTTTTGTGAAATCACAAAAATCATGTACAAGTATATTTAGATAATTTATTTTTATTTTATAAGATTAAAAAATGCTTGGCTAATATTTCTTAGAAAAATAGCCAACAAATGCCTGAGATAGAATAGGTACAAGATAATCCTGAATTATTCTCTTTTGCTAGAAGAACTTCCTGCATCATAGACACAAGTTGTACAGTACATCTATCTGACTATGGTAAGCAAAAGCTGGGAAGACCTGACTTTAGGGACAGTGTACGCAGGTGCATCTGAACTTTATGAATAACTCCACCCACTCTTTCATACAAAATATGGAAGACTCCATGCAAGAGGGTGATGTACTTACCCCATTGGAGTCAGAAAAAAGAGTCTTGCTCTGGCATTACTACTGGGTCCTGTATAACCATTACTTGGCCCATGGTTTGGGCCCCAACTATTATAGCATTGTGTTTTTAAAAAGATAACAATTAGAATCCTATAAAAATGAGAAGGATATTCTCAACACACTCAAGACCTTGTTGAATGTTGATCAAGTTTGGCTAAGTTTCAGTTTGATAAAGTAAGGAACAACAGGGCAGTGAGGGCCATTTACTTACAGAATGTTGACCACAAAAGGAACCAAGTTTGGAAGGAATACTTGAACATAAATTTTTTTTTGTGATATCCTGAGTGCTGTATGAGGCAAAACAGATTAATCAGCACAAAGTGCCAGAAAACCTGGTGCTGTTTTATTATACAATTATGAAATCATTCTAAAGAATACTTATAGTTTCCACAGGAAGAGAGTTACAACTGACAGTAAAAAAGATCAAAAAGTATTTTGCACAGAAAATTAAAATGAGGAAAAGTGATGGTAAACAGAAATACATCAAGTGTAATAAGTAAGATGGCTCAGACATGCATGTTGCATGTCTCAAGACGAGTTTCATGACTCAACTGTTAAAATAAAAAACTGATCCCATCCCCACCCCACATTCATCCAATCCCCTCCTCTCCATCCAGTCCCCACCCCTGTCTACACACTATATCTATTCTATTTCCACTTCTCAAGGAGATTTCATAAGTCCTCCCTTGGGACCTCCTTGTTTCTTAGATTCTTTGGGTCTGTGGATTGTAACATGATTATCTTTCACTTCATGGCTAGTATCTACTTTTAAATAAGTATATACCATGTTTGTCTTTCTAGGTCTGGGTTACCTCACTCAGGACCATATTTTCTAGTTCCATCAATTTGACTACAAATTTACTAATGCCATTATTTTTAATGGATGAGTAATATTCCATTGTGTAAATATATCTTTATCCATTCGTCAGTTAAGGGACATCTAGGTTATTTCCAGCTTCTGGATATCATAGACAAAGCTTTTATGAAAATAGTTGAGCAACTGTCCTTGTGGTATAAAGGAGCTTCTTTTATGTACAAGCCTCGTAGTTTAATAGCTGGTCTTAAGGCACATCTAATCCCAATTTTCGTAGAAACCACCAAATTAATTTCCAAAGCAATTATACAAGCTTGCATTCTTACCAGCAATATCATGCTCCTATTCCTTTTGTTCCACATCCTTACCAGCCTGAGCTATCCTTTAAGTTTTTGATCTTAGTTATTCTAACTGGTATAAGATGAACTCTCAGCATTGTTTTGATTTAAATTTCCATGCTTACTAAGGATGCTAAATTTTTCTTTAAATGTTTTTTTGCCATTAGAGATTCTTATGTCAAGTCTTCATTGTTTAACTTGGTACCTCATGTTTTTAATTGACTTATTTGGTTAGTTGATGCCTAGTTTTTGAGTTCTTTATATATTTTGGATATCAGTTTTTGGTATGGATGAAAAACTTTTCCCATCTGTATGCTGCTATTTTGTCCTTTTGACAGTGTCCTTTTCTTATAGAATCGTTTCGGTTTCATGAGGTCCCATTTATTAATTATTGATGGGAATGGGAACAAGAGGGGTCAGTTGTGGGGAGGATAAAGGGGAAGAGTACTGGAATTGACAAATGGAATGGATGCATCTCTGGGATGAGCTAGAAAGCTAGGGCAATGGAAACTCCCAGGAAACTATGAGGTTGAACCTAGCTAAGACTCTTGGCAATGGGTGGGGGGATGTAGAGCCTGAAACAGACATCTTCTATAACCAAGTAATATTTCCAGTAGAAGGATTGAGACATAATCCTAGCCATAAAACCTTTGACCTGCCATCTATCCTGCCTATAAGATGTGTAGAAGTATAGATGGATCAGGAATTGAGGAAATGGTCAAACAATAACTAAGGTTCAGTTTGAGACACATACCATTAGAGGGAGCCCACTCCTGACACTTTTCATGATATTTGCTACACCTGCTGACAGGAAGCACCCAGCAGCTGGTAGAAACATATGCAGACCCACTGTGAAACATTAAGGGGAGCTTGGGGAATCCTGTGGAAGAAGGAAAGAAAAGATTACTAGAGCCAGATGGTCCAAAGATAACATAAGAAAACTTACTGAATCATCTGTGGGTCCATAGGTGCCCACAAAGTCTGAACTTCCAACCATGAAACATGTATGAGAAAGACCTGGGCCCTTTGAACATATGTAATAGTTGTGTAGCTAGGTCTTCATTTGTGACTCCTAACAGAGGGAGCAGGGGATGTCTCTGACTATTGCCTGCCTCAGTGATCCGTTTCTCCTACTAGGCTGTCTTGTCTAGCTTCAATAGGAGAAAGTGTGCCTAGTCATATGGCAACTTGATATGCCTAGTGTGGTGGATATACACATGAGGCTGGTCCTTTTTTTGAACAGAAACGTAGGAAGGGTGGATGGAGTCAGAGGGCAGGTATGGAGAATGACTGAAAGAAGGAAGCAAAACAGCAGTCCAGATATAAAGGCAATAAATTAATGAATTAATTAAAAAATAAAGAGTAAAACAACTGATCCTTTTCTTTGGCTTACACATGCACTGTGGCATGTGTCTTCTCTCTCTGTGTCTCTCTCTCTCTATCTCTCTGTGTATCTCTCTGTCTCTGTCTGTCTCTCTGTCTCTCTTTCTGTCTCTTTCTCACACACACATTAAATTAAAAAATAAAATAATAGAATATGATGTGCCTCCAGACATGATAAAGAAACATTGTTTATGGAATGTAAAAGTTGGAATGAACAACCAACTTTAAGTTCCAAGAACTTTAAATTATTTCTTTTTGTTTGTTTGTTTGTTTGTTTGTTTGTTTTTTGGTTTTTTCGAGACAGGGTTTCTCTGTGTAGTCCTGTCTGTCCTGGAACTCACTCTGTAGACCAGGCTGGCCTCAAACTCCAAAATCCGCCTGCCTCTGCCTCCCAAGTGCTGGGATTAAAGGTGTGCGCCACCACCGCCAGGCTAAATTATTTCTATGACAGTACAAATACTCATCAGAAAGTAAAAGGAGTAATTATTTATTGGTGATAATAATAGATCTATGTTATTATGCTATTATTTTATTTTATTTTAATAGTAAATATACATAAATTTAGTGGTGCAGAATCATATATCACACATTGGTCAAGGACTTGGCACACAGACAAACATTCCATCACCTGACTAATTCTCAAGCATTAGAAATATCGATGTGTACCATCATACCCAATTTATAGGGTAATAGAGATCTACTCAGGTCTTTGTACATATTAGGTAAATAAGCTACCAATGGATTTATATTCACTACCTTTTAAAAATGCTTATTCACATACAATTATTTCATTTTATATGAAGTGTTTTAAATGTCTGAAAAAATACTTTTTTGAATATAATCATATAATTAAATTTATTAAATAATTTTGGAGGGTGAGATTATTTTACATAGTATGTCAAAACTTTGGTTTTTCTTTTATGGATCTCAGCTCCAAGGGACCCTTAAACTTAAAAATATAATTGATGATAATATGTATGTATATAATTAGCTATTTATATATTGTTTAATTAACCACATGATATATATAGCAATTTTTAATATTTTAAATTTATAGTATGTTATTTTTTGCATACTAACCTGAGCAATATAATGGGAGAACATATTAGGTAATTTGAAAATAAGTCAAGTTTTAGCAGCAAAGAAAACTATAAAACTTGTCAGAAATATTTTTGTGAGATTTATAAAAAGTGAAAAGTTTGACATACCCTCCAGAATTTTTGGCAAGGGCATAAAATATTTTTTGAAAGTAAGAATTGCTTTTTGTTCTAAAAGTATAAATCCAAAAAAGGGAAAAGTATTTGAGGCAGACAAGAATCTTTCTTCCTTTCTTTTTCTTTTAAGGTATATGTCAATTTTCCAAATATCTATATTGTTGGTAATCTTACCTGTAGAAAAATCATCTTATTTTTGTTTCATGTGATTTTACTGAATGCCCAAATAAACTCCATGAAATACTATATTATATAAAATACCACAAATTTTAGGTTTTTAACAACCTAATTGACAAGCATGTGGAAAATTTTAATGAGCTAGAGCATTTTATCAAATAATTGTCCTTAAGCATAAATCAGCAATAAATTATATTTTTCATTTATTCTTCCCTTGTTTTGCCAATCAAATTCTCAGTATTTCCTGGGGCAGTATACTGTCTGAATTAATTTATGATTTTTAACCAATGAGCATTTTATTACATTGTGTTTTTTAGGCTTTTGTTTTTTCTTATGAATTTTTCAGTCATGTTTGGGAATTTAAATCATCCCTATTCTACCAATATTTAGTAGAATTTGATTCTGAGAAATTGACTGATAAATAAATATGTTGTCAAGTCTGTATTATCATTTGCTCGTCATTTTTGATGAAATCTTTTTCTTTTAATTTTTACTGGTCTCAGGAGACAGACCTTTGTTTACTGTCTCGGTGGGCTGAGGTGTTAAATGAGTAAAGCACAGGTGTTATTTAGCAAACATTTTACCCATTATTCACAGAATACACCTTGCAATCAAATCCAGAGCCTACAACTTTCTTTGAAAAGTATTCCATCCAAACATCATGACTTTCAGATAATGGGTTTGGTTTTCCTCATCCTATGGTGTCTGTTTGTCTTACAGTGCAATAACATGTCTGAGTCAGAATGTGCTGTAAAAGACTCAGTATTGCTCCAATCTTAGGCTACTTCTCTCTGCTACTTTATTTGCTTTTAATATTTTGTTTTACATTGAACTATACTTTTCCTTATTTATGTGGCACTTTGATATGTTGTCTTACATTGAAAGAACATGTCTGAGACAGAAAGATCTGTGAAAGTCTGAGTATTGCTCTGTTCTGAGGCGACATCTTTCTGCTACTTTGCTTTTAATATTTCGCTTTACACTGAACTATATTTTTCCATAGTTATTTGGCATCTTGATATGTAATGGTAATTTAATTCAAGCATATAGAGTATAATGATAAAATTCATGTGATACCTATTCATTTTCTTCAATCACTGAGCATTTCTATACTTCTGGTTTTTGTAGTAACTTTGAATATATGTCATTGGTTGCTTTAAACAATAGTCTTTGTATTTGTTACTTTTCTGACTGTGACCAAATAATCCAACAATAGACAACTTAAGAGAAGAAAAGTTTATTTTGCTTTACAGCACACAATTTAAAGGATAGAATTCATCATGACTGCGAAGCATGGCATTGGAGACTGAACAAGAAGGGGGGCAAGCCTTTTGGCTGGGGCAGGCAAATAGCCGGTCTGCTCCCAGGATGATACCTGAGCCATCCTAGAGGAACGACTGCAATCAGAGTAGCTGGTAAGAACACTCTCCCACTACCCTATGCCCCAAAGCTACAACTGGGAGCCTGGGGTGCTCAGGACCCATCACCTAAACCCTGTCCTTCCGGAACATCGCTCCTCTTCTGCCCTTCACTTGGTCCTTTTGGCTGGAGCAGACAGCTAGCTGGTCTACTCCCATGAAGATACCATATCCTGAGCCATCCTAGACGAAACACTGCACTGCACTCTGAGCAATGGACACTTAGCTGGTCTGCTCCCGTGAGGACACCATATCCTGAGCCATCCTGGAGGCAAATACACCCAAAGGGAGTAGATGGCAGGAAATAATCAAATTCAGGGCTGAAATCAATCAAGTAGAAACAAAAAGAACTATACGAAGAATCAATAAAACCAGGAAGTGAACTGCTTCTTTGAGAAAATCAACAAGATAAACCCTTAGCCACACTAACCAGAGAGTACAGAGACAGTATCCAAATTAATAAATTTAGAACTGAAAAGGGAGACATGACAACAGAAACTGAGGAAATTAAAAAAAAAATCATCAGATCCTACTACAAAGGCCTATACTCAACACTGGAAAATCTGGATGAAATGGACAACTTTCTAGACAGATCCCAGGTACCAAAGTTAAATCAGGAGTGGATAAAGCATCTAAATAGTCTTATAACCCCTAAAGAAATAATAGCAGTCATTAAAAGTCTCCCCACAAAAAAAAAAAAAAAAAGTCGAGGAAAAGTTGGTTTTCGTGCAGAATTCTATCAGACCTTCAAGGAACACCTAGTATCAATTAACTCTCTTCAAACTATTCCACAAAATAGAAACAGAAGGAACACTACCCAATTTGTTCTAAGAAGCTACAATCATGCTCATACCTAAACCTCACAAAGACCCAACAAAAAAAAAAATAAAACTTCAGACCAATCTCCCTTATGAATATTGATGCAAAAATGCTCAATAAAATTCTGGCAAACAGAATCTAAGAACACATCAAAACAATCATCCATCATGATCAAGCAGGCTTTATCCTAGGAATGCAGGGATGGTTCAATATTTGGAAATCTATCAATGTAATCCACTATATAAAAAAATTAAAGAAAAAAAACCCCACATGATCATCTCACAAGATGCTGAGAAAGCATTTGACAAAATTCAACATCCCTTCATGGTAAAAGTCTTGGAAAGATCAGGAATTCAAGGAAGATACCTAAATATAGTAAAAGCAATATACAGCAATTTAGTAGCCAACATCAAACTAAATAGAGAGAAACTTGAAGCATTTCCACTAAAATCAGTCACTAGACAAGGCTGCCCACTGTCAACCAACCTATTCAATATAGTACTAGAAATCCTAGCCAGAGCAATTAGACAACAAAAGGAAGTCAAAGGGATACAAATAGGAAAGGAAAAAGTCAAATTTTCACTATTTGCAGATGATATGATAGTATACTTAAGTGACCTCATAACCTCCACCAGAGAACTCCTAAACCTGATAAACAACTTCAGAAAAGTGGCTGGATATAATATCAATTCAAACAAATCATTAGCTTTCTTCTACTCGAAGGATAAACAGGCTGAGAAAAAAGTAGAGAAATGACACTATTGACAAATAATAGTCACAAATAATATAAAATACCTTGGTGTGAATCTAACCAAGCAAGTGAAAGATCTGTATGACAAGAACTTCAAGTCTCTGAAGAAAGAAATTGAAGAAGATCTCAGAAGAGACCCATGACTCCAGCTGTATATGTAGGGGAGGATGACAGTGTCAGACATAGGTGGGTGAGGAAGTCCATTGTCCAGTGAAGGCTGGACACCCCAATATGAGGAAATCATGGGTGGGGAGGTGAGAGTGGGAGGATGGGGTGTATATCTTCATAGAAGCAGGAGGGGGAATGAGATAAGGGGCTCCTGATGGGGGGAAAGGGGATTACATCTGAAATGTAAATAAAATATCCAATAAAAAATATTTAAACAAAAGAAGGGTAACAAGGCTCTCAAATTTCAAGACCTATCCTTGGTGATCATTTGAGGAAGGCTTCATTACTTATGGGTTCCACAACATTACAAAACACAGAACTAAGTGTGGACCAAGTAGATCTCCAAACACATGTGGCTGTGGTGGGGGATGCATCATACTAAAACCAGAGCAATAATCCTGTATGTTGGTGCAAAACAAAGTTGGACTCTCCACCCCCAACACACACCAATACTTGCTACTTTCTGTCTATCACCCTTTCTTTTGACCTGCAGATTCTAGTGGTCACCATTCAATTTCTTTTCTTCTATATGACTGATGTACAGTTTTAGACTATAAGAAGATGAGTGAGCGCATATGTGTTCTGTGTCTGACTTCTTTGATTTAACATAAATCATAAGAAATTATATATATATATATATATATATCACCACTTTGGTGTTAAGAAATGGCTCAATATATTTAATAGTGCTAACTGTTCTAGCGGAGGACTATGGTTCTGTTTCCAACATGTACATTTTTCCTTACAACTATCTGTAACTCCAGGTCCCAGAAACTAAGGTCTACTTCTGGCCTGTGAGAGTATTGTACTCACATGGTTCACAGATATGACACATTGTAGAGAGCCGTAATCGCTGTGGGCACAGGGCACGCCTACTTCCCGGCGTCACGCCATTGAACTGCGCATGTGTAGCGCAAAGGAACCTGGGAATTTGAGTGAACAGCTAACCACGAATGACCACGCCCACGGGCCATAAAAACGAGAAGCGCCATGCGGCTCGCTCTCTTGGCGGGTAACCCTC
>JANHMN010000013.1:2590955-2613772 GCA_030674055.1 Rhabdomys pumilio | reverse complement strand
ACGTGTTCGTGTGAGTTCCTGCGGGCAGGGATACCTCGCGCGGTACAACACATTCTGATGAAGAATGCCTACACATAAAATAAAATGATAAAGAATTTATAAAAAAAATACCTCATTCAAATATGTTGATGACATACATTATTAAGTAATCTGTTTATATACCCTCTTCTTCCTAGTTTGTGGGTTTTCTCTGTATCTATGGATTCTTTGTATGTGTAGATTAGTTTTACACATTGTGTAGTCTATCAGAAACTCTTACAATAGGTTAGTTAGGAAAGTGTCTAGTAGGCTCCAGGGAATAGCATGAGAAGTGCAAACATGTAGTGAGTTTTGAGACCTGATCACAGGTGAACCTCCATCCTTCCATGCATAGTAACTGGGGGAATGTCCTTTTGTATCATCTTATCTTGGTGGCCAAAGTCTGTCACGTTTATTAAAGATGTCATTGATGGTATGGTGCCAAATACCAGTTATGTATCAAAGAAGGAGGTTTCCTCTTGGATGCTTCCACAACTGATCTGTACTCCCATGGAGGGTTTTCAGCAAGAATTAACAATACACCACTGAGAAACAAACAACAGGTACTATGTTCCCATTGCAGCTTCTTTTCTCTGTCCTTCAAGTTTACGACTTACAAAGTCAAGGATATAATTGGTGCTAGTGATACTGTTAATATTGTATAATAGAAATGAATGCTCCACTTTAATGATCATTCTTTCATTATTCAAAGTGATGTTCTTGAAATTATTTCATAAAGCATTTTCCTCATTCAGTTAAGTTCCACTCAGCACCATGTAAAAATGATCGGCGCCCTACTTCCTGCCAAATATTTTTGTCTCACTGAGCCTGTCCCCAGCCGTGCTGCACAATAACACTTCCTTTATAATTAAATATTCTTCAAGAAACATCAGCTAAGAGCATTAATATTTAATCACTTCGTGTCCTATATTTTGTGTCTTACAAAAGCACCGCATAAGTCCAAGAGGTTATTTCTCATTTACTGCAATCTCAGCGGAAGTGCAAAGCTCTCTGTTTTGTTTTGTTGTTGTTGTTGTTGCTGCTGTTGTTGTTGTTGTTTTGGTTTTATTTTCTTTCAGCTCAACTAGTCTGGTTTCATTTGCTACAACCTCCTGGTTCTTTCAGTATTGTTGTCTATGTTAAAGACTAAGTTATGGTCTTCATTTCACAGATAAACTTTTTAGTAAGTTACAAGAAGCTATTTTGTTACTCCCCTTTCTCAACAAACTTATCAGTTAATAACTGAACAACTAAACAACAACTCCTTGTCCTCCTCAAACTCTTGTTCTAATTTTCTTCCTTTACTGATAAAATCATGACTTATCCAGTTGGGACACTGGATGGTCCTGCCTAAAGGCACAGCTTACTCTCTTAGGAATGACTGACATTCCTAAAGCACCTGAAGAGAGTGTTCCTCTTTAGAAGGGAGACTAGTTTCCCTCTTCCTGCAATATTATCACATTGTAGTGTCAAAGGAAGATGTTCAGAAGTGCTGAAATTATAATTGATGAAATATAACATGTATGTCTGTGCTCATGTGCACACTTGGTATTTGTGGCCTGAGGGGTACACTCAAGTAATTGGATCTAATATCTGCAAGGGAGAGAAAGATGGCTCCAGCATCTAAGAGGCTCATTTTTTATTATTATTATAGGTAATTATATTAGATTATAATGTCATAAAGTCTATAATTCCATCAATTTACCCTTCTCAGGGGAAGGTAAAAGAAAGGGAAATACATTTACAATTAAACCTTATAGTTAGTTAAAAAGCAAAGGTTGTTTCCAATATTAACCAGAAATACCTCATGTTCAGTTTTTATAGTTTGGCATGATTTTCTTTTAATTTTAATGAAACTTCATTTCTTCTACAAGAGAGAAGAGTTTTAAATGTGTTTTCTACTAGTACATTCTGCTTACAGTGAAAATAAAATTAATAGCAATAGGAATGTGGGTTTGTATTCAATTTGTTGGCTCTCCATTACTGTGTGGGAGGCAAATTAAAATCTCTGAATTTCTTCAGAGAATATCCCCATATTGTTACCTTTTTATGTGCTGTGACCAAATACCTTAAAAGAATGGAAAAACTAGTCTTCCCAGGAAAAGAACATTTTAGTCATTGTTACTGTACCAAATCATAAGCCCTGAAAATATACAAGTATCATTGTGTGGGATGAACAAGTTGTATCTACAAATTTAGTAATATATATGCAGAAATACATAATGACAATTAAAATAAAAAGTAGCCATGAATTTGAGAGAGAGCAAGTGGTATCTTCACGGGTGGGGTTGGAGGAAAGAAAGGGAAGTGTAGAATGATATAATCCCTAAAAATAAGACACATAAAATTTTAAAAAGAAATGGAAGAGTTTATTTTGCATTTCAAGTTTAGAAAAGATATAATTTTCATGACTCAGAAGAGCCCTGGCAATAAGAGAGACTGGTTAAATGTCTTTGTAGTCAGAGGCTTAAAGCCAGATAGGGACTACGACCATTTTATACAATTTCTAGTCCTATCCACATTGATATATTTCTTCCATCAAGGTATCTCTAAAGTTTCCACAGCCTTTCTAAGCAAAGCCTCAAGCTGTGAACCAAGCACTTAAACAAGAATCTATGGAGGAGATTACATATTCATATCATAGCACTGCTTTTTAATATATATGTATCACTATATATTTACACATTTGTAGTGGTACTAATGAGCTTCCGCTTAGTTTATTTATTTTTTAAATAATATATAGGGACAGATTGTAGGGTTGTGGGTCCTGTATCTGCTACGCCACAGGGCTCTGCTGCCTGGGGAGGTAGGACATGTTGGACTGTGCTTATCTCATGCTGTTGCCCAGCAGGTATTGAAACATAGGGAAGCCCCAGGACACTGCTTGGGTGTGGGAAAGCACATTCTGAGGTGAGAAACTGTCTGGTGGAGTTCTGAGGCTCTCTGACACCCAGGAACTGCTGGAAGTCAAGGAAGAGCTTGAGTGACAGCAGGTCACATCTCTTTTCCTAATGTCTTGGTTTGAGATGTTAGGGACATCTCACTTACATGTAGAGTTGCTTGGGTGTTACCCTTATGTGACTAATGGCCACAAATCTATTGTGGGAGGCGCCAAGAGCAGGCGAAGGTCCTATCATCCCTTCAGGGTCTCTGAAGATTCAAAGCCTTTAGCTCAACTGAGGACCAGGCTACTTCTCAGAATTCACTGACCCAGAACATATGATTATCAATAAATTTTATGAAGATGTAAATAGAAATTCCAGTTGCAAAAAGCACATATACTTGCAGTTTCTTTTTCCCTTCATGCTAATACTCTGTAGGAATGTAAACAAATACAATTTGAGAAAATCAATAAATCTTACGTTTAAGCCACTAAAATTAGAGTGTGGTTATGTTTATCAAATCAACCTCAAATAAGAGAATTAAGACCATTTACTTTCAGGCTAGCAAGATGTCCCAGCAGATACCATGTCCGCTAACACAACGACTTGAGATCAATTCTTGCAACCCATGGTGAGACAAGTGAAGGTTGCTTTCTGACCTCCAGACACATGAGGTGACATATGTGTACCTGCACTCTTATATCATATGCACACATACATGAATACATACATACATCACATAGATTGACTACAGGAGATCCTTTTATTGAGACTTAGGTGGTTTGTGTATTAGCTGTTTTCTGTCCACAACCTCCTTTAAAACCACTACCACTTCACTCCTATGTTGAGCTACTCTGTTTCTGCTTACAGGATATTTTGATTATTGTACATAGAGAACATAATTGTTAGCAAAATATAAAAATGTAAATAGATTTTAGATGTGTCTTGTAGAAATGCCATTGGGTTTACCTCTAAAAGCCTCCATAGATAAGGATGACAAGAATAAAAAGTTCCTGCCAGTTTTAAGGCAAGTTGCTTGGGAGAGAGGTCTTCTGGTTTGTGCTCTAGTACCTGAGGCAAAGTCAGCTGGGTGGCCTTGAACTGCCCCATTGTAAAGCTGAAATGAATTGGCCCCTACTGACTTGGCTTGGAGCCCCCTACCTTGAAGGGCACTTGTTTAAGGCTGCCAAGGGTGTGCTGGAGGAGCTAGACTTCTTTTAGAGAAGCTGAACTTTTGAGAGCTCTCTTTTGGCTTTGAAGAGCCTTCATGGAATGAGCTCTCAGTAAGAGAAGGGGGGTTTTCTCTGTGGGCTTATAGGAACAACATAGAAGCAGCTGGCAGAAGACAGGTGAAACACCATTCTAGGAGAGAGAACTAAGGTGCCTATTAGGATTTAGAGGAGCTCATGAAGAAGGTAAAATAACTCACTTGGTAGCACGACACAGATAGAAAGACTTCTAAAAAGCTAATTGTAGAACCAGGCTTGTAAATAGATATTTTGTGTATAGTTAACAAAAATAAAGATACTTTGCTAAGGTACCAGGTTTTTATCTCAGTTCTGAACATTTATGTCTTTAAACAGATCAATTCTGATACATACACACACACACACACACACACACACACACACACATACACACATATATATATATATATTGAGATATATCTATCTATCTATATAGATAGATAGATATAAATATATAGATATATATCAATTTTCTAACTTTTCCTCCAGTAAATTCTCCTTTTTTTTTTTTTTTTTTTTTTTTTGCTTAGTTTGCTATATAATTTCATGACTTCAGCTTGGCCTTAAAGCATCATGGAAAGCCTTAATGAATTTTTTTAAACGTCCATCAAATAAAAAAACCAAAACAATAAAATAAAATAAAATTTATTTATTCTTAAATAAGTAAACACTTATTTAAGAATAAATAAAATAATTTTAAGTCTAATAAAAATACAAAACAAGAAAAAACTCAGTCACTGTGATTATCGTTGTTTTAGAAAAATAAAGATACTCAGAAATTAAAAAGAAAAGGAAAGAAAAAAAAAGAAAAAAGAAGCTCATAGAAGCCTCACAATTTATTTCCTGTCTTAGTAAGAAATGGGATCAAAACGAGGAGTTCATGCTGTACACCACTCATCCCAGCACATGGGAGGTGGAGTCAGGAGGGTCAGGAATTCAGAATAACCCTTGGGCTGCATAATGAATTCAAAGTCAGCCATGGTTTTCTAAGATGCTGTTCAATAAAGGCAACTTCAACATGAGTTTTTTTTCCTGCTTTATTTCCAGGGAGGAGGTTGTACAATTCCTAAACCTCCTTTCTTATTCATTTTCAGATTTATTTTGAGTAAAACTTTGGAACTTTAAGATAATAAAGAGTATCTTATTAGAAAATTGTCAATGAAAGTTATCTAAAATATAAATGGCAGGGAATATTTCGATATGAGAAAATATTGACAGGTGAGTAATGAAAGATTCTCGTAGTAAGAGAGATACAATAGACACACAAGTAAAGTAGAGGAGTGAAGGTTGGGCATGATGGAGTACAATTATACTCTCAGAATGAGGTAGAAGTAGGGGATTGCCATGAGGCTAAGGCTTCTCTATGCTACTGCTTAGAGACTGTCTCAAAACAGAGGCAAAAACTAAACCTAAAACAAAAAAGAGGCCTGAAAGATTTTGACAAGTATTTGTGATTGGAGAAAAGACATGTAAATAGGAAAGAGACTTTCGTAGAGATGTCACTGTCTGATCCCTAAGTAATGCGCTCCTGTCTTCATAGGGACCGCACTCTGTAACTCCTATGTAATGCTCATGTCTTCATAAAGATGTCACTCTATGACCCCTGTCTCAGAATGGTCCTGTCGACCTTGTTTCAGTTACTAACCCCATAATCACATTTCACAGAAGTTGCTATTTCCAGTATCCCGATGTATAATACTATGACAGGATTTTGGTATATTATACTTCACATTCTTTACAGAGGTTTTATTTTTTTTTTACATAGTCCCCCATATACACCATAAATAGTATGGAAATATAACAAATAATCACACATTTAAAAATGGTGAACGGATATTGGCTCGATGATCATGAAACTGGGAAAATAAACCTGCACTTGGCTGTCAGTAAATCAATAAAAATATCACTCAACAAATTTTTAAAAAGAGTAGTTTTAGGTTATAATCTCTGACCTTAACTTGATATATTTAGAAGTAGTAATAATTAATTAGGATGTCTATAATTTAAATATTAAAAAACTGAGAAATTAAATCCATACAAGTGTACAGTGAAAAGAAATTGCTTAAAGAATGTGTCATAAAAGCAGGCAAGGCCACTATGGTAAGAAAAAACAGTAGATATGTACAAGGGGCAAAAAGCAAAAGAAAGGACCTGGCAGAAAGATTACCAAGACAATATCCATATAAAATTGCCATAGTGGATCAATCTCATTACTTTGTACGCTTATTTTGGAACCTGAAAATTAAAATAAAACTCATGACAGACTTATATATCATCTACATTGATGATACATACATTGATGGATAATATAAATATGTATATAGATGATGATAAATATGCATAATAAAGATATTAGGCTTTAGGATTCTTATAAAATATTTATACTCCTTTTAAAGTATATTTATATTTGAAATAAAAAAGTTTTACTTAATACTGCAAACAAAGTGGAAGGCTGTATAAAGACTGTTAGAGAAATCATGAATTATTAACACCCAGCATGAAAAGCATATGTGAAGAAACTTACTAGTTTAAAGATTGATAAAACAGTTTAATCTGTGATGATGGCCAATAGAGACAGGAAATCCCATAGACCCACATGAATAAAGATGAGAATCTTTACTGCATAGAAGAGCTACAGAGTGTTTCCTTTTTAATTTTAGTAAGTTATTTTTTTAATTAATTCTTAACACAACAGACTCACAGTAAGGTCCAATCTGGCCTCCCCTTTACTAGTGTCAATTCATAGTTTCCAGCCTCAATAATGAGAATCAGACCGAGACAAAGCTTTTCTGAATCCTTGATATAGAGAAGGAATGGAAATCTTTGTCTAAAATCTAGAATTTGCTTGGAAAAAACAATCCATTGGAATGAGATGATTCTTGTGACTCTTTAGTTTATCCCACCTCTGTCTCCTGACATAAAGTATATCTGTCATACCCTTGTATGTTGAATTCTTGATCATCAGATTAAAAACTATGACCAAGTTTTCACTTGAAAACATTAAAAACTAGTTAGATCATGAAAATGCTCTCTTTACTAGTGAACTAACCTACTGATTGGTAAACACACTAAATGAATACATATATCTTCACTTTTTTTGGATAAATAAAAAATTTTGAGCTACATGAACTATATAATATATACATATTTAAATTTACTTCATATGGACACAAGCGTCTGAACAATTACAATGGGTCAAATAAAAATATGTTAAAATAAAGTACAGTAAGTTTACTGTACTGTTTTTTTTTCTTTCTTTCTATTTTTGATGTCAACTTGATACTAGTTAGAGTTATCCTAGAAGCAGAACTGGAATTGAGAAAATGCTTTCATTAGCTTTCCTATAGGCAAGTGTATTGGTCATTTTCTTGATTAATGATTGATATGGAATGGCCCAGTCCATTGTGGTATATGTCATCCCTTGACTGGTGGTTTTGGGATGGATGTCTAAGAATGCTGATTGAGAATCAGGCAAAAGACCCACAACCAAACACTGAATTGAGCTTAACAAGTCTTATGGAAGAGTTGGGGAAAGGATTGAGGACCCTGAGGTGGATAGGAACTACAGAGGAAGACCAACTAACCTAGACCCTTGAGGGCTCTCAGGAACAGAACCCCCAACCAAAAAACATACATGGGCTGGACCTAGGCTCCCTGAACATATGTATCAGATGTGCAGCTCCATCTTTTATATGAGTTGAAGTGAAAGTTTCTTGGTGTGTCATGTGATGCAGACTCACATGGTGTTTTTCTAAGACAAGACCTATGGGAGGATATATGATGTTTAAAGATAATATAAGTAAGACTCAGAGTGACCAGGGATGGTGTGCTTGCATAGCTAGCTTTGCAGTGATTTGTTGGTCTTCCATTCTTCCATCTTTGTCTTGTTCTTCACTTCTTGAGAGAGGCATAGCAGAGATCTTCTTGCATCCTGACTGGACCTGCTTGCTCCTGCCTACTCATGCCAATTTAGCAGAGGATTGGTGGTTTCTGCTAGATCATGTCACTACTGCTGATTCGTGTTTGGTATTTTGGTTTTTTTTTTTGTTTGTTTGTTAGTTTGTTTTGTTTGTTTGTTTGTTTGTTTTGGTTTTGTTTTGTTTTTTCGATACAGGGTTTCTCTGTGTAGTCCTGGCTGTCCTGTAACTCACTCTGTAGACCAGGCTGGCCTCGAATTCAGAAATCCGCCTGCCTCTGCCTCCCAAGTGCTGGGATTAAAGGCGTGCGCCACCACCGCCCGGCTCGTGTTTGGTATCCTAACACTACTGAACTGCACTGCTGGTATCCTGACGAACAGAGATTGGAATCGCCTTTAGGAACTACTTCTAAACAAATTCGCATCCCTTTGTCCTATTTATCATCATTGCTCCTCTACTTTGGATAGAGGGCTAGAAGTGGGGGACCAAAGTCTTGAGAACACTTATTAAAAGTAGGTTTTTTTTTGTTTTTTTTTTTTTTTTTTAGAAAAAAGCTAAGCCTGCAGTGGGTTCTGAGTACCAGGGCAGAGGCTGTCTCTAAAACTATTGCCTGTCTGTGGAATCCAGTCCCCTAATTTTTATTATCTGGCCTCAGTGAGAGAATCACTTAGTTGTACAGAGAGTTAATGTACCAGGGTGGGGAGATACCTAGGAGGGGCATCTACTATCTCAGAGGAGAAGCAGAGGGAGAATAGGAGGAAGGACTGGAGGGAGGTGGTGGTGCAAACTGGGAGTGTGAAATGAATAATTAATAAAAACAAAACAAAGGAAAACAAAACGAACAAGAATGCTGGGTGACCTGGTAACCTTAGGAGATGCTATTTGCATTACATTGTTTTTGTAAATGTGACCACACAAAGGTTTTTTTGGGCTTTCTCTTTATACCATTTGTATTTTCTTTTCACTTTCTTTTTTTTTTTTTTTAAATCGGATATTTTATTTACTTACATTTCAGATGTCATCCTGCTTCCTCATCCCCCCCCCCCCCCCGCCCCAGAAACCCCCTATCCAGTTCCTCTCCTCATTTTTGCTTTTATGTCATTTTAATTACATGCAAGTATTAAGGTCAGTTCTAGGTTGATGAACTAGGAAATATAATAGATGCAAATAGTAAAGGAACAAGCAAGACAATAAACAAAAAAAGTCAAGAACAAGAAAGGCAGTAAACAAAGTTCCCTGATCACTCCCATGATCACTGTTTCTAAGGGCTTATCAGGATGGCCCAAGATATCTGAGCCTACTTCCCTGTCCTAACCCAAAGTCATTTTCATAGCTGAAGCTGCTTCTGGGCCTTTTAGCTAAGATCAAGTGGAGTATCTGTTTGTATCTTTTTCTTTAATCTAACAGATAAACTTACACATTGAAGATCATCAAGATTTTTCATATACTGATTTCTCTGGGTACTTTACAGCTCCTGACAGCTCCTGTTCTTACGTTGAATTTTGAGTTGACTGTTCTTATGCAGTAGGCTTATAGTTTAAGTTTTGGAAGAAGGGTACTGATTTTTCTCAATAAATTTGGTGAAAAAAAATGTTGATTATCCATTGAATTAATTCTTCAGATTTTTGGAAAATATCTCGACTTTGTATTTATGGATCTCATTTGGAGTCTGTGTTATATTGTCCTCAATGAGAGAATCGCTTAGTCGTGCAGAAAGTTAATATACCAGGATGGGGGATACCTAGGAGGGGCATCTACTATCAATTTATTTTATCAATTTAAGATTACTTTTGTTTGTGTAAGGATTGGAGTGAGTTACAAAATTAGATTACCACATATAGATGAACTCTTTTATGATTATTTTAAATTTTTTCTTTTAAATATTTAAATCCACTTCTCAATTCTGGAGTATTAATTATAGCTGCCATAAGCTTACATAATATACAACCATCTCTCAAAATTTTCAGATGTTCTCCTGTTCTCTTTAATATTTTGTTTTATTGAGTTATAAGCACTATAACTGGAACCACAGAGTACATTTCAATTTGTATTTCATTCTCCCCCACCCACACATATTCCATGTTAGGTGTTAGGTCTGATATGTCTCTTATCTTGAGCACTCTACCTACCATTGAGCTATTCCCATAATTCCTCATTTAAAGTCATCTAAGCAATTGTACCCAACTATGATGAAGTCTATGAATTGTGAGCTCATTTTGAATATTCATTCCTTGGACTTTCATATTATATAGTTACTAAATCATTAAAAAATATACCTTCTAAATTTTGAGGTCAAGTTGCTCAGATTACTTAATGTTTTTAAGAAAAAAAATATCCATACAAAGGAAACTTACTAGTTAAAAGAGAATTACCAACTATTTACATTTATTTATTAAATATGTTTAAGGCATTAGACGCAAGTACTCAGGCAGTATGAATGAGAGTTATTGATAAGCTGTGTCAACAAATAAATAACAAAAGCAGACAATTTTAAATTGTAAGGCTGAGTTCTAATGTTTAACATAATGTGTTAGTTTTGTATTTCTATTATACTCAAAAGCAAAGAACAATAACAGTGGTGTATTTCATACTATTTTAATATATTCAGTGTATAAAAATTGTAGATGATACAATTAAAAATATGACATTAAAAAGTTTTCATAAAATAAATCAAATAATTATATTTTCATATATCTTCAGTAGATGATAGTGGGTTTTGTCTCATATATGTGTCTGCACGAATTTTTATTAAACTTTTTACTTAAATTTAGAGTTCACTAGATATTTGATTGAAAACCACTATAAGCCTATAAAATTATAATAGCATAGGTGAAAAACTAGAAAGAACACAATAGATGTGGATAACCAATAGGTATATTAATGTACTGATGTTCTTTACAAAGCTTGAGGTACTTTGTGATTAAAAATATAGCCAAAGGTAATTGGGTTTCCTCCTTTCCGCCTATTTTGTTTTGTTTTGTTTTACATAAATAGATCATTTGGGTACTTCCTTTGTTGTCAGTTATACCTTCCAGATATTTACAGTGAGTTTGAATTCCTATGGGTACTGGTTAATACACCCACTAAGTATCCCTCCTTGGTAAAAGAACAAATCTATATATCTTAATTTACTTGTACTTTGCATATATTTATTTACAGAGCTGTAAATTGCCAATGCCTAAGATGAATAATGCATCACATGAAAAAATTATAACAGCTGTGACTCATTGAATATATATCAGAAGTTCTCTGAAGGCACTCTTCACTGTGTGAATTATACAAATTAATAAGAAGTCTGATATAATTCAAACCATTCTTTTGTTAACACTAAGCTCAGAGAGATGAAGCATCTGCCCAGAAGGTGTAGGACTAGCTGCAAACAATGTCTCTCTCTTCAAAGCTCTGCTCCCTCAGCCTGCTGTGCTCAAGGTCTAGGCTTCCAGAACTGAAATTTACATCTTACTAGAAGCTACATCCTTGTTGAGAGAGTTGGAATCTGGGTGTGTTCAACTTGAAAAATGCTGTTTTCTTTAATGATAATAGACTTGCTAAGATTAATTGGCACAAATACAAATGCCAGCCATATTAAAACTAAGGGTGGTTAGGACTGTGAAGAAAAATGATGCATTTTTGCCTTGATTCTCCTGCTTTTTTATAATCTAATAGATTACACCAATTTTGCTAACTTAGCTTATTCAGTGTGTGTGTGTGTGTGTGTGTGTGTGTGTGTGTGTGTGTGTGTGTATGTGTGTGTGTGTGTGTGTGTGTGTGTACATGCTCACACATATGCATGTGATTATTTGGATCATCCCATTCCCTCTTTCAGATTCTCATTTCTACTTCTTTGGAATAAGTCCATAATTAAAATTAACTATCTTGAAATTAAATCACCCTTAGTTTCTTAGAGTCTAAAGAAACTGCACATATATTCTAATATATTCTATGTATTAAAAGCTTGCTTACAAAGGTGATTTTATTTACATTTTCACAAATAGGGATGATGGAAGTATCTTAGAGCAGTTCAAAAAAGAGTATTTTTTCCCACTCTTGTTAGCTTTAGATAATTAATAAGCATTTCTCCCATCTTCTGTCTCTTGGTGTCCATCTTAGCCCCTTAGGCCCTGTCTCAAGGCTCCTAAGCACAGCACTAAATATCAGTATCTGTTCTCCGCATCCATATTAAAAACACTTACCTGGAGTTTTCCAAAAAAATTGTCTTTCCCATCAAACACGTTGGGCTTTTATTCCTAAAAAATAACCCCATTATAAGATTACATGTCAGAGTAGCTATTGTAATATCACCAGAACATCCAGTAACTTCCCTACAGTTTCCTAGAACTTTCCAGGAATTTTCATTTCATAAAAGTTTTATATAAATAGTATCTTTTTAAAGAAAATAACCATTCAAATTGTAAGTATCACCACCATTATTTTTAGATATTTTCATTAAGCCATATAAAATTATTAAAAGTAATCACAATTGCTAACTTTAAACAGGAACTTGATCTTAGCTCTCACTTCATTTTATCTTATTGCATCTCATCTTATCTTATTATCTGTTTTTCATATAAGTTGAATTCCTGAGGCTTGCATGATATATATTTGAAGATTTTTTTCATTGGCCTCTTTGATGTACCTGTATAAAATATAGAAAAGTGATAGATTCTTATACTTATTTGAAACATTTCTGTAAAAAATTCACTTTAGTTTTAATTATGTGTAAGTTGTGTTCCTATATGTAGATACAAGGTATTATAAACTATTTGATTACGGGTGCTTAGAACTGAACTTGTGAGCCTCTCCACGACTAGTATATGCTTTTAGTTGCTGAGCTGTCTCTCCAGCTCTAGAACCTTTCTTAGTGAAGGTGAGATTCATTGAACTGTATAAAGCAGGACTAGAATAATTAGAAAGTGTTAATACCAAGAGTGACAATGTTTGGTTTAAAATAAAACTGTTTATTGGATGATAGAAGAAATCAATATCTTTTGACCTGTGTCCATGTTGATTCAACTATCCCACTCTGCAGTTGTAGTACATATGCTTACCCTGTAATGAAATTTTGCTGTTAGGTATAAAACCAGCAACATTTGTAATTTATTAAATAGCTTTATCCTAACTAAAATGTCTCACATGCTTATTATACCAATTAAAAATTTGCTCAGGGTGTACATTTCCACCTCTCGAAGACACTCTATATCATTCAGATTGCTTAGATTTTCCCCAGGTCAAGGACAAATGTCTCAGAAGTTAAATGTTCACAGTTCTACCTATTGAATAAGAAAGGGTTTTCAAAAAGCACAGCATCAATAGAAAAAGGGACACATTAGTGTTCATTTCAAGGGAGTCTTCTCCTTATGGTAGCACTTAAACTATTGAATTGCAAATGAAATTCTAAGCAAGATGTGATGCCTCCATTTTCATTTAACAAGATTCCTTTAATACTCATGAGAATCATACAAAATCGGATGCTATCTGAACAGCAAGGATTTGTAATAATGGCCCAGGTATTATGAGGATTAGAAGAATCTGAATGAACAATCCCTTAGCTCATAAAGAAAATGATGAAGGATAAAAGGTAGCTTTAACTGTTCTGGGATGTGGGATGTTCACTGTGTGTATAGCTGTATCAGATTAAAAGTCACCTGCTTGATTAGTTGGCTAAATAAAATATACTTTAACTTATGACTACCAAAATACTTTTTTTTTTAATCACTAACATACTATATGTGATCACAGTTGAGTAAAAATTTAAATAGTCAGGACTACTGCTGATGCCAAGAAGTGCTTGCTGAGAGGAGCTTGGTATAAATGTCCCCTGAGAGGATCTGACAGAGCCTGACCAATATAGGTGTGGATGCTTGCAGCCAAACATTGGACTGAGCATGAGGGCTCCAATGAAGGAGTTAGGGGAAGGACTGGAGGAGCTAAAGGGATTTGCAACCCCATAGGAAGAACAACAGTATCAATCAACCAGACCCCTGCCCTAGAGCTCCCAAGGACTAAACCAATCAAAGACTACACATGGAGGGACCCATGGTTCCAGCTGCCTAAATAGCAGAGGATGGCCTTATCTGGCATCAGTGGGAGGGCAGGCCCTTGGTCCTGTAAAGGCTCGATGCCCCAGTGTAGGGGAATGCTAGGGTGATGAGGTGAGAGTGGGAGGGTGGGTGGGTGAGGGAGCACCCTCATAGAAGCAGGAAGGGTGGATGGGATAAGTAGTTTGTGGAGGTGAAACAAGGCTGGGGGATAACATTTGAAATGTAAACAAATAAAATAAGCAATAAATAAATAAATAAGTCAGGATTTTTACTTAAAACTCAAATTTAACATGGAGCTATTCTTAGCTGATACTTGTTGGGGTCAGGAGATTTATTCTTGTGATAGGACATGGCAACTGGTAGGTTTCTCATGCTATGTTCATACATTTATACATTTGTTCACATATTCTGTGTGTGTGTGTGTGTGTGTGTGTGTGTGTGTGTGTGTGTACAACCCATAGTATTGAAGTTCAAGGCAATTCAGGAACGCTAGAATATAAGTTACAAGAACTTCATGGAAGTCCACTTTTTCGGTTCCTGACTTTATGATTCCTTCAAAGCCTTTGAAGTCAAATCTTATTCTCTCCAATTTTATTCAGCTAATTACATTTGCTTCATGAGTTCAGATTTCTTAGTGATCCTAATGCCATGATTTTAACTTTCATGGTATTTTTTTTCTACTCCCTTCCACACGTTTGCTTTCAGCCATGATTCAGTTTAATCTGCAATGCCATCTGGCACACACATTCATCATCTTAGTGTTCATGTGCTCCTCGTGGCCTTACTGCTCACAGACTGTTTTGCAATGTTTCTGACTCCTTATATCATAGTCCACATAAATCTCTTCCCTACTTTATGTTTCTAACTAGACAGAGAGTGAAACAATTGTGCTTTCGTCCTTCTATTTCCCCAAATTTTCCAGAGAATGTAATGCACATCCTACAGGAAGTGAACTGCCAGTATCTCTCAAGTGGTGGGAAGCTAATTGTATGTAATTATAGTTGCAGAACAGCCTTTTCAAAATCAACTTGTTTGTGAATGTTTTTTGTTTTTCTTCAAGGATCATATGTCTCAAAGTAATACCCACATAATAGTCTATTTTGGTTACTTACTGCTTCTTTTTAAATTGTTCAATTCCAAACTTTTACTAAACAGAGTCTTTGCAGTGTTTCTTCGTACAAGAGTGTTTTTTCCTTCAATGTGCTTTTCTACTTAATTTCATCATCTCTGAACAAAAATAAAATCTCTTCCTTCCTGGATGGAAGTGTAGCTTAGTGGAAGAACACTTGACTTTCATGGGCAATATGTGCAATTTCTACTGTGCTGGGACAATAAATATGATATCTTTTCATTACCTTAAGGAATAGTGTATGAGTCTCTACATTGTAGGATATGAGTCCTCTGGTACCTATTGTGTTCCATGTTCACTCAACTTTCTCGAGGATAGATAATCAGTTCTTGCAACTCAATAGAAGATATATCCCTAAATCTCTAGCTATTTCTACATGTCTTAATAATATCTGCAGCTGACTTTATTTCAAAACTCTTTTAAAGTTACCTCAATTACCCACTTTAGAGATAGAAATGGAGTCATTTGTCAAAGTAAAGTTCAAGTTTGCCCACAGCCCATTACAACATAGTATTTACCTCTGGAATCAAAGGCATGGATAATTACTGTCCATAATTACAGCTTGAGGTGCCTTTAGCTCAGGACTTCTTTTCTTAAGTATACTGTATTCAATCATAAAATAAACTTGAACCAATCCAGAAGGATTTGGAAGACCTGGGATAAAAAGTCACAGGAATAAATATACTGTGAGGCTCTTTGCTTTTTCTTGAGTATAATCTTATAGGTTTGGATCCAAGCATCTTTTTCATCTTCCATAATCAATGAAAATAGATTCAACTTTGTTACCTTATAAGAGACAAAAAATCTTTCTTAATTGCTCTTTCTAAACATTGGCTTAGCTGAGAAGTAATGTGCTTAGACATATTAGAAGTTTTCCTATTTCCTTGGCCGTACAATTGCTGTATTTATCAGTCTTGCCTCCATAACTGCTTGCATTTGTCCAACTAACATGGTTTTTGTTCTCATTCTTCCTAGCTACATAACAACTTTTATTTTAAGGTCTGTGGTTTATTGATCATTCATATGCAATGTGAGCATTTTAATGATACATCTCAAATATTACACTTGGGATTCAGTGTGTTTACTTATAATTGATTTATTAAGCTCGGATTTATACCATTCCTATTAATATTTCTTCATTTTTTAATGTGTGCTCACTAAATAGCCCATAATAAACATTTATTTCTAATCATTGTGACATGAGAGAAGCATGTGTATAAATAGAAAAATGGTGGATTTTGTTATTAATCAATGTCTTCTTCCTTGTTTGAGAAAAAGCCTCTCTTTCACCTTCCATGTATTTCATGCTAGCTGGCCCTTAAGATTCCAGGGATTCTCTCATTTCTACCTTCCAGCCAGCCAGAAGAATATTGGCATTACAGCTGTGTGCTCCTATGTCTAGCTTTACAAGGGGTTCTAAGACACAAATCAAGTCTTCATACTCTTCTAGCAAATGTATTTCATACTGACCCATTTTCCCAGCCATCTTGAACTGGCTTTCCTCTTTCCTTATCCTAATGAGTGCTGGTCTTCATTACCAAGTAAGGCATTATACTCTCTGTGGAAGACCATAGCCACGTAAGAATACTTTTAAATCAAATTATAAGAGTGATAGATTATGCTTAAGCCATTATTTAAAACAAAATGCTTTCTTTATTTACATTAATTTTTTTCTCCTGCTTTTTAAAAAATCTATTTGATACAGGAGAAACTGGAGACACAGTAAGATTAAATATGATTTCACAGTAACACTACTTCCTTCCTGAGTTGACTACTGAGGAAAATCTGGAGATAAGACTACTGACTTATAGAATCACCAAACATGCCATGGAATTCAGGACCCAATTCATTGCCAGCATTGCTGAACACAAAGAATGAAAATAAAATTAAAAGTCAAAGTTCAGGAGAAAATTCTGTAAAATGTCCTTTTCATACATTTTTTTTGACCTTTGTAGTCATTTTTTAACCACAATCATAGATATTGAGCATATATTTGATAAATTCCCCAAACCCTAAAACTGAAAGTTTTTCTAATGGTTATTAAAGTTTTGATATTTCCTACTCATGCATTTCAAATTAGTTGATGTTTAAGCTAACCTCACTTACTTTTTAAAAATAAATGTACTCTTGGCAGTTAGTCTAAACACTGGACTTCTATTTAAACTTCCCTGTTTTCAAGGTAATATAATAAGATATTTAAAAAAAATCTAATGCTTTCTGAAATGTTTTTTAAGGCATGAAACTCAAACCTGCAAAGAAATGGTTCTTAATTTCTTTTCTAAATCATTCCAGTGTAGGTGATAAAGCTATGAACTAGTTTGCTCAGGTACTGGAAGCCAGAAAAAGGTGTTGAGTGGTAGCACAGAATCCAAATTAAGGTTTGAAGAGGATAATAATTAACTATAAAACCACTTAGGAGAGAATCTTCCCGGCAATAACAAAGTGTTATACAGCAACAGTAGCACATTTGGGGCCAAGCTGCAGTCATTAGCATATATTAAAAAGAAGAGTACTCACCTGCTTTCTTTTTTAATATCAGTTCTGTATGTAAAACATAAAAGCTAAAAGGAAGATAAGTGCAGAAAACTTGTACTCTTTCAAAATTTCCTGTATTTGTCAGTCTGAAAATAATATGAAGGCTAATGAATCTGGGGATAGAGAAGAAGATCTACCCCTGTCAGCATGGATATGTTGGAAATATCCCCATTACTCAGCACTACCCCTAGGGCTAATGAGCTTGTCTGAGGACCTGCAGGCAGAGTGGAACTGAACTGTTGTAAGAAAATACCCTGTTTTCTGAATGAAATAAATTTGTTACATGTATTAGAGTATGAAGAGAGACTGGTGAATTGGTTCTAAGAAGCTCATCTTGTGGTCTGTCTTAGAAAAACCCAACTGTATGCCATTTCTTTATATCTATTTCCTTAGATATACAGTCTAATCAAAGCAAATTAAACATACTAATCCTCCACCTAAGGTTCTTTTTTTTTCTTCTTTTTTTGAGTATTTGTTTTAGTGATATATCAGTCTGAGTTTTAAACAAGCTGTGAAAGTTTAGTCACATCTTTCCTAATCTACAGTCTCATAAAAATACATACTGCCCCCAGGGGTCAACTAATCTTAAAACAATCTAGACTTAGCAAGGAGACCATGCATTCAAGAATACAAAGCTAGTAAATGCAGAAATGTGGCAATATTTTTCTAGGTGCACTAGGCTGTGAAAGATGCACATGTACTTCATCAACAGGAAGTAGCTTTGGCCTTCTACAGTTACCTAGCTGATCCAATCTGTTGAATCCATCTTGTGCAGCAGTTGAGACACAGATTTGAAATCCAATTTGATTTACACTCTGTACTATGAATGCTAATTTCAAACTAAGAGAACTTTCTTTTTACTAGCAGATTAGGTTGTTGTTGTCCAATATTTCTACTTTGTTGAATAGAAACAAATCTAAATACGTCTATGTTTGACAAAATGATCAGAATCATCTCACCCCTTAGTCATAGTTAGGATTTTATTGTTATGATAAACATTATGACCAAAATCTTGTTGGAGAATAGAGTGTTTATTTCATCTTATAGTTTATATTCCAATAAGCAGAAATGACAGGATAGGGATTCAGGGCAGGAACTAATGAAGAGGTCATGGAGGAATGCTGTCACATGTCTTGCTCAGTCTACTTTCTTTTACCACTAGGATCACCTGCTCTGGAGTGGAAGTATCCCACATCAATCATCAATCAAGAAACTCCCCTAGAGACTTGTCTTTGGGCTAGTGAGGCATTTTCTCGATTGACATTCTCTCTTCCCTGATGACCCAAGCTAGTTTTACTTTGTGGAAACACCAACTAGTCACTGTTCTCTATATAGTGAACTTTACTGTAATCTTAGATGTAACATTGTATTTTCAGCCTTTGAACTTTCACTATACTCCAAGTGTTAAATAATACACTGTAATTGCTAATCTGTATTGTGTGATACAGCTATCAATTACCTATCTTTTTAGTCTCCTAAGAATTGGGAGATAATGTCTTTTTAAAATTCCATGTTCTAGTATCTGTTACTCTCGTACATACCATTCAATTTGAATTAATATTCAAATGACTGACTCAATAAGTATATTAATTAGAACTTTAAAGATTTAGATTATTTCTGTTCCTGAAATTTAGCTCATTACATCAGTTAAACTTTTAAGAAAAAATAATAATCAACAATGTGGAATTTCTAAACTTATGTATAATGTGTTTAGTTTTTAGCTGAAATTATTAAGATAATTTTTAAAAACATACTAGTCAGCAATAAATCACATACACAAAACTATGACATGTTGTGTTCTAAAACAATTCCTAAATAATTAACATAGTAGCATTAAATTTTAGTTTTCTAAAAATTATTTTTATATGTAATAATTAATATTCAATGAAATAAATGGACATTTGATTAGAGTGAAATATAAATTATTAAATATGTAGATGTTAGACAAACAGAAGATGAGATAGTTAAGAGCAGATTCTATTTTGTGAAAGGAAATATTGTTCACAGTATCAAGCTACACAATAAAGCTCAGGTGTTTGTAGAAGTTTGCCATGAATATTGAAGAACAAATCATATAAGCCATATTCATTCCATCTTAGCCAATTAGCTTACTGGAAAATTTATCTCAGTAGGAAAACTAATATATATTTAATTTGATTATGTGTAGTGATGAAAATTTAATTTTAAATCAATCTTTCTACTGATTCATGTTTTTTAATCATTTGTATTTATTCATGGTATGTACTTATAGATAAGTAGCAATAAAATCACAATTGTCAAAATATGCAGTTACTATTGATGCTTCATAATTAAGCTAATAAGAATAAAGTTCTGTATGTAGAAAGCATTCACAAAAGTAGCACTTAACTAAACAGTTAATGGTCTTCATCAAGATGGATTGTGTTTGAATAGTTATTATTTTTTTTTTCAGTCCTTCCACATTGGCACTTTGGACTATAATTTTTTTGCCTATTCTAAATTTATTCTTTTTTTAAAATTTTTTCTTTTCTTTTGTTTCTTTCTTTTTCTTTTTAATTTTGTGTTTATATGTTATGTGTGAGTTCAGGTACCTACAGAGACCAGAAGAGAGTGCCCCATCCTCTGAAACTGGAGTTACAGGTGATTCTGACCTGCCCAACAAGGGTGCTAGTATCTGAGCTTGGATCCTTTGCAAGAGCAGCAAATGCTCTCAATCGGAGAACTATCTTTCCATTTCACAGAAATTTAACTTGTTTTTTTTAAACTTAAGAACTAGATTAAAATGTTTAAAACTTTACAAGAAGCTTCAATGTTTATCATTACAAAATCTTCCTGAAGATATCATAATTTTTGGCTATATCGTGGGGATGGCTTATAAGGGGGGAAGACCTGATAGCTTTATGGTATAGTTTTCATTCTGGAGCAGTTACTTCCATGATCTCTAATGCAACCGGAGGTGATTCATTGTGTAACAAGAGCCATAAGATGTGAACCTAATAACATGCATACATTTTGGTATCCAATAATTGGAGGAATAGTTTTTTGAAAGGGTAAAGAAATTTTCAAGTCCCAGTAACACCTTACATAAGCCAGCATTATATATGCTCATGACTGATGCATTCTTAGTCTTCACAACAGGTTTTGTATGGGTTTTGCAGTCAAATGAGTATATGCTTTAAGTTTTGTGAGTTAAAGGTAAAAATCTGTGCAACAAGGAGACTATCTGGGGTTTGGGTCTTTTTCCTGTTCATACGTAGAGTCCTCTTCTGCTAAACTATCAGGCAAATACTTGGATACCATGTTTCTCCCACTTTTTTTCTAGAGAGCAATCTGTCCTGTAAGTTTCTAATGACTATCTTTGCCATCCCTAAACCCCATCTATGCTCCAGAAGCCAGGTCACGTAGGAGTTTATCATCTTTATCTCTCGAACTTACTCTTTTGCTTCTGAGCTTATTAGTACCTTAGACGAGACTTGAACACATTCAGATGATGAAAATAACAATGATGGTTGTTAATCTCCATGCTGCAGCCATAATAATATAGACTACAAGTTAGGTCCCTCTTCCAACACGTTCCATTCTGTCCCATGTGTGCATAGTGTAGACGTTGCAAAACCTATTATTCTGTATCTTCTTTGATGTCCTGAAATTTTAATTTTCTCTGGATTCTGGAAGAAGCTGATACTAATTTTTGTTGCTATTGTTTTTATTTTGTTTTTGTTTTTTAAGACAGATTTAAAAGATACTGTCCAGCCACCATGCACACAGAATTAATAGGCTTGCATACTTTTAAGTATACAACAAATATCAAGAATATAGTCACTGTTTAATTAATCACTTAAAGAATTGGAGGTAAGAAAGAGGTCCAGGATTGCAAGATGGCTCCTAGGATAAAGGGAATTGTTGCAAACGACCTAGAATTAATTCCTAGAACTCATGGTGGAAGAAGACTGCCAATTATTATATGTTGGACTCTTGGTTTAGATAACTTTTATGACACATGTGCCAGATATTTCCCTCTAACCTCCAGGTAAAAATTCTGAAAGAGGAAATGAATAGTTCTTTGACCAGATTAAATGGAGTAACTTAAATTAGAAACCTTTAATGCTGGGTAAATGTGAGGAATAAAAATAAAATAGAAAATGCTTTTTTACATCCTAAAAGAAAATTAATATAGTTAAGGGCATTCAAAGTATGAATAAGAATGTTGTAATTAGTCTATTTAGAATCTAGAACATTTGAGAGAACAATAGAATATGCCATCAAGCAATAGCACCTACAGTGAACATTGTGTCATTAGATATTAGCAGAATTTGATAGGTAATATTTTAATTTAAAAATTTAGTAATCCTTAGCCTCAATCAGAGAAGCTTCTCTTTACACTAAATGAATGTGATTGCAGAAAACATTGACTATTCAAGATGTCAATAAAATTGGAAAGCTTAGTTCTTAGCCATAAATAGTAAATTTATACTATCACTTCAAAGGCTCAAGGAATGTCACTAAAATAGAAAGAGAAGGAAAGATGTAAGAGCAGAAAGATAGTGACAAGGCTGTCCTGGAGTGTATAGAAGATTCTACCTTACAACAAAAATCCTTTTAAAATAAAGTTAAAAATTGTTTTTTTTTTAGGAAAGGGGAAATAGATTCTCTTCTCAGGACTGCAATCTCTCCAGCCATAGGTATTTCTCTAGGTCAAATACCACAGATATTTGTTACTCCAAAGATAAAGGTATGATTATTATACTATTGTAGATAATCTTGTAGATCCAGTATTTTTTATGGTTTAGAGGCTTAAACACTGGTTAGGACTATGAATTACAACTACTATCCCTCAGCAGCTTACACAGCACCATTCTATATTAATAAAATCATTTCTCCTAGCACTGCTTTCATTGTGTCTCATAATTTTTGGTATGCTGTGTCTTCATATTCACTGAATTCCAAGAAGTCTCTAATTTCTCCTTCTTCTTCTTCTTTTTCTTTTTCCTCTTCTTCTTCTTCTTCTTCTTCTTCTTCTTCTTCTTCTTCTTCTTCTTCTTCTTCTTCTTCTTCTTCTTCTTCTTCTT
>JANHMN010000013.1:2585788-2590945 GCA_030674055.1 Rhabdomys pumilio | reverse complement strand
TTCTTCTTCTTCTTCTTCTTCTTCTTCTTCTTCTTCTTCTTCTTCTTTTTTTGCTTCTTCCCTGACCAAATTATCATTGAGTAGAGAGATGTTCAGTTTCTATGGGTATGTGGGTTTTCTGTTGTTTATGTTGTAATTAAAGACCAGCCTTAGTCTGTGGTGATCTCATAGGATGCAAAGGATTATTTCAATTTTCTTGTATCAGTTAAAGCTTGTTTTGTGATTGAGTATATGGACAATTTTGGAGAAGGTACCATGAGATGCTGAGAAGAAAGTATATTCTTTTGTTTTAGGGTGAAATGTTCTGTAGATGTCTATTAAATTCATTTGGTTCATAACCTTTCTTAGTTTCAGTGTGTCTCTGTTTAGTTTCTGTTTCAATGACCTGTCCATTAGTAAGAGTGGGGTGTTGGAGTCTCCCACTATTATTGTGAAGGGTTCAATGTATGTTTTGAGCTTTAGTAAAGTTTCTTGTATGAATGTAGGTTCAATAGTGATAAAAAAAAGCATAGTATTGGTACAGAGACAGACACACTGTATAATGAAATAGAATTGAAGACCCAGAAATAAAACCACACACTTACAGACACTTGATCTTTAACAGAGAAGCCAAAAAATATTCAATGGATAAAGAAAGCATCTTCAATAAATAGTGGTTGTCTAACATGCAGTCTATATGTAGAAAAATGGAAATAGATCCATATTTGTCACCTTATGCAAAGCTCAGGTCCAAATGGATCAAGGACCTCAACATAAAACCAGATACATAAAAATGCATTTAATAAAAGAAAAAGTGGGAAAGAGTCTCAAACTCATTTGCACAGGGGGAAACAGAACTCCAATGGCTCAAGCTCTAAGATCAATAACTGGGAAATAGGACCTCATGAAACTGGAAAGCTTCTGTAAGTCAAAAGGACAAACCAGCAATCTATACAAATTGGGGAAAAAATCTTTACTAACTCCATATCTGATAGAGGGCTAATATATAAAATATATAACAAACTCAAGAAGCTAATCACCAAAAGTCCAAACAACCCAATCATGACTGCCCTCTGAAAGGCCCAATAAGCAGATGAAAGAGTTAGATGCAGATATTTACAGCCAACCAATAGACAGAAGCTGAAAACCCCTGTGGTTGAATTAGAGAAAAGCTGGAAGAAGCTGAGGAGGAGGGCAAACCTGTAGGAAGACAAGCAGTCTCAACTAACCTGGACCCCCATGATAGCTCCGACACTGAGCCACCAATAAGGGAGCATGCACCAGCTCATATGAGGCCTCCAACACATATACAGCAGAGTACTGCCAGGTCTGGACTCAGACAAGATGAATCTAATCCTCGAGAGACTTAGTGGGGAAGTTTGGTGGTGTGAGGACATCCTTTTGGAAACAGGGGTCGGTGGGAGGAGGTGTGGAATGTAGATAATTCAGAGGGTGAACCAGGATGGGGATAAAGTTGGGATTCTAAAAAGGATTAAAGAATAAAAGATATGAGATATATAACTAAACAGAGAATTCACAACAGATGAATCTCAAAGGGCTGAGAAACACTAAAAGAAATGTTCATATACAACTGGAGCCATGGGTCCCTCCCTATGTGATCCCAGGCTAGTGATTTAGACCCTGGAAGCTCTGGTTGGTTGGTATTGTTGCTCTCCCCATGGAGCATCAAACCCTTTCAGTTCCTTCAGTCTTCTCTCTCACTCTTCCACTGAGAACCCCATGATCAGCAGGCATAGGTGGGAGCTGAGGTCCTTGGTCCCATGAAGGTTTGATGCCCCAGTGTGGGGGAATTCAAGGGTGGGAAGGTGGGAGTGGGCAGTTGGGTGGGGGGCACATCCTCATAGAAGCAGGAGGAGAGGGGAAGGGATAGGGGTTTCTAGGTGGGGGGGAAAGGGGATTACATCTGAAATGTAAATAAAATATCCAATAAAAAAAAAGATAGGAAAAAAAAAAAAAAGAAATATCCAAAGTCCTTAGTGATCAGAGAAATGCAAACTAAAATGACCCTAAGATTCCACCTTACACCAATCACAGTGGCTAAGATCAAAAACTCAGGTGACAGCACATGCTGGTGAGCATGTGGAGAAAGAGGAACATTTCTTCATTGCTAGTGGCATTGCAAACTGGTACAACTCTGGAAATCAATCTGGAGGTTCCTCAAAAAATTGGAAATAGATCTACCTGAAGACTGAGCTATATACCACTTGGTCATATACCCAAAAGATGCTGACCATGCCATAGGGGCACATATTCCACTGTGTTTATAGCAGTCTTATTTCCAACAGCCAGAAGCTGGAAACAACCCAATTTTCCCATAATTTAAGAATGGACACAGAAAATGTTCTTTGTTTAAAACACTGAAATACTACTTAACTGTTAAGAACAAGAACATGACGAGTTTTGCAGGGAAATGGATGAAACTAGAAAATATCATCCTGAGTGAGGTAACTCAGACCCTAAAGGACATGTATGGTATGTACTCATTAATAAGTTGATATTCTCCAAAGAAGTACAGAATACCTAGAACACAACCCACAGGACTCAAGAAGGTTAACAAGCTGAAGGACTCAAGTGAGGATACCTCAATCCCACTTGGACAAGAAAACAGTCACAGGGAGAAGAGGTAAGGATGGACCTGGGTGGGAGAAAGGACAGGGAGGGGAAAAGGGGAACATGTTCAGTTATTCAGTTATTAGAGGATAGAGGAAAACAGGACTAAATCCCTGAGTGCCAGCAGAAAAAATGAGGTAACCATGGAAGTTAGAAGGTGGGCAGACCCTCTAGAATGTACCAGAGACATTGGAAGTGAAAGCTTCAGGACTTAAAGGCAGAAACATTAGATGAAATGCTCAACAGTGGGGAGAGGGAACTTGTAGGATCCACCTCTAGTGGAGGGACAGGACATCAAGGGAAGGGGTGGGTTTTCCATCCCATAGTCAAAAGCTCTGACCCAGAATTGTTCCTGTCTGAAGGAAATGCAGAGGCAAAAATAGAGGAGAGCATGGGAGAAAATGGGTCCAGTGCCAGGATACAGCTCAAGGCTACAGCTCAAGGCCCTGAGACTGTTCCTGATGCTGTGGTATGCCTGAAGACAGGAGCCTAGCATGGTTGTCCTCTGAGAGGCCCAACAAGCAGCTGAAAGAGTCAGATGCAGATATTTGCACCCAACCAATGGATGGAAGATGAGGACCCCTGTGGTTGAATTGGGGGAAAACTGAAAGAAATTTGTAAGCAGAGAATAGCCCCATGGGCAGACCAGCAGTTTCAACTAACCTGGACCCCTGTTATCTCTAAGACACTGAGCCATCAACCAGGCAGCATACAGCAGCTGATCTGAGGCTCCTGGCATATATACAGCAGAAGACTGCTGGGTCTGGGTTCAGTCAGAGAAGATGCACCTAACCCTCAAGAGATTGGAGGCTCCAGGGACTTTAGAGGTCTGGTTGGGTAGGGCATGTGAGTGGGAAACATCCTCATGGAGACAGAGGGGTGGGGACTTAATATGGGATGTAGAACAGTTTGAGGGTGGATGAGGAGGAATAAAATCTGGAATGTTTAAAAAATAAAAATAAAAGACAAAATCCAAAGGAAAACAAAAATAATTTATTCATTAGATTTGTAGATATTTTAATAAAAATTTTTGCATCTCTGTCCATCAGAGATACCCTGCAGGTACCAGGTAAAGCCCCTCCAACTCACCTGAAAGCACACCGAGCAGTGGTAAACAGAACTCTACTCCCTGGATCCCATTTTCTATCCTATAACCTTGCATGCTCTTTGCCAACATCAGGGAACCCAGGATACATTAGAGCTAGGGACACCAGAGGCAAGGTTATTACCCCAATCCCTATTGGCCATGCAGGCCACAAAATCCACAAAGGAGACAACCTACTGAACCTAAAGATTTACTAGTCACCAGAACTACAGGCCAATCAGGCCAGTAGACAGAAAGGTGACAGAAATCAAGAAAAACATCACCCAAAATAATGCCCATACAACAAAGATACCCAGAAATCAACATCTAATGCTATAATAATTGCAAAACTGAGATGCCTGAAGTTCAGTGTAAAAACAGAAACAACAGCATCCAGGGCAACATGGCACAAACAGAGCTCAGCATCCCTACTACAGCAAGCCATAGACACAGTATACAGATAAACTACAAGAAAATGAACTGAAATCCAAAGACATCAAGAGGTCAAAATGTCAGCCTACAGAATGGTAAAAGATCTTCACTAACTCTTCATCTGACACAGGTCTAATATTCAAAATGTATACAGAGCTTACAACAGCAGACATCAACAAACCAAATAATGCAATAACAAAATGGGTAAAGTGCTAAACAGAGACTTTTTGGCAGGGATCTCAAATGGATGAGAAGCAGTTAAAGAAATGTGAGATATCCTTAGTCATCAGGTAAATGCAAATCAAAACTCTGAGACTCCAACATATACCAATCAGAATGCTAAGATCAAAAACTCAAGTGATAGCACATGATCTCAAGGATGTGGATCAAGGAGAACACTCCTTCATTCCTGGTGGGTATACAAACACTTTGGAGATGGCAGTTTCTCAGAAAATTGGAAACAGTTCTATCTCAAGAGCTGGCTATACCACTCCTCAACATATAGCCAAAAGATGCTTCATCATACCACAAGAAGACTTGCTTAACTATATTCATAGCAGCCTTATTCTTAATACCTGGAAACTGGAAAAAACTTAGATGTTCTTGAACTGAAGAAAGGACAAAGAAAATGTAGTACATCTATGAAATGGAATACTACTAGGTATTTAAAAACAATGACATTGTGTAATTTGCAGGAAAATATATGGAGCTAGAAAATATCATCCTCAGTGAAGTTACCCATACCCAGAAAAAAAAAAACATGATATGAACTCACTTGTAAGTGGATATTAACCATGAAGTACAGGCTAAGCATGCCACAATCCACAGACCCAAAGAAGTCAAGAAACAAAAAATGGCCCAAGGAGGGACACTTGAATCTTAGTGAGAAGAGAAAACAGACTAGATATCGGTGGCAGGTGGAGGGAGGGAACTGGGTTGGGAAGGACTTGGGAAAAAGAGCAGGAGGGTCAAGTGAGGGAAGGATAGAAAGTATAGGGAGAGATAACTGGAACAGTTCGGGAGTTCATTTT
>JANHMN010000013.1:2500788-2580788 GCA_030674055.1 Rhabdomys pumilio | reverse complement strand
TAATGCCCTCAATGAATTTCAAATTGTTTGATACATGAACAAAAGATACTTTATTTTATTGAGCATTGTTTATAGTTGGGTTTGTATTTACTTATAGAAAATTGTGAAATCTGAATTTTACCATACAGTGTTACTCTCTAGGTGAGCTGTGGTCCTTAATCTCAGTGAAGAAGTTTGTATTTGTAATTTTAGTTAACACACAAGATCTTTCTCATTGGCCTTAAGGACAATAGAGAGCTGCACAATATCCCATAATATATAAAATGTCATTTTGCAGCAAACATTATGCAATAATATTTTTATCACTAACAGATCATAAAACCTTATCTAATCAGTTGATGTTCAGGCTATCAAGAGAGTACAAAAAAGCTGGATCATTACTTTCCTAAGGAAAGGCTTTATACCTGATGAGAGAGAAAAAAAAGAATGCTGGGCAGCCACCATGGTGGCTCTCCTCTATATGCCTGATGATCATTTGTCCACAGAGAAGCTTCTTTTTTTCCTCTGCATAAGCTGTATGCTCCCACAAGGAACCTGTGCATTTCAAACAAGTGATTTTAACACTGTGTTCAAAGTTATAAATATATAAACCATTGGTTGTTTCTTCATTATCACTATTATTTCCTGTACTATAAGGTAAGCTACTGTAGATCTTTATCAATTCTTATTCTCTTTCTATTAATCTAAATATCCTGTTTTAACTACATGGAAAATCCCATTATTAATAAACAAAACAATAAATTACCTAAGTTATATCACACAAATAATTAATTTAAAATCAGTTAGAAAGACATCTACAAACTCATTTTCAAAAGAAAACAAAAACACTTCTATTTTTCCTACTTCCACACAATTACTGTATACATTACAGTATTCATACCTGGGAGACAGTTTTATGGCTTCCTCATTACAAACTTCAAGTATCAAAATTAGGGAGTATGTTGCAGGTCAGTGGAAGAATGCTTATCTTGTATGATCAGTAATAAAAAGGGACTCACACAAATAATTAAAAGCACAGATAGACATTTACACTCCCACATAAAACACACACATACACACACCATTTTCAAATCACAGGTAAACAGAGACTTACAGACACACAGAGATCTCAAAGACACATACAGAAATGTAGGAATACAAGCAGATTCCCAGAAACACACATTCACAGATCACAGACACACAGAGACATGGGCATGACACACCTATTCCATATTGCAACTCTTCATTTGGCTTTCTTGAAACCAGATTACTCTCTCAGATAGATTTTGATTTCTCATCTCAAAGATATTTCACTGAATTCGTGTAATATGTACCATCCATTATTGTGCTTTATATCTTTCACATAAAGTCACGGGCCTGTTTATCATGTTTTCCAGCATCGACTACACCAGTGCTTGAGAAGTCTTCTAAAAGGGAGCAAATTTTGACAATGATTCTCCCTTATTTTATCTCCTGATCTGGATTTTAATTTCCTACATAGTAAATAGGCAAGAAAAACAAACAGACGCCGAGAAGATAAATGCATGACCTGCTTTTTTCCTTGGGTAGAAATATTTCTTCTTATATGAGATTTGGGGTAGGAAATGTCATTAACCCTTAAAGTAAATTATCAAGCTCATGCTTTTGCCGCCTCCATGGAAATGCCTTCAGAATACTAAAAATAACAAAATCATACTGTTCCCTCGTAGATTTTTCTTGGAGTCTCAATGGATATTTCTGAGTTTCTTATTACATTTTGAACCATAAAAGATTTACAAGCTGCAAGGAATGCACTTGAAACCTTGCTCATATTACTGCTGCCACTCAGTATGATCTTGGATCGTCATATGCTGCATTGTGTTATAATGACGACAAACAACAATGCTAACGCAGCTTGATGAATGGACACTAAACTCCCCGTATTATATTAAGGTTTGCATAAGACAACAATGATAAGATATGATAGATGAGATCCATATTACTAGAAACATATCTGTGTAAAAGACAGGCTCTGAACATTCATATTGCACACCAGCATCATTATCACAATTTCCTGTCCATATACATGCCATCTTAATGTTTACTACATTTATTTATGTATTCAAATGTATGTATGTATGTATTATGCATGTATGTATGCATGTATGTATGTATGTCATAGTGTATGTGTAGAAATCAAAGGATCATTTACACTAGTTGATTTTTCCCCTTCAAACATGTGGTTCCTGTTCACTGAACTTGGATTTCAGGTTTGGAAGTGAACTCTTTTATAGAAAACTTTTGGGAATATCTTTTTAAGAAGGAACATCAATACTAGGACTGGTTTCTTTCTGTATTCATATTTGCTAATGATTCTGATGAAGTTTCAGGGCCTGTTGTAAGAGATTTAAGAGTAAAAAAATCAATAAATTCTGTTGAGTCAAAATGTAAAAATTCATATATCACAGAACCATCTACCTTCCAATTCCAACTACTTTAATTTTTATTTCTAATAATATTAAATATATCATTAAATACTTTTAGAAGCCACAGGCTAGTCTTTCATTTAGGCTATTTGCAGGTTCTATACAACAAACCCACTGTTTTTTCTGAGTTGTAGATTTTCAATAACTTTCTTTTGATCTCTTCCCTTCCAGGTACACCCCAAATGACCATGCTTGACAATTATTCCTCCAATTGCTTCAATTCCATGAGTTTTTTATTTTTAAAAAATTTTTATTGGCAATTTTATATATTTATATTTCAAATGTTAGTCTCCTTCTTGATTTCCCTTCCACAACCCCCCCATCCTGTCTCCTCTCTCCTCCTTCTATGAGGGTGCTCCCCTACCCACCAACCCTCCCACTCCAGTCTTACTACCATAGCATTCCTCTATGTTGGGGCACCAAGCCTTCACAAGACCAAGGGCCTCCCCTTTCAGTGATGTCAGATAAGGCTATTCTCTGCTATGTATGCAGCTGGAGTCGTGGCTCCCTCCATGTGTACTCTTTAATTGGTGGTTTAGTCCTTGGGAGCTCTAGGGAGTCTGGCTGGTTGATATCATTGTTCTTCCTATGGGGTCAGTCAGTCCTTCCCCTAACTCCTCCACTGCTCCCCTCCCCCTCCCCCCACCCCTCCCCCAACCCCCCATCCCCCGCTCAGTCTGATGTTTGTTTATTAAGTCTCATATTCCCCAGCTCTATCTTATGGTCAGCCATCTTACATAATTTTGCTACCCTAATCCCTTGCACTTATTTTTATGCTTTTCTTGTTGCATGAGAAAAGATCTTAGTAAATATCTAGAGCCTGCCTCCACTTAGAGATCATCCTGCTCCAGCTTCCTGAATGCCGGGATTTCAGGCTTGTGTCTCAATGCCCAGCCTATACTAAATTCATAATTTTTTTTTTGAAAAAAGTAATGAGGGATTTCCATGTCTCAGCCTTTATTTACTGACCATGTTAGAAATTAGCTTCATGTCCCCAAAATCAGCATTCTGTACTAAACAGTGTCATTCTCTTGATTTTTAAATCTTTTACTGAATTAATCTGACATGCATGTTTCATTTTTTTCCTATTTTGTGCAATAGCTCCAAATTTCCAAAGCATTTAACATTAAGTGTCTGTCTGTGAAATGCTGCTTGTCCTACACTCAAATAACCATTTCCTTTTCTCCTTCATATATGGGATAAAATATTGTCAGTATTTCTTCTACTTTCTATTGTTTATCATAGCCTGTCATATATTCTACATTTTTTTCATTATGGAGCTGATAGTATTTTCAGTCACTAAATTACAGAGATTAATGAATGGATCATATTGAAAACTGATATAGATTTCAGCTCCTAATGATGTTAAGTATGAGAGTTGTTATGGAATTTTCTTAGTATAAAATTTTATTAATATAATTACAATAATATCATATATGAAATCTTGTGGGTTTTTTATACATAAAGCTTTAGAACAAAGATTGTATTAACACTTCATGAAGAAGCCATTTTGAAGAAATGATGATACGCATACCTTCCTCCATTGGTATGTTCAAAAAAATTGGAGTACTATTATCAACAAAATCTTTAGCCTTGTATCCATAAAATTTTATGTTTGTTCTCTAGTTTTGACCATCTACTACCTTATTTATGAAAAATAATGCTTCAATATTTCTATTTGTCTCAATAAATAGTAGTAACACTACAGCAAGATTCTCTATTGTTCCTTGGTAAATGTGTCCATATGGTTTCTTATGAAATCTATAAGTTGACTTTCTAAATTTTTATGATGATCCACACATACTTAATTGTCTGAATCTGTCGACAAAAAAAAAAAGCAAACAAAGCAAGTGAAAAGCTTAGTGTGCAAATATGCTACTGCCCAAGCCTGGTGCTTTGGGTATGAACTCCAGAACTTTTGACGAAAGAAGAGAACTGATTCCCACAAATCCACTAACTTCTACAAACACGCATGCAATACATAGACCAATATTTACACAGATACACAAAAACACAATATTAATCAAATAAATTGACAAACATATTTCTAATGAGCAGCAAAAGGAAAGCTCAAAATTACAAAAATAATATGCAAAGCAATATTAGAGGAAGGCAAATATTTTTTAAAAACATATTTTGAAATCTAGTGATAGTGAGAGAATATTTTTTTTATGAATTGTTGGTAAATATATAGAATGATATGACATATTCATCCTAAAATCTGGTTACATCCATTAGAATTCAAAAATTCCACATTATACATGTAATAACATATTGTATGTAATCATGAACTCATGTCATGATGCTTCCTATAAAGATGCCTACTTTTTCAGAAAGCATATAGATAGTAAGAATGCTATTTATTTATAAAATGTTTACACATTTCCATATAGCACTTGAAAGTAAATCTTCTATTTATTCATTGTTTATAGTTTACCTTCCATTTAACAAGTAAATTAGTTACATATTAGATGTCATATTTTACAATATTATATATTTAACATATTAACTATATTTAGTAAAAGTAACATTTACTTTTTTATATTAATGTGTAATATAGTATATTATAGTATACTATATAGTATATTAGTATACTATATAGTATTATATAGTATATATATATAATGTATAGTATATGTATTATAGATATACATATATATGTATATATGCAATATGTATTATATATACATGTATATGTACACATATGTATGTATATGTTTATATATGTACTATATATATGTATGTTATATATATGTATACATAGACATATGTTTTATACATATATATGTAATATATGTATACTATATATAGTATACATATATAATATAATATATATTATTATTATATATAGTATAGTACATAGTATATTATATATACTATATATTATATATAATATATAGTATACTATATAGTGTACTATAGCATATATGTGTGCATATATATATATAATATATATATATATTAACTCTGGGATATGAATTACTGAAGATAATCAATTACTGAAACTATTTTTCAAAGAGTAGCCAACTGAATATTTTCTCTCATGTTCTCTCTTCTCTGATATAATTATTGTAATACCCATGAAGTGTCTTTTTGACCAAATATCTGAAAACTCTATGATGTTGTCACTGTCAGATATATTTTAAAAGAGAATATTTTCTCATTTTTGATCCATGTACTATAAGGAAGGTGTGACTATTTTAATGACACTCCCTCAATTGAGATAAAAGAAGACTGGTACAAATCTTCTTAGAGGGCAACTAGCCAGCATATCATGTGACTGGGTGAATGGTGAGCTAACAATCCCCTATTTCTGCTACTTTTTTTTTTTTATGTCATCAGATGGTAGACTTTTTTTTTTATTATTATTATTTTTTTTTTACAATTTTTTTTAACGTCAGTCAAAAGCTTTATAAGTTTGGTAATGCTCAATCAGAAGTGTAACCCAATGCCCAACCTAGATATATAAACTGTCTTTGACTGGTGGAGACACGTGAACATCTGCCCCCATGCCCCCCTCTCTTTCTCTCTCTTTCTCTCTCTCATCACCTAGCTTCTCCTGTCCTTCTTCTCCTCCTCTCCTTTCTCCTTGTCTTCCTCTCCATACTCCTCCCACCTTAGCTCCTCCTACATATCACCCTTCCTGTTAAAATAACACTTTTCTCTCAAAATACAATTACAGCATAATTATTCCTATTTGTACCAGTGAGGTACAAGATAATCCTCATACCCAGTCCATCATTTTGTCGACTAACAAGATTTCTGCTACTTTTTGAAGACATTGGCATTTGTGACTTGACTGATGGTTCCATGATACAAACATGTGGGGCGGTGGGCTGTGAGAAGCAGCTGGGTGCTTGGTAGAGCATGAGCTTGGAATCCCGGAACCTTATTGGATGGCAGGAGTTCAGCTCTGCTCCCAGGTCTTGGTTCTTTTCATTTAGCTTCAGCCCTTCAACAACCCCTCCCACAGGGAGGTCTATGACCATCAGTCAAGAGGAACAGTACCTCAGGCTCTCCCATATGCAGATGAGCTATCTCTAAGCTCTCAGACCATGCCAGTAGGCATTATCTGCTTCCAGACCCTAACCCACCCTGAAACTGTATATAAGGGCTCTATTTAGGGCAAGTAAAGTGCTCAAGAATTATCCTAATGTCTGAGAGTTTCTGTCACAAGAGCTGTAACACTTGGGGAAAGATCTGCTCTCCTAAAACCTGCCTGGGACACCAAGCTGCCCCCTTGCCAGCTAGCCGGCTTCTTAGCAGCCCTGCCTGGGCCTGGACCAGCTCAATGTGGAGAGACAGTTGCAGCAGAGAGTGAGCTGAGTGGGGGTGGGGGGGGAGGAGGGGCAGGCAATCTCCCTTCCTGCTTGCACTCTGTGTCCTTTGGCCCAGACCTCCCACACCAGTCCAGGTCTGAGACCTACAGACAGTGGAGGCCTGAGGCAGCTCAGAGACAGTAGTGAACCCTCGCTGCTCTTGTTCTCACCCTGTCCCCAGCCGGAAGATCGTCGTGGGACACCCTCCAGAAAAAGGGGCCTACACAAACACATCAAGGCCATTATGTGAATTAATAAAATCAAAGCTCAAAGATGAATTTTACTTTGTCAGAAACAAGAGTCCTACATTCACATTACAGTGGAGTTTTTCAAACCCCGTGATAAAATCTTGATTCTTTTATCTTCAGTGAATACAGGAGCTTGGCAATTTTGTCTTCTTCCTTCCTTCAATCCTTAGAATGAGTTCCAGGAGGATGGCCACAAATTCTAATAAACTGCTATAATCAGCCTCTCTGTAAATATATTTTAAAAAACCCTAACAATCTATTCACTGATGTATTAAGTGAAGATGGAGTTTCTTCATTCTCTTAATAGGATTGTCTCTTATTACAGAACTCTTACTGAAGACATTCCCATCAAGAAGAATATTTAATCTTGAGCAACTACTCATTTAATTGTGTGGAGAATAAATTGGCAGTGAATTTATTTGAGAAATGACACCTTCAGATCTTCAGTCTCTGTGGGAACAATCCACTAACATACAGTGTCACAGCTAGCCTGCATGTTTAGATGTGAATGTCAGCATCACTCGATGCTTATTCTTTTCAGTGTCACATCTTGGAGGAGAATTGTTCAATTATGTTTCCATCAAATAGACGAGGCTTTCAAATTAAGCTGCATATTTTGTCTATATCTAATTTAAGGATGCAATAGATATAAGCTCATATTCATATAACAGCTGCCTTATTCTTTCTACTATTTTGTAAGTCATTTGTATTTAAATTTTTATTCCTTATATTCAAACTTTACCTGTCTGGTTGTGGAAATTCATCATTTATAAAATCAAAATTTATAAAATATCAAACTAAACAAAATTATGTTTTCTTTTATAAGAGCTATTTCTTAAGGATTTAAAATATTTTATTCAAATATACCCATAATCCTCCCTGTTCTGAATAAAAAATATTTTAACTCATCCACCTTTGTTCCCCTTAAGGAATGACAAAATTATTTACCATGAAACAACTGTCAAAGGAAATTGTCCCAGAGTTCTAACTGCATAATTTCCATTTTCACCCCACTGAAATGAAACACTTGACAGTCAGACTCAGTTAATCAGCAGTGACATAGTACATATGAATTCACTGTCTCAACTGAGCTCTTTGTCTTCAGCTAAAATGTCAGATAGAAACTTAATCACAGCTTCTCCCCTTTTTCTCTTCCTTCTGGTCTTCTGTCAGTCACAGAAGGAGAAGTAAACTGAAGAAGAGAAAGAACAAAGTTGATCATTACTGAGAAACTGAGTCTACTTAGGACTAGGCAACATTTTCAAAGGCATTACAAAATAATAAATCAAAATATATTTTATTAAGTAAAAATAATAAGTAAATAGCAATTACTTAAATTATAAACTATAGTTAAATTTGAGTAATTGCTAATTACTTATCATTTTAGAGGAACAGAAGAGATGTTTGCAATTAAAAACCAAAACATGTAGTATCCTGTGGTTTTTAAGTGGAGTAAAAGTTGATTATTTGGGAAGAAATTATAGTTATAGAAGAACACTTACCATCATTTATCTCAGGAAGTACCACAGGCTTGACTGGAAATTCAGCTTTAACTAGCTCTAGAGCATGATGTGGGCAAAGACTCAAATGAAAAATTTAGTGAGTCAGGAAGAAAGCAACTAAGTAGATGAGAAGCAGTGGAGAGAAGAAAAGGCAGATACTTTCATCTGTCCCTTATAATACTTGATTATATTTTGTAAAAATTCGTAACAACAATGAAGATACAATGACTTATGTCACAAGTTAATCAAAAACATGTATGTGTAAAACAATGATTCATGAAAAACAGGCCCTGAATTTGAAAGAAAGAATGAAATGGTATGTATAAGGGTTTGGAGTGAGGAAAGGGGAGGGGAAGATATAATTATAACCTCACAAATAAAGAGAAAAAAGAAAAACAAAAACCAAAAAAAACCCAGTTAAAACAGCAATTTTTTATTTTGAACATGCTCTTTAGAACATAGAGAACGACATTTGAAAGGAGGACCTTTTAGTTAGAGGTGTTTTTTGTCCCTTGAAAAAATCAAAAGCAACAATGTCACAAGAATAGCTTAGAGCAGCACTTAGGCAACACAATTGTCCACACTAACCACAATCATTTACATATCATGTGAATAAGTGAACCATTTAAGAACTACCACATAATGAAGTGTTTCTCTAGACAGATAATAAATGTGATTTCAATCAAGAAATTTCACCATTTTTATATGTACATAATAGAATTTTATTTAGCCATAAAGAAAATTCAAACTATGAAAATGGATGTAAGCGGGAATTATAGTGAAATAATCTAGCTACAGAAGGAGAAACAATGTATCTTCTCTCCCACATACAAGTCCTAGTTTCCAAATGTTAAATATGTTTGTTTGCATGAGTATCTGTGTGGGTAGAGGTAGAAACTAGAAAGGGAAATAAAAACATAGTGAGGAGAGGGTACTAAATAGATATGACATGAACACAGAAATGAGAATACTGAGAAAGAAGTAAAGTTTAAAAAAGATCAGGAAGATTCAAAGAAAAATATGTTGGATAAGGATCAACTAATACTCAGTAGGGAAGAAAATGATATAAGGAAATGTACATAATAAATTCTAATGTACTGAAAAATCTTCAAGCACTTAAACTTTAGACAAACCATAGAAAGAAAAACAGTGAATATATGTGTGACATCAGAGCATGACTTATTTCTTTTTATTAATTAAAAAGAAATTATATCATATTTTCCCCTCTTTCTTTTCTTCTCTTCAACACCTCCTCTTATATCTCACTCTCTGTCAAATTCATGGCATCTTTTCCTTTATTGCTATTGTAATTGTTATGAATATTAAACCTTATAAGTCCTTTTAAGGTTTCTTGTATTTATTTTGACTTACAGATTGACTGCTTGTATTTGGATAATTAACGAAAGGGATCAGGTTCCCTGAGGAAAACTAAGTCTCCTGTTGTCAACATTCCATTATTGTCTGAAGCACTTGGTCTCAGGGTGGTGAATTTTCCTCTTGTATAGTATGTCTGTTGGTGTAGTTCTTACTCAGGCCTTATTTAGGTAGCAACATTATTGAGGCATTGTGAGAATAACTTCCCTTCATATATATGTGTGTGTGTGTGTGTGTTTGTGTGTGTGTGTGTGTGTGTGTGTGTGTGTGTGTGTGTGCATCAAACATCGTCTAGCCTTAGATACCCTGATATTCTGGCTCTTGCCATTTTTCTGTCCTCTCTTCTGTGATGTTCCCTGAACCTAGGTGTTGTGTTCTAAGTGTACCTATTTTGTACACATTAAGATTAATTTTTCTATGCATTGACTAGTTTTAGTTTTCTCCAATGGTCTCTGTCGAAAAATGACGCTTCCTCTGCCTCTGAATCCAGACAAGCTAGTCCACCTAGTAGAACATATCCCACATATAGGCAGTAGCTTTTTGGAATAGCCCCTGTTTAATTGTTCTGAACCACATGAAGGTCAAGCTGAATATCTATTACATATGAGCAGAGAGGCCTAGGTGCAACCCATGTATGTTCTTTGGTTGGTGATTCAGACTTTGAGAGCCCCAAGAGTACAGATTGGTCTTCCTGTGGAGTTCTTATCCAGGGGACCCCTCACTCACTCAGAGGAGAATGGGAGGTGGGAGCAGGGGAAGATTGTGGGAGGGGGTGATCAGGAAAGGGACAGTGAGCAGGATGTAAAGTGAATAAGTAAAAAATAAAATTAAACGTAAAAAAGAGAAGCTTCCTTGGTGAGGAGTGAGAGCTACACTTATACGTGGGTATAATAATATTTATATGGCAGTTAGAAGTTATATTGATGTAGGAAAGTAGCAATAATAGTTTCTAGTCAAAGATCTATGACCTCACAAGCTGGCTAGGTTCCTAGTGCTATTGGTGAGTTTTTCTTTTAGTGATTTTTGGAATGTCTTTCGTTATATCTTCTTAGTTTTGGTTTGTTATTCTCAGATCTTAAAATAGATTTGTCTGCTTAACTCTTGCTTCCATTTGCTTGAAATATCTCTGTCCATTCTTTCTTCCCTAAGTTGATATCTATCATTGGTTGTAATGTGTATTTCCTGGAAGTGACAAAAAGATCAATCTTTCATTCTGATCCAGACTTTTAGTCTGTGTCTCTTCATCGTGGAATTCAAACAATTACTATTTTGTCATAACTAAATATTTTATATTTATTCCCATCATTTTATGCACCTTTTTGCCTATATGTTTGTTTGTATGACTTTCTTTTTATTTAGTATTCTGTAATTATTTGCTCCTTGTGTCTCTTTGGACATGTTTACACTTCTCTTTAGTTTTATATATCCTTTCCAATATCCTCTGCAAATCTGGATTAATAATCATAAATTTCATAAACCTGTTTATGGAACAGAATGATGTAATTTTTCTTTTGAATGACTGAGAGTTTTGATGAGTATAATGGTCTGGGATGGCACCTTTGGTCTTACATAACTTGTAGAACATTGAAATACTCTCTTCTATATTTCATGTTCTCCCTTGAAAATTCAGGAGTTATTTCTGATGGAATAGCTTTGCTTTTGTATGTGGCTTCATATTCTTCTCTCTTACTGCTATTAATATCTTTTCTTTATTATCCTATAAATTTACTTTTTTGAACCTGATGTGACATGAAAGTTTCTCTTTTTTTTAATGTGAAAATCTTTATTGAATATTTTATTTACATTTCAAATGGATCCCCTTTCCCCATTTCCCCTCCCTAGAAAAGCCCTAACACCCACTTCTCCTTTTTTCTTTTATATTATTTTTTTAATGTTAGTCAAAGGCTTTATAAGTTTGGTAATGCTCAATATCAATCAGAAGTGTAATCCAACACCCAACCTAGATATATCAACTATCTTTGACTGGCGGGGACACTCAAACATCCACCTCAGTGTTCCCCCTCGCACCCCACCCCCGCTTCTTGTCACCTAACTCCTCCTCACCTTCTCCTCCTCTCCTTCCTCCTTATCTTCCTCACCTTACTTCTCCCACCTTAGCTCCTCCTACATATCACCATTCCTGTTAAAATAAAACTTTTTTCTTAGAATACAATTAGAGCATAACTATACCAACTTGTATCAGTAAGGTACAAGATAGACCTAATATCCAGTCCATCATTTTGTTGACTAAACAGAACCTCTGTCATCCCTCCTAACTGAAAGACTTAATTCTGAACCTGGCTTTTTTTCTTGGCTTTAGAATGAATGTCAGCTGAAAACCATCCTCTCAAATCTTTGCTCTCAAAGTAAATAGCCAGGACTGGCTATGAGACTATAAGTCTTCAAATCCATTAGAAATCCAGAATGACTGAGTTAACTGAAAGTATGGGAAGCACCAAGCATAGCTTCTAAAACTTAGCCAAATTATAGAGACCACAGAGCACCTGGACAGTCCCTATACTACAAAACGTTGGAGCATTCAATCTTCAGCCTTCTGGCCCAGGATTATCTGGCAGACCAAGTGATGCAGAGTTATTAAGGGCTGATTACTCTGTCTTGGCAGATATAATCAGTCGACTATTCCACAAATGTGTCCTTTTCTGGACAGTTATTTGTCTGTAGATGAAAAGAGGCAATTCTTGTCTAGTGGCTGTCTCATCACAACTGGAGTAACTCCAAAGATGCTCAATTTCTTCTTAGAATCCAAGACTGGAAGCTGTCAGGAGCAGACAGGTCTCTAATCAAAATGAACATTAATACAGAAATGTTTGTAATGTCATTTCTGTGAACTTCTGATGTTTTGAAAACCAACTATCCATGTAAGGCAATCTGGACTATTGTTTGTTAATTCCTCTCAGCTAAATAAAATATAGAAAACACTCTAACAATGAACTCAGAGCCATGAATTTGCTATAGGCCCTTAACTCACAGGCTAACCATCACAAATTAGTTTAAAAACTTAAAGAAGGACTGTGTCTAAGTCTTGTATTCCTAAATGTGTTATATAGGCACAATGCCTATAAGAGTAACAATATTAATCTCACTTTATATCAATAAGAAGCTCATACCAATGAAAACTTTAAATTAGAAATCAAAGTAAATTTTGTACCATTTAAGAAATTATATCTTCATCTTAATAACATTTATACATATTTCTACAAATAGGTTATGGCTATGCAATAAATCCTAGCTAATCCTCCCTGTTCCAACAAAACCACTACTTTTACTTAGAAAGACAGCCTAATATTAACCACCTCAGTGCCCAAGCCCAAGGAATAGGGGCGCCGACTCTTCATTAACTTCTTCAAGCTGATTATGGGTGTTGAAATATTAGAAGAGGGGCAGGGAGAGGAGTAAATTGATAAGCCTCGTCTGTGTCTTCACTGCATCCAGCTGGAATTCCAGGACATCAGAGGTTCGAGCAGGTCTGCTCAGCTCACTTGATGAGTAGATACACCGAGGCTGTGTATTCTGCAATATACAATTCTCAAAACAAATTTTAGTATCAAGATAATTTTTTGTTTGAATTCTGGAATCTAGTCTTCTGGCAACCTGCCTCTGTCATATCTAATCCACATAATTCTGGGAGTTTCTATGAGGGTGTAATCCCACCATCCTTCAATTTTCACCTCCCTGCTCTCAAATTCCCCAACACTAGAGAATCAAAACTTTCAGGCACCAAGGTCCTCTACTTCCATTGATGCCTAACCCCTTACCCCCATCCCTGCCCCTCCAATTACTATGAGGGTATGCTCCCATTATCTTCTCATTCCCTTCTCCATGGTCTTGAAATTCCCCAACACTAGGGAATTCGAACTTTCAGATATCAAGGCTGTCCACTTCCCCTGATGCCTGGCAAGGCCACCCTCAACTACCTATACAGGTGGAGCCATGAAGTCCCTCCATTTGTGTTCTTGGGCTGGAAATTTTAGAATGGCTACTCCAGCTTGTTTATTAGGGCCATTTGCTTGAAAAATTGTTTTCCAGCCTTTTACTCTAAGGTAGAGTCTGTCTTTGTCACTGAGGCTGGTTTCCTGTATGCATCAAAATGCTGGGCCTTGTTTATGTATCCAGTCCATTAGCCTATGTCTTTTTTTATTATTATTATTGGATATTTTACTTACAGATGTTAAGGAAAAGTGATTGTTGCTTCTTGTTATTTTTGTTATTAGAGGTGAAATTATCTTTGTTTGGCTACCTTCTTTTGGATTTGTTGGAAGAGGATTACTTTTTTGCTCTTTCTAGGGTATAATTTCCCTCCTTGTATTGAAGCTTTCTTGCTATTATCCTTTGTAATTCTGGGTTTGTGGAAAGATATTGTATAAATTTGGTTTTGTCATGGAATATCTTGGTTTCTCCATCTATGGTAATTGAGAGTTTTGCTGGGTATAGTAGCCTGGGCTGGCATTTGTGTTCTCTTAGTGTCTGTATGACATCTGTCCAGCATCTTCTAGCTTTTATAGTATCTAGTGAGAAGTCTGGTGTAATTCTGATAGGTCTGCCTTTTTATGTTACTTGGCCATTTTCTCTTACTGCATTTAATATTCTTTGTTTTTTGCACTTGGTGTTTTGATTATTATGTGACAGGATATATTTCTTTACTTGTCTAGTCTATTTGGTGTTCTATAGGCTTCTTGTATGTTTATGGGCATCTCGTTCTTTAGTTTAGGGAATTTTTCTTCTATAATTTTGTTGAAGATATTTATTGGTCCTTTAAGTTGGGAATCTTCACTCTCATCTATCCTTAGACTTGGTCTCCTCATTGTGTCCTGGATTTCCTGGATATTTTGTGTTAGAAACTTTTTGCATTTTCTTTGACAGCTGTGTCAATATTTTCTATGGTATCTTCTGCATCTGAGATTCTCTCTTCTATCTCTTGTATTCTGTTGGTGATGCTTATGTCTATGACTCCTGATTTCTTTCCTAGGTTTCCTATCTCCAGGGTAGTCTCCCTTTGTGATTTCTTGATTGTTTCTACTTCCATTTTTATATGCTGTATAGTTTTGTTTAATTCCTTCACCTGTTTGGTTGTGTTCTCTTGTAATTCCTTAAGGGATTTTTGTGTTTCCACTTTAAGAGCTTCTACCTGTCTACCTGCGTTCTCAAATTCTTTGAAAGTGTTATTTATGTCCTTCTTAAAGTCCTCTTTCATCATCATTAGAAGTGATTTTAAACTGAATCTTGCTTTCCTAGTACTATGGGGAATTCAGGACTTTCTTGTGTGGGAGAACAAGGTTCTAATGATGCCAAGTACCCTGGGTTGCTGATGCTTATGTTCTTGCGCTTGCCTTTTGCCATCTGGATCTCCTTAGTGCTACTTGTCCTGTCTCTGACTGGAGTCTGTCTTTCCTATTATCTTGGTTTTATAAAAAATGTGTGGGGTGGGAGTTGCTATTGGGGTAAGAGCTGAGGCCCAAAATCTGCTCAGGCCAGGAGTGACTTCCTAGGTCCTAGTGGGTTCAGGTTACTCTCTGTTTGGGGCAGGCATTGCTGTCTGCTTACCTAAGATAATGCCAGGGTTAGAGCACCTGAGAGCCCCACTTCCTCTGGGTTCCAAGAGACTGGGGACAGAGCTGCCACCCGAGATCTGCTCAGTGCTCAGGCCCAGACAGAAAAAAAAACAACCAGTGCTCTGGGCCAGGAGTGACTTCATGAGTCCTTGTGGGTCCCAGTTACTCCCTGTTTGGGGCAGGCATTGCTTTCTCCTTACCTAAGATAATGCCAGGGTTAGAGCACCTGGGAACCCCACTTCCTCCGGGTTCTTAGAGATTGGGGACATGAAAGTTTCTTTGGGGACTGTCTATTTGGCATTCTGTCTGTCTTTGAAATTTAGGAGGTGTGTCTTAGAGTAGGGAAGTTTTATTTCATAATTAATTTTTTCTTTGCCTTTGATTTGTTTTATTGTCCTTCTATAATATGTAGAATTATATGAGCATTTATGCAAAGGCAAACTTAGAAAGCTTCTTAATTACAAGTTAAACAAATATACATGTACACATATATATGAAAAACTATAAAACATTCATAAATTGAATCACATTAAAGTCAAAATTTCCATGAACCTAATACATAATTAAGATAATAAAATTCTCAAGAGGAAATATTTTTGACCCCTACATATGTAAATGCAGAATATATAGAAGAGCTGTAAGATAATGATGAAAAACAGGATGTAAAATATAATACAGGAACAAACAAAAGCTGTTTTGGCAAGGAAAGTTTATGAACAGTCAATGAGCCTTTAGAAAAAATATCAATGGAAGGACCCATGTCTCCAGCTGCATATGTAGCAGAGGATGGCCTTTTCAGGCATTAATGGGAAAGAGACCCTTGATCTTGTGAAGGCTCAATGCCCTGTGTGGGGGAATGTGAGGGCAGGGAGGAGGGAGTTGGTGGATTGGTGAGGGAACACCCTCATAGAAGCAAGAGGAGGGGGGTCAGATGGGGGTTTCAGGGAGAAAATAAGGAAAAGGAATGACATTTGAAATGTAAATAAAGAAAATATCCAATAATAAAGAAAAAAACTAGTCAATTAGATACACCCCCAGAGTTGCTAAAACTAAAATAATTTACAATAACAACTGTTTTTTAAAAGCTGAATAGGGTTTGGGGATATGTATATTAGTAGTAAACCCTATGCACACAAATCCTAAGCACGAAAAGCATATCTAGAGCAGCTGAAACTTGTATTTCTTTGTCATTTATTAAATAAAACTATTTAAAAAATCCTTTCATTATTTAATACTTTTAATTCTATAAAAATATAATAACTACGAAATCTAATTCACTTAGAGAATATATTAAGAATTCACTATACATTTGAATAAATTATACTCCACAGTTGTAAATAGCAAGCCATAGATAGTTGCAATAATAGAAATATATTGCTTATTCATTATACTGAGTAATCATAATGAGGTGAAACTCTATATACTGTATGACTACATTTGTGTCAGTTTCAAACATAGGAGAATTAATATGTCCCTTACACTAGTAGTTGTAATTAAGAAGAAAAGCATGAGGTTTTCAGGAACACAATATCTTTATTTCTGTATAGGTTAACTGAACATAAGTAGTATTAAAATCATTAAATGTAGGACTAAGGTTTAAATCCTAATTTATATATCTAACTTTTGTAAAAGGAAAATAAATTTGGGGAATGAAATTTAAAATCTAGAAGAAAAATAAAAACAAACCTTCAGGAAGCCTTGACTCTATAGATTTGCTCACTTATTTTATTAGAGTTCTTGAACCATTACCATAAACTACTGAATGTTTATAAGACTTCTATGAGAACATGATAAGCGTGTGCATACATACCAACATACACATGGATGTGTCATGTCCATCAGATAGGACAGTTTCATTTCAGTTTTTAGCAATGAGTTAGCCAAGCACAGGCAATATTATATATGTCATCATAGGTCAGCATCTAACTAAAAATCTCAGGGTATTTTAAGGGAAGGAAAAACATCCTCATTAGTGTCAGGCTTTAGCTATCCCTGGGAGAGTTGTCACTGGTACTTAGGCCTCAGAGACATTCTCTTCATTTGAAAGGCATACTGGCAATAATAGCTTAATTAAGAAAGACCTAAGGGATTAAAGCAGCTTGATGTGCTGGTGGTGGGTGGGGGTTGGGGTGAAGAGGTAGTGTGTGTTGAGGTGATGAGGGTAGAATGGGGAGAGGATCAGAATGACAGGGGACTGGGAGGAGGGGGATGATATGTAAAGTGAATCAATAAATTTAAAAATTTAAAAAGAAAGATCTAAGAAACTCATGTTTATGATCCTATATGAACATTCAGATCTAATATCACCAATTTATCAGTGCATCAAAATACAGACACACCAAGCCTCAGACAGCTTTGATATCGACTGGAAGACTACAGGAGTGAAGGCTACCAGATCATGTGATTATTTTATGCCTGCTTTTCAAATTAATTTTTATTTTTGTAACTTTGTGCTTTGCATTCAACCACTCGTAAGACAGGAAAATTAAGGCTAGACAAAGCAACTAAAATTATTATTTCTCTTTCATATTCATAGTTAAAAAATCAAGAACTCCAGGTGATTATCGCTGATAATTTGCAGTGATTGTTTTATTTATGGCTATGAATAACCCACTTCCTAGCCCTTCGTTCGATTCACAAGGTGAAATGGTTACAACAGCTAACAGATGTTTCCAGCTGTTTGTATTCATAAGTGTTTTGTTAATCTACTTCCATAAAACAGCATTATTCCTAATCATATCAGTAAGCACCTGGGAGCAAACTAGCAAAATCACTCCCCTCTTGGTAAAAGCAAACAGGAGTCCCTTTGAGACATTCCCTGTTGCAGACAAGTCAGGTGCTCAGCTCTCATTCCTAGATCAGAAGAGTGAAGCCAGATGGTTCTTCTTTCTTCTGAAGTGCACTCCCATGTCTGTCAAAGATCTAGGGAAAGCTTAATTAGATTTCTTTTCAATTTCCTTTTCACGGGAAGAAAAAAGAAAAATGATTAAAAGTCAAAAAATCAAGTTGTTTGTTTTGATGAAAACATAATGATTCCTGAGAACATTTTATTCTTTTCTTTTTTTTCTTGTAGTGTATTACAAAGAAGTTATAGAGGATTAAGAACATTCTAGGATGACTTATGTGCATAATTTTCTTCAGAAAAAAATTTAATTTCAACATATGAACATTTCTTTATCAAACAAGAAAAATAACGATTGTGCTTTTTTAATTGATAAAAAAAATATCATCAAGGTGTATTATAAATCTTCAACTCACTTGGAAAGTCATTATTGTGTATAGGTATGATATATGCCACAATGCAGCTCTAACTCAGAGGCTGTCATTAATAAAAGGGAACAGAGGTGAGCATGGTGGCTCATGTGAACAGGCAACACTACCATATGACAGACTGAGGCAAAAAAATTATATTAAGTCTCTGGTCAAACTGGGTCACACAATGAGATTCTTTTTCAAACAAACAAATAAAAACAGAAAAACAAGATTTCAAGATAAACTATTTAATGTCCATGTAAGAACTGATACTTTCACTAATTTCTACTAAGAAAAAAATACATACATACATACATACATACATACATACATACATACACACATATATACATATACTTTTAGGTTTAGCAAAAACTTTGTGATTACTAACCTTCATTTCATCTATATATTCAATAAGACAATTTAGTAAGTAGTATTTATATTTATATTACTACTATTTTGGAACAGAAATTGTAAGTTAGGTATGTATTCAAAAATTTTTGAGAGATTACTTGTTAGTATATAATTGACAACATGAATATGGTGTATGTTTGCCTAGAATATCTGAATCCATAAGTATCAACCACATAGCCATACACACACACTCACATTCACACATACACGTAAACACACACACACACACACACACACACACACACACACAAATACACAAACACATGCCCACAAAAACATATAAGCACAAAGCACACACAGAGTACAATGATAAAAATTCCAACTTATGGCTGCACTTGAAGATCAAAACAAAAGAGATAGCAAATGGAACATTGTCATACATTGTCATTGTTTCCAAATAGTTCTATAAAACTGTTGTAAAGTCAAAAATTATGTAGACAAATTTTAATCATTTACTGCTTGATTACTAGCATTCCTTGATTACTAGCATGCCTTCTACAAAAATTAACAGAATTTTGAGGTCAACTGGGTAATTTTAACTATATTTCATGACTTCTAATATGATTCTACATCTTGATTTCCTTTCTATAACTATGACATTTTAAATATGAGTGTCCTGGCTAGTTTGTTGTTGACTTGACACAGGAAAGAGCCATTTAGGAAGGAATCACAATTGAGGAAATGCCTCCATAAAATTTTCATGTAGGAAACTCTGTAGTGTAATTCTGCAATTAATAATTAATGTGGGAGGACACAGTCCACTGCACATAGGCAGGTAGTCCTGGCTGTATAGGAAAACAGGCTGATCTGGATGCAAGCCACCAGGGTGCAACCCATTAATGAGTATTCTTCTATAACCTTGTATCTGTTTTTACCTCTAGGTTCGTTCCTTATTAGAATCCCCACACTGATTTCTATGAACGTTGTAATACAAACTAGAAGATAATATAAAAACCTTTCCTCTTCAAGTTGCTCTTTTTTTTTCCTTCAACAGTATAAACCTTAAGAACACAGAAATTATTTTAATTAACATAGAGGCATGGAGTATTGTGACCTGACTACTGGTTTATTGGGAGGATTATGGAAGGAAAGGGCCCTGGGCACATACCCAAAGATGCTGCACCATACTACAAGGATATGTGCACCACTATGTTCAAAGCAGCCTCATTTGTAACAGTCAGGATCTGGAAACAACCCAGATGTCCCTCAATACTGGATACACAAAATTTGGTTCATTTATACAATGAAATACTATTCAGTTACTAAAAACAAGGACATCATGATTTTTTTTAAGGCAAATGGATTGAACTAGAAAATGCCATGCTGAGAGAGACCCAAAACATGCATGGTATGTATTCGCTGATAAGTGGATTTTAAAAATTAAGTTCAGAATACCCATGATACAAGGCTGTATGATACAGGCTGTATGAAGCTCACCAAGAAGGAGGCCCAAGTGTGGCTACTTCAATCTCACTTAGAAAAAGGAACAAAATCATGGAAGACATAGAAAGAGAGGGAACTAGGTGGGAGAATATAGGGGAAGACATAGGGGGCAGGATCAGGTATGGGGGAGAAAAGAGAGAAGAAGAATGAATGGAAATATGCAATAGTGTTGGGTGGGTGGACAGGGGGAATCTCTAGAAAGTCCCAGAGACCAGGGATGTGAAAGGCTCCCAGGACACAATGGGGATGACCTTAGCAGAAATGCCCAACAATAGGGAGATGGAATCTAAAGAGATCAAATGCAGTAGATAGACATGGTCCCTAGTGAAGTCATGGGGTCTCCTACCCATCTTCAGAATTTTGACCCAGAATTGTGCCTATCTATTGAAAAAGCAGAGACAAAAGTGAAGAAGAGAATGAAGGAATGACCATCCAGTGACTAACCCAACTTGGGATCCATTCCAAGCACAGGGGCCAAATCCTGATACTATCACTGATGCCGTGTTGTACTTGCAGACAGGAACCTAGCATAGCTGTTCTGAAAGGCTCTGCCAGCAACTGACTGAGACAGATGCAGATACTTACAGCCACCCATTGGACTGAGGACAGAACCTCTACGGGAGAGTTAGGGAAATGACTGAAGGAGCTGAAGGGAATTGTAACCCTTTAGGAAGACTAATAGTATCTACTAACATCGACCTCCAGAGCTCCAGGAGACTAATCCACCAACCAAAAAGCACACATGGGCTTGTCCATGGCCCTGGGCACATAAGTAGAAGAGGTCTGACTTGTCTGGCCTCAGTGAGAGAGGTTGTGCTTATTCCTGTAGAAACTTGATGCCCAAGGAAAGGCTGAAGCTTGTGGGTGTGAGTTGGGGGTGGGTGGTTGAATTGGAGATGAACTCTCCCAGAAGCAAAGGGAATCGGGTGAAGAACTTAGGGAAGAGGAACCAGGAATGGGGCACCACATTTGGAATGTAAATAAAAAAAATTCGCTCTGAAAAACCACTGAGTGCTCAGATTTTAATGTGCCATTCAATGAGAGCTTGGAAGAAAAGAGTGATGAAGGCAATGCAGACAATGGTGACTTAGTTTGTGAAATTTATCAAGTAAAGAAAGATCATCATCATGATTTATGTAATGTTTTCTGTTAAGACTCTTCAGTGTCTGTGGATGAGAATTATGGGAGTGAGTGACTTGGAGGTGGACAGTGAGTGGGATGTAAAATAAATAAGTTTAAAAACAAATCTGCACTGTCTGGTAAACAGGAGCTGATGATGTCACTGATTAGCATTGATCAGACTAATGAAAACAAACTTTAGAGTGACAATTGGTATTGTTTAGCAAGAGCTGAGAATTCTGTGGTAATTAAGAAGAAGCCAGCCTCACTGAAATGAAATATTTTTATTAAGAGCACCTATGGTCCAGAAGGGCTGAAACTGTATCTAATGCTAGCAGCTAAACTTTGTAATATGTAAACATCTCCCAGGTTATACTGGTTTGACTAGTATGTTCAGCACTGTGAGAGTATGAAAGAGTCTATTCAGAAATGTGCAGGCTCAGTTAAAATAAAATGCAGAGGACTTTCAGGATCATGGAGAACAGTTTAGGCTTTGTACTAGTTGCAGAGTCACTGTCTCTGAAAAGGTCCAAAAGAGGCTGTTGGTGAAAGTGCAGTCAGTTTCAGCAGTCAAACCCACCAATTCAATGATGCCAGTACCATGCCAAGAATAGCTACTGTAGAATGCAGCCATCATGAGGATACAAGGCATGGTGTGTGTCCCACATATATCAGTCAAAAAATTGAGAGCCCCCTAAAGACTTTGTCACTCAGATTATGTGTGATCCCATACATTGGATCATGAGTTACTTATACCATTGCAGTTTGGGTTTGCTTTGTTCAGATTGTGAATCTGTCCTGATGTAGTCTTTTGTTGGTAAGGAAATATTTAACTTATTTTGATTTTACAAGTTCCTACCTAGTGTGAAGAGAACTTGGAGTTTTAGAAAGACTTTGGATAATTTAGAGAGGCTGAACTTCTAAAATATTTGAATGGTTAAGAGTCTGTGGGAATTTTAAAGGTTATAATATAAAGGTTATGTTTTAAAGTGTTGTGTTTCTGTGTTAAAGTTAAAAAGGGTCAATTGTAACTATTATTGCTATGTCAACTTGACAGAAGCTAGTGTCATTTTGGGAGAACTGAATCTCAGGCACTGGTTGACATGTGGTTAAGGTTGTGGTGCATTTTCTTGGTTAATGATTAATGTAGGAGAGACCATATTACTGTGGGCAGTGCCACTACTGAGTGTGGTGGTCCCAAGTGCTATAAGAAAACAGAATGAGGACACCATTACCGAGCAAAACAGTAAGTCTTGCACTTTCACGGTCTCTACTTCAATTCTTGCCTCCAAGTTCCTACTCTGAGTTCCTGCCCTGGCTTACATCAGTGATGGACACATAAATGGTAAGGCAAAATAAATTGTTTTCTACCAAAGTTGCTTTTGATCACAGTGTTTTATAACAAGAATAGAGAACCTCAATAAAACAGTGTGGAGAAAAAACATGGTATGAGACTGCAAAACCTTTTGTATTTGTTTTTGTCCTGTGCCTTGTATTTCATATCCTATGTCTGATAAATAAAACTGGCCCACAGAATATCAGTGCATTATAAGTAATATAAACCTCGCTGGTACAGCAATGACAAAGAGTCACAAAACCATTACACTGAGTATCCAGCACAGTTAGGTGTGAAGAGAAGGGGAGGGGTTGGCAATGATTCAAAAAAATGAGGTTACTATAATTCAATATGAAAAGAAAATATAGATATTTATTAATATGATCTAATAAAAGAGAGACAAAGCAAAATGTCATTATATTCATTCCAAAGAAAAAGTTCATTTTCAGTTTATTATAAGTTATTTACACCACACAGCATCTTTAGTATCTTTTATATGAAGAATCATATAATCTCAAAGTAAAAATACTTCAACTTCTTAATTTTCTAGTTCCTATTTCCACATCACTTGCCACATCACTCTAGCTAAGACTTCAAGTACTATATTGAATGGGGGGAGGGGTTTTCTGTTCTTGATTTTACTGTAAATTCTTTGAGTTTGTTTTTGTCTTCTTCTATTTAACAAGATATCAGCTATAGGCTTGTTGTATGTGGCCCTTATTATGTTAAAATAAGTCCCTGTATTCCTAGATTCTCTGGTACTTTAATTGTGTCATTAAACAAAAAAGAAAACACTGATGACTAATGTTGGCTCAGGTGTGGAGAAAGGAGAACACTTATTCACTGATGGTGGGGGTGCAAACTGGTTCAGCCTTTAAGAAAATCAGATGAAGGTTTGTCACAAACCTAAAATTAGATTTACTGCACAATCCAGCTCTACCACTCTTATGCTTATGCATACACACATGCACACACACACACACACACACACACACACACACACACACAGACATGATTCTATAGTCTTATATAATAAATGGATGATGAAAATATGGTGTTTACAAAATGAATAGTATTCAGATGAGAAAATAATAAAATTATGAAACTCAGAGGTAAATAACCGGAATAGGAAACATTCATCCTGAGTCAGAAAATATCCTGTATGTTTTCTTCTACTTGTGGATGGAACAATTAGATATATGTTTCATTTGGAATAGCCATATAGAACAAAATATTAGTAAGGGGCCATATGGAGAAGGGATTTCAGAAAGTTGAGGTAATTTGTGGCTTAAAAACAAATAACATAAAAGCAAAGGTTAAATTTCCCATTCTGTAAGAGATAAGAAGGTAGTAAAGAAAAATGATATTGAGATGGATTAATAACATCAAGGAATTTTGAGGAAGTTATATGAAAGCCCACTACTGTAGAATACTCTCAACACAGACACACACAGAGACACAGACACAGACACAGACAGACACAGACACAGACACACACACACACAAACACACACACACACACACACACACACACCTATTAAATTGAAGTTAATCTATAATCGAATGACAATGCCCCCACTAGACATCAGAGGCTAACAAATCAGAGTCCCAGTGTTCACATAGGGTTACCCCTTGGATTTTTTTAACAACAAATTTCCATAGAATCCTAAACATTATTCTGTACTTCCCATGCTATTACTTTTGACATAGAATGTGATAATAATACCATATTGCAGAAGATACTATGAACTTGAATCTAAGAACATGATAATATCAAGTTGATACTAATTTGAAGTACAATCTCCTAAAAGGTTGGCTTTCAGAATTCTGAAAAGTGCTGTGCATGAGGACAGAAGAGAAAAGTAATCACGCATCTTACCCAGCTGCAAGCTACGATAATGACCAGCTAGGCAAAACACATAGCTAAATGGTGCGATGGTATTAGGAATGTCTTAGAAGTAACAAATACCTCTCTGATTGAATAGAAGTCTGACTCCACAAAATTAAATTCATACCTGATATAATTAGGCAAAGAATTTGTGGATATACAGATCATGGACACCATAGAAGAAGCTACTACTAACATTATCCTAAATTGAAATAGTAAGAAACAATTCCTAATGGCTTATGATTATGCCCATAGATTAATGCATCTCTTAACTATATGAAAGAAGATTAAATTTATAATATATGGTGATTAAAGCAGAGACATACTACTGGCTTCAGCACAGAAAATAAGATAATACATATTACATATTATTCAGCTGTAACTATGAAACCTTGTCATATCGCTTCCTCCCAAGGCTCATAAATCATTTTGGATCATGAGGTGTAAGACTATAAGAGCCAGAGTCAGTCTATGAATAGAAGAAAATAGTATTCTCACCACACAACAGAGAAAATACACATACAAACTCATAAGACTGTGACTGCACTTAAAAGACCTGTGAAAGCTTAAGTCATACCAAATCTTAGCTTAGAGAGCAGAGATGGAGGTGAAGTCACACCCATAACTGTTGTACTATTGGCAATTGATGACTGGTGAAAAGGCGGAGTTTTTGTTTGTTTGTTTGGTTTATTTTGTTGATTTTTTTAGTACTTTAACCTCTCAAGAGAAGTCTATATGCCTATGAATATATGGGCAGAACAAATTGAATGTGATGGGCTATCAGGAAGAACAGAAAAGTTATATAAATAATGAACAGAATTAGATCTAGGAAGAGTTGGGGATTCAGATCATCAAAATAAATTTTATTAAATTCCTAAAATAAATGTAAAATAAATAGCAACAGAAATTGGGGAAATATGAACTATGGATGCTGATGCTGTCCTGCTTTTGTAAATAAAGTTTTATTGGTACTACTACATCTGCTAATATTTTTATGTATGTAGTTAATGCTTTTCTGAGAATGTAAATCCTCAATGACATAGATAAATTACCCTAGATTCCTAAAATATTAACTATATGGGAGTTTTGGTATACAAGTGAAATTCTTGTGCAGAGTTATATGCCACAGTTTCTATCTTTTAAAGTGAAATTTCTGTTATGTTTGTACTGAAGTTTCAAGTGAAACTAGTGACCTCCAAGTCAGTGGCTTAAGAATAACCCATCATTATTCCTCATGACTGTGCATTTTATTTAATATTTTATCTATTTTTATAGAAACATGATTGTGTGTGTGTGTGTGTGTGTGTGTGTCCACAAGATATGGGCTGTGTAACTGTCTCTTTCTTGTTAACCATTTAAGGATTAGTGTCAGGCTTTCGACGAGGTACTCCATTTAACCTGTGCCCTTCGGTCACATAACATACAAGTAGAAAGCTCTCCTGGATTTTTGGGGGGAGTGCACACCATCTACACCCATTCACCATGCCATGAACAATAAAAGCTTTGGAAAACCAGACTCCACGTGTTGCTTGGGCCTTCCTGTGCCTGCCGCCAGATTCCCAGCCTTTGGAACCTTGAACTGCAGCCGCCTGCCCAAAGCAGCTGTGTGGCCCTCGTGGCTTTGTCCCCACTGCCCGTCAACTCTCTGTGCCAGAGTTCTTCCCACAGATTAGAGTTTTTTCTTATACCAGACAAGATAACAATTATTTCAGACATTGCATACTACCTAGTCATTTTGTAACTTTATCTTGATATATAAGGATAAGCATTATTTTCAGTAAAAATTATTGTTTTTATATTTCAATTAAGAAAAATCAAACAACATATCTTGGTCAAGTTTTTCTATCTTCCAATTAGTTCCAAATCCTTAAGAGATTAGGAGTAAAACAAGCATGGCTATCCTAATAACAGATAAAACAGACTCCTAACAAAAAGTAATCAGAAGAAATAAAGAGGGTACTTATTTTTAAGTAAGGGAATAGTTAGCTTAGAAGACACTACTATACCAAACATACATGTATTATAATCTGGGGCACACAATAAAATAAATAATTTTTAAAAATGCATAAATATTACTCGATGAATAGTACAAAATTTCAAAACCTTACTTTCTCTAATCAATAAGTCATCTAGAGAAAATAAAAATAAATAGAATCACCAGAATCATCATATATCAAATAGACTTAGCAGATATCTAACCAAGCATCTAAGACTACAAATTCTACTCAGAAGCACATGATAGTTTTTCTAAAATAGACAACTTTCTGTATCATAAAATAAATCTTAAAATTAAAAAGACTGTGAACTTATATTTCAACATTAATTTGAGGAATTTTATGTATTTTAAAATTATACTATTCACTGTTGCACTAGCATGCTAATAAAAACAAAGCAGCAACAACAAAAATAAAAAAAATTCAAAACAAAACATGGCAAAAGGACCTTTCTTAATTCCAGGAATGTAGCAGAACCTAACAGACTCAGTGTAATAAGAAAATGAAAAATGTACAAAGGGTGGAGTGCCAGGCAGGTAAGGGCAATGACTAAAATCAATAAGCACTTGCCACATTCTAACAAGGATACTATATTGATTTTTCAAACTTCAGTCTTTTTACATTTGGATACTTTCCATTTGACATGTATCTGCAAGCTTATATTGATGTATACAGGTAATATTAAATTTTCCATTTATCAATTAAATGATGTAGAAATATAATGACAAAATACATGTCAAGTCTATGTTCTGTAAAAATCTCTATTTTTAGATTTTTGCTATTATTTTTATATTAGAGTGTATTTTTATTAATTACTTCTCAGAATTTTATAACTTGAATATTTTACTTTGAAGAAAATCTTGTTACAAATCACCGTATGTCAATTAAAATTAGTTACTAGCTTATGTTCTTGTTATTTATAGTTAAATAGGACATTTGACAAGTGGGCTGAATTACTAAAGTGCTTACTACACATACATAAGATGCAGAGTTTCATTTCATTCACCATGTAATAAGGTGACACATCCCTGGATCCTCTGCCCTTGAGTAGTTGGAGGTAGAGACATGCAGATTCCTCCACCTTCTTGTAAAGTTAATTTAATTGAATCAATGAGCTTGATCAAACAGGTTAAATAAGAGATTCTGTCTAAAGAACATATGGGTGGACATTAAAGAGAATGCTATGTCACAGGCGCATGCACATGTATACACAAATCTGCTACACACAGAGAACTACAGGTACTATTGAACCACTATCTAAACCACTATCTGAAAGTGTTTTCTCCAACTTGATGTTGAAGTCAGTTTTGTAGAGGAAGCTTAAAAATGAGAGGTAATAATCTAAAAAGAATTAGAAAGTGAAATATGAGAATAGCATAACAGATTAAACAGAGAAATACTAGTTCCTCGACGAAACAATGGGCATGTACACCCAGATAGTGAGGAAATAGGGGTCTTCCTTTTGTTGGGGTGGCTCCATTTGATCTTTTCTTCTATTCCAATCTCTAATACTTTGTGACTAACTCAACTGCTCAACCTCTGGGATGCAGGTAGCAGACCTTTGTTTTTATTCCCTGTCTTGCATTACAGCTTTTTCAAATTTATCCACAGACAAGTTTTAGCTTGCCTGCCTTTGGCCATTTCCTAGGTTAACTCTATTCCCTTAGGACTTGATCTTAAGGTGAAGCAAGTTCACTCTAGTTATTTGTCACCACCCATTTAAGCCTTTCCTTCTATCCTATCTTCATCTATCTTCATTTCTTTTTGACTCCATGGTCACCTTCATGGAGCAGCTATCTAGCAGGAACTTCACACATAAAACACTTGGATTGGACCCAGAAGTGCTCTTTACCAGAGACCTCTGTGCTACTATACTTGGCTGGAATTCAGGGACTCTACATCTGCAAATGTTGGTTATGACTCAGATCAGGCAACATCAGACAAAGAAGGCAACACTCATCCAGCAAAAACAAGACATTATATTTTCACCAAGAAATGAGGAAACTCAAAGCTTCAGATAATATGCCTTCTCCAGAAGCCAGAAACCCTATTTAATCTAGTCCAAGAAAAGCAATTTATACAAAACACAAGAAAATAACTTCAAATAAGAATAATAAATATGCTTAGACTCCTTAACTCTGTAAATAAATGCCTTAATGAGGACCATGAAAACACAAATATCAGAATGAAATAAAAAAAATCAAGACACAAAGTAGAATATTTAAAAGGAATAAAATGACTAAAGAAAACCATATTAAAATGAATCTTGAAAGGAAAAATATCTCAAGGTATCAACAAAACCACAAAGGTATAACTTTATAAGAGATTAAAAGACGTGGGAAACATCAATATTACCCAGGTGCAAATACTGCATCATACAACATAGACGTAATTTTGCAATTTATCCTTGTACAAGAGTGCTCCAAGTGTTATGGGTATAACCAACCATATTCTGATTGGATTTAAGCATGAGTCCATAAGACAAAACCCATACATGCCACTGCCTATATGTTCAAGAACTTGAGACTGGATAGCTCATAGGCCTATTGGAAAACCTACTACCATTATACTGCTATAGGAACATGGTAATAAAATGTCCCCAAATGACAAATTTTTATAACCATAAAATAGAGTAATAATGTTCAAGCTGTACCAGTCAAGCTTTCTGAAATAAATAATAAGTTATAAGGAGATTGATAGATGGAAAATGTGCTGAAAATGAGAGACTTTGGACCATTTAGTCATAAATAAGATGTCTTTACAATAATAATATTTCAAGGTTCAAGAATCTACGTGGAAGAGGAGGTGGAAAGACTCTAAGAGCCAGAGTAGGTAGATAAAGCCAAGGAAACTCTTCCAGGTACAATGTGAAATCAGAGAGACAGTGAGAGCTTGCACATGATGGGATCAAATTACTGAAAAAAAAATGGAAATGATGCTGGGAATGAAAACATGCAGTAAGTCAAAACATAACAGGTCAGTAAAAAGTCACACCAATACACTGTTTCAGATAAACAGTAAATGATCACATTTAGAAGACAAAGAAAAAAGAATAGGATCCTGAAAAAAATCAATAATTCATACATACACACTATATATAATACACACATATGTAATATACATGTAAACACACACATAATGCACATATAGATGTATATACTACAAACATGTGTGTGTGTGTGTGTGTGTGTGTGTGTGTGTGTGTGTGTGTCTGTGTGTATCTGTGTGTGTGTGTGAATGAAACATGACAGAGTAAGATGAGCTCTAGGATACCATGATATACCATAATTTCAACTCCTAGTCATATAAGAAAATACTACATCAAATGAAAAGGAAATGTTTCAAGTAATAAAAATATTATTATTTCTAGAGTAAGACATACCTATCTGATGTTAAGAAACCAACAAAACATCAAATTGACTAGATTAGAAAAGAAACTCCATGATATTTTGTAGTTAAACACTGAAGCCATAGATGAAACAAAGAGTATGAAAGTTTCCCACATGACAGTCACAATATTAATCTACTTAAAACCACAGCATAGATGGGTAGATAATCTCCAGGTCCTACCCTTATGGAAAAGCTATTGTCATTAATGTAAATGTGCCACGCTCCAAAAAGATTGTTTTATAACCATACACATACGGACAGTAATTAATGGATTTAGAAATTATAAAAGAATACGTTGTGAATAGAAAGTTAGAATTGGATCATGTTAAGGAGATTTCTGTAACATTATAGGGGGAATATAAGAATATGATCATGTTTTAATATATAGACGTATGATATTCTTGAGAATAAAGACAAGTTAATATTAAATGAAAATATATACTTCTTATAAAAATGAAGAGACTTCTTACCAAAATGGAACAAGAATTTAAATAAAATTTAGCTTATAAATGGATTTGTGATTATGACATGTTTTCTCAAACTATAGTCTGTTCTGTGGTCCCATATCACAACATTGTTTTGTTGATATATCTCATTCATTTATCAAGATGTAATACTACAATTTTATTTATTTATTTATTTATTTATTTATTTATTTATTTATTTATTTAAAATTCCAGATTTTATTCTCCTCCCGGTCTACCCTCTGACTGTTCCACACCCCATACATCCTCCCCACCTGCTTGTCTCTATAAGGATGTCACACCCTCCCCCACCTCACCAGACCTCTAAACTGGGAGCCTCCAGTCTCTTGAGGGTTAGGTGCATCTTCTCTGACTAAATCCATAACTGGCAGTCCTCTGACATGTTCGGAGCCTCATATCAGCTGGTGTATGCTGCCTTGTTGGTGGTCTAGTATCTGAGAGATCTTGGTGGTCCAGGTTAATTGAGACTGCTGGTCCTCCTACAGGGTCGCCATTCTCCTCAGCTTCTTTTAACTTTCCCCTAAGAAAATTGAAAATAAATTTACCTGAAGACCCAGCAATACCACCCTTGAGAATATACTCAAAATATGGCCCACAATGCCACAGGGGCACATGTTGTGCTATGTTCATAGCAGCCTTGTTAGTGAGAGCCAGAAGTTGAAAATAACCCAGATGTCCAATGACAGAAGAATGGAGACAGAAAATGTGGCTCATTTACACAATGGAATACTACTCAGTCAGCTATTATGAATGAGGATATCCTGAGTTTTGCAGGCAAATAGATGGAACTAGAAAATATCCTGAGTGAGGTAATACTACAATTTTAAAGAAACAATAATCTTTACAACTAGGTTATTATAATAAAAGCAGATACAAAATCTCAACATAATTAACCACATTAATGTTATGGTATCAGTAAGATTGCATACATTATTATTTATGTTGATATGTTTATTTTTGAGTTACACCATTGTTTAATTTATATAAATTGTGAGGAGTTAACATAAGTACAAAATTAACATTAAAGATTGTTACTGTGAGATAACATCTGCATAATATAGTGGGGAAGCTCAATATATAAGATGTCAACAATATGACTACAAAAACAAGACATGAAAAATAACACTAGCAATTGACATACCAGTGTGGATGTAAAGTTACAAGTTATCACTCTTAGATGAAGTGCTACGGGACCATATTTACTGAAATTAATTTAACAATGAAAATTAAAATTCATTGAAAAATGAAATTCTTTTTACTGTGTTTGGAGTACATGTTATTATTTTTAGAAACAGTTGTTTTTGGCATTTGTGTTCCGAGATATTGGCATTAAGACAGAATTACAATGACTTAAAAGATGAATCCCACACAGTTTTTCTGCCATTTATTGATTATCCTTCAGCTTATAAAGAGCTTGTAAGGTTAAAGCGTTTATAGATTTATCATGAACATTGATCTAATTTTTGCAACGTTGAAAGAAAGCAAATATAAATCTGGTTCAGGAAAAATACAAAGTGAACATTATTGCTAGAATACTAGATTTTAGCAATTTCTGGATTTTTTTTAGAAATCAGATGTACAGTTTGTAAACTTGTATGTAACATATAGGCTAATTATTATTATCTAATTAATTATTATCTAATTATTATTATTAATTATTATCTAATTCATTATTATCTAATGTTATCATTGTGTTCATATCTATGATTAATTCTGCTGAAATTAACCATGTGACTCTAACACAGGGAATAATATTTTTATTGTGGTTAAATTTGTTTAAATGAATCTAATTCATTAAGTCCCTGTATAGGAAATATATGAAGCTCATGAACATAGTATCATTATCTTGGCCTTTATCTCTGTGTCTGATCCCCATCTCCTATGTTTATGTGCGGTGAACATGTGTGTCTATTTGTGGTAAATAGAAGAATTATCTCTATTTTTTTCTATCTTTTCTGAAGTACTATTCCAATATGAGTCCTCACTAAACACATATGTATGAATTTTATATCATAATACATATAAATTTATGCATGCATCTATATAGTATATTCTGTACTACATGCATATTAAAAATATTTTAAGTACTAAAGCTTATGATTTTATGTCATATTTTGTAAAATTATGCATATTTTGTAAAATTAACTTAAATACAGATTTTCAAAAGCATTATAGCCATAGCTTTTGTTTAGAGATAAATTGTTAAGCCAATTATTTTTTATAAATTTAGCACCCTTCGATATTCTGAAGGAATAATTATAAAACATTTTCTAGTGCAAATAATTAAAGTTTTTTTTGCAATGAATTAACTGGGTGAGAACTGTTAGCTAATCCATTAAGGAGAGTGAAGAAAGACTGTATATACATTTGCAAATTGTGTACAAAGTTGAAAATTGTGTGGGTATCATGCTAGAAGCACATGCCTTCTTTACTCTCTAAGCCTACTACTATATATGAGAAGTCTCTGGGTGATTATATTTGTGCTTCCCTGTGAATCAAGTACATGGTATAATTTAAGCAGCTACCTATCCCTCAACACATATTCAGTGTAGTTTCTTCCTGTGCCATACATTACCTGTTATTTCTGCATTAGTGAGAATATGAACTACTGGCATTGACAAAATTAAAATGTAGGCCACAGGCTTTCAATTGTGAAGGCATAGAATGTTGTATAAAAATAATCTAATTTAACATAGTATCAAACTGTCTGGTATATATCAAGTGCTACCCACATGACATACCTAACTAAAATTAAAATAGGTCCTATTATTTTCAAGAGTATATTAAAATAAAAATAGAAATAATTTACATTAAAATATAATGAATTTAAGAGTAAATGTGAGTAGATCCACACATATGTTACACATACAAACATATATAACATGTTAACTTTGTCATACTGTTAGAATCCACATGCACATATGTGGCCTACTTCTGACATGTACATTTTTTAAGTTGCTTTTTCTTATTCTATATTATTTCTCAAATTGTCAATGGCACAGGTCTCATATGTTATGATAACTTTGGGATAATTTCCTTTCTGTATTAATACTGATGAAAGACATCATTGAAAAGAAAAATAAAGAACACTAGGTTGCTGACTGGAGTCAGGCAGAGAGAGCTTTAGCTTTTGGCCTATTAGCAATATAAGCCTAGGAACACTAGATGTTTCTCACATGCTTTTAAATAGTTGCTTTGATGCTAGCTCTAATATCCACCATAATACACAAAAATAGACAATATAAAACACAAAATATCTTTGTAAAGGTATGAATTCAATGCACATATAAAAACTTCAAATTTGTCACAATAAAATTTTTAAAAAGTTCAAGATATCAAGTACATAGTTTAAGTAAAGTAGATAATAGGGTAAACAACTTCTGCATATGCTAGTATGAATTATTTTTTTAAAAAAATGTATTGGTTATTTTACTTACTTACATTTCAAATGTTATACCCTTCCCAGTTTCCTCTTCTTAAACGCCCTGTCCCACCCCTCCTCTTGCTTCTATGAGGGTGCTCCCCCATCCACCCACCCACTCCTGCCTCACTGCTTTAGCATTACCTGACTCTGGGTAGTAGTTTTCACAGGACCAAGGGCGATCCCCTCCCATTGATGCCAGATAAGGCCATCCTCTGCTACATATGCAGTTTGGGCCATGGGTCCCTCCATATGTATTCAGAAAGTCCCAGACAAAAAGTTCCAGATGCCAAGAAGGCAAGAGGCTCCCAGGACCCAACATGGGTGACATTATTTGAAATACCCAACAAAGGGGAGAGAGAACCTGTAGAGACAACATCCAGAGGTTGGTTACAGCCACCAGGTTGAGGGATGGGACTACCCACCTTTTTCAGAATTTTAACCCAGAATTGCTCCTGTGTAAAGCAAATACAGAGACAAAGAGCAGAGCAGAGACTGAAGGAAAGGCCATCCAGAGACTGTTCCATCTGGAGGTCCTCCTCACATGCAGCCACCAAACTCAGTCACTAATGCTGATGCCAAGAAGTGCTTGCAGACAGGAGCCTGATATCGATGTCTTCTGAGAGTCTTTGCCAGAAACTGACAAATACAGATGCTTACAGCCAATCAGCAGACTGAGCATGGGGATCCCAGTGGAGGAGTTAGGGAAGGACTGAAGGAGCTGAAGGGGTTTGCAACCCCATAGGAAGAACAATATCAAACAACTAGACACCCCAGTGCTCCCAGGGACTACACTGCCAACCACGGTATGAATTATTCTTAGGTGACTGGATTAAAATAAAAGTTTACAAAATTTGATAATATCTTTCATAAATTCTTAAACATTAATTATATAATTTCTTACATTATTAATATTATATGTGAATTGAGTTTGTACATATTATGAATATCCAAAATATATAAGGGTCCACATTCTGGGAAATCTGTTTTTTCTACTTATTCAGGATGCACAGTTGATCATAAGTAACCCTGGCCAGTATGTAATAAATTTGTTCTGATATTCACTGAACTCCTTACTCTAAAGCATTAATTATTTTACTTTAGAGATCCAATTATTTTATTATACCAAAATTCATTTTATCTCATATTAATTTCTATGGCACTTTCATGTAAGTGTATTCACAGTTTTTGATATTGAGCAATTTTGATCTGCCTCCTTAAAAACATGAGGGTTCTTGCTTTATCACTTATTCAACATAAATCAGTGTCATAAGCTCATATCAATGGAAAACAATTTGCAAAAGAAATCAGAAAGTTAATTATTTATTTTTCATTCATTAATTAATGTATTTACTTATTCACTTTATGTCACAGCCCCACTTCCTCCTCTCCTCCTAGTTTCATGTTTATAAAGACAAACCCTTCTTTCATTTACTCTGCCTCTTCTCCAAAGAGAAGGGGAAGTCTCCCATGGGTACTAATCCTCTTTTGCATGTCAAATCACAGCAGGACTAAGCATCTTTCCCCCTGAGGCTATATATATACAAGGCAGCCCAAATAGAGGATCAGGATCCAAAGGAGGCAACAAAGTCAGGGTAAGACCCCACTCCAAAGGAAGTCTACATGTATACCAAGCTGATCATCTGCTAAAAATATATAGAGGGGCTAGATCTAGCCCATGCATGCACTTTGGTTGGGGAATTAGCCTCGGGGAACACCCATTGACCCAGGTTAGTTGACTCTGTAGGCCTTTGTTCTTTACCCCTCTGGCTCCTTTAATCCTTTCCCTTCCACAAGACTTTCTGAGCTCTACCTATTTGGCTGTGATTTTCTGCATCTGTTTCTATTAGACATTGGATGAAGCCTCTTAGAAGATCATTATGCCAGGATTCTGTCTGCATACCTAGCAAAGAATCATTAATATTGTCAGGCATTGGCTCTTTCCCAAAGAATGTGTTTCAAATTCAGCCAGTCATTGGTTGGCCATTCCCTCGATCTCTGCTCCATATTTATCCCTGAACATCTTGTAGGCAGGACAAATTTTGTGAAGAAGGTTTTGTGGGTGGTTTGGATAGTCTCTGTCCACTGGAAGTCTCACTTGGCTACAAAAAGTGGTCACTTCAGGCTCCATATCCCCAGATGCTAGGAATCTCAACAATCTCAACTCGGGTCAGCCCCATAGACTCCAGGGAGCCTCATCCAAGGTATCTGGCTCATCCCAGAGATATTCCCTAAAGATCTCTCTCTCTCTGTCTCTTTCTGTCTCTCTCTGTCTCTCTCTGTCTCTCTCTGTCTCTCTCTGTCTCTCTCTCTCTCTCTCTCTCTCTCTCTCTCTCTCTCTCTCCTCTCTTTCCAGCCCCTACTTTTTCCACACCTATTCCCAACCTTTTCTCTTCCCCCTCCTGTAAGTCAATTCACACTGTTTCCTTTCCTCCATCTACGTTTTTTATTTTTTTATTTTTATTGGATGTTTTACTTATTTACATTTCAGATGCCATCCCCTTTCCCTGTTTCCCCTCCCTAGAAATCCCCATCCAATCTCCCCTCCTCCTTTTTGCTTTTATACCATTTTAATTACATGCAAGTGTTAAGGTCAGTTCTAGGTTGAGGAACTAGCAATACAGTAGATGCAAATAGTCAAGGAACAAGAAAGACAACAAACACAAATAGTCAAAGAACAAGCAAGACAATAAACAAAATTTTGTGAACACTCCTGTGATCACTGCTTTTAAGGGCTTATCAGGGTGACCAAAATATCTAAGCCTACTTCCCTGTCCTAGCCAAAAGTCATTTTCGTGTCTGAAGCCTACTTCCTTGTTCTAGCCTAAGATTTAGATTCCTGCCTGAAATTACTTTTTTGTTTTAGCCTAATGTCAGATTCCTGCCTGAATCCTACTTCCTTGTCCTTGGACAATGTCATATTTCTGCCAAGCAGCCCATTTCCTTGTCCTTGGCCCATGTCAGATTCCTGGAAAGCAAGCAAAAAGCTCTCTGCCTCTCCTCCCTTTTTAATTTCGTAAACAAGAATAAGACTGTTTTAGGACATTCTAACAAGAATGCCTTTCTTACCCATCATGGAATATGTATTATCAAAAGCAAAACATTTTTGTCTTGAGTTGGTAAGGCTCTGCAGAATCTTACCCGTCCTTGGCATGCCATCCTGTTAATTTAATAATTCTGTCTGGGGATTCATTTTCAGTTTCAAATCATGTACTTTTTCTCCTTCAGAGTTAGATTCAAACACCTTCCCTTGGGCCCTCTTTGTTACTTTGCCTCTTTGGGCTAGTAGATTGTAGCATGGCTGTTCTGTAATTTACAGCTAATATCCACATATATTTAAATTTAGGGACATATATGACTTACATTAATTAAGTATATCTAGCTCTTTAAAATTGTTCAGCTTAATTTAAACCATGATTATGAATTTTTATTTGAGTTTATTATTATGAGGACATATTTAGTCAAAAGCTGAAGAAGATAAAAGTTACAAAGGTAAAAGTTCTTAGTTCATATAATTTGAAGCATTTAATTAATATATTTTAATTAATTTTTATGAAACTATTCATTTTCTATGATTATATTTGACATCAATTTACAAAATAAGTATAAATTATTCTACTATTAGTGTTGTTTGATGCATATATTTCCTGTAGAAGACTACATTTTAATTTATTTTGACAAATGGATATTACATAAAATAACCCAACAGTTTCATTAAAGTATGAGTTTCATTATAACTTTATAACCTAAGTAGAAAAATTAATATATTTAAATAATTTCATCTTGGTTGCCTCAGCATTTACATATGTGCTCTTGTTGTAGTTTTAGATAGGATTTCATTGTATAGCCCTAGCTGGCCTGGACAATGCTAATAGAACTCAGGCTTGCCTCTGCCTCATGAGTGCTGGGATTACAGGTATATAGCACCATGACTGACAGGATGAGCTTCTTATTACTTGAGTTCAAAACAAACAAAAATGTTAATTATTTCTGGGAAAAAATGTAATTTCACCAAAAATGTTAATTGTTCTGAAGTGTTCAGTGCAACCTATTAGAATCATTATGGGGGTTTTCAGTTTTCTCTGAGTCTTTTATTCAATAATCTTTTAAAAATATTTTTTCAGACAATATATTTTGATTATATTCTTCCCCTTCTTAAATTTTTCCAGATCTTCCCTGCCTTCCTACATACTGAATAGTCTCTCTCTCTCTCTCTCTCTCTCTCTCTCTGTGTGTGTGTGTGTGTGTGTGTCTATGTGTGTGTGTGTGTCTGTGTGTGTGTGTGTGTGTGTGTGTGTGTGTGTGTCAAAAGAAAGCCCTACAAATTATTCAAACAGTAAAAGGTAAAAGCCAATTTAAAAAATAGTATCCAGAATCTGTTGTTGCCAACTCGTCCTTAGCATGAGGCCTGCTCTGAAGTGACCTTAGTAGTGGCATCCCATTTGATAAAACTGGTTTCCTTTTACCAGCAAGTATCTAATGGAAATACCTTCTTCATTAGGGGTGGTGAGCCTTTGTGTCCCCTCCTCAGGGCTGAGATTTTGGTTTGTTTGAATGTATAGAGGTCTTCTGAAAAATGGCAGTCTCTCTGAATTTATACATGTGTAAGTTCTGCTGTGCTTGGAAAGCAATTTTCTTGGAGTCACTCATGACATCTGCTTTTAATAATCTTATCTGATATTATTATTAGTCACCATCTACTGCACAAAAAAGGCTAACTGATTAGGGTGACAGTGTCATCTGTGGACATAGCAATATGTCAACTAGAGTTTTTATTGCTATATTTATTCAGTATATTAGCAATATTAGACCTTCTCCTAGGCCCATGACCCATCTATCTCAACTTTCTAGACATTTTAGGAGTATTTGTGGTCCTAAAATCCAACCAGAAAGCAGCTGGTTACAATCATATATTTGTACTATTTCTATCCCAGTATAGATTGCAAGAAAAATTGCTAGTGTTTACAGATTTTGAATGTGTTATTGATGATTACATTTTCTCTCTGGTAGTATGAAAGCTTCCTTCTAGTTCCATGAGTGCTAGTCAGTGGGAGTGAAACTTCTGTTATGGTATGAGCTTAATGTCTTCACATTCAATGAAACAAGTAGGTTGTATCTTTGACAAGAGGGCCTTACCATCAGGTTATGCAAAGTAATCAATAACTTTCACAGTTGTATGTGATGTTTGGGAAATGGTCTATGAGACTCCTTTGACTAATAATAAGTTGCAACTATTTTTGGCATTGGAAGTTTTACTTGGTGGTGTAAGATGTCTAACTGTGGTAACCCCATCCCCATTTTATAGTTAACTACACTTAACTTCCTTTCATAAATGCATATATTTGCGGAAAGTTGTACAGAATTAGGTATCTGTTTGACTCATTAAAAGGTCTTTGGTGGCATTGTTTCTCCACATATTCCCTTCTTTATTTTAATCTCTTCTTTAACATTTTTTCTATTTTCCCTTTCTCTCTTTATAACACTGTTCTCTGTCTGCTTATTTGGAATATTCTCAACTTTCTCTTACTTGGATAGAAGCCAGAATGTGCAAAAACAAGGAAAGAACCACACACACACTTTACAGATACTTAGTGAACCTGAATAACACTGACAAATCTCAGCCACACAAGCCAATGCACCAAACACACGATTGTGCTTTGCCTGGCATTCACACTGTTCATAAAAGGTAAACACTTGTATATAATGGCACTCTTGCTTGTCAGATCACTCCAGTGTTTGTGTTCAATTAATCATTTTATTTGATAAAATGTCAATGAAACACAAAAAGGTATTTCTGACATTATGTCATAAAGTAGTCCTGAGGTGTTTCCTTTTATTCACAAACTAAAATTACAATATATTTTATATGAAATGAAATATATTTATACAACTTTTATAACAGTACAAAATTATGTTTTGTAAAATTTTCTTTTGAGGAATATGTGGTGTGTGTGTGTGTGTGTGTGTGTGTGTGTGTGTGCATGTGTGTGTAAGTGCACTCCCATAACGTGTACATGTAGAGGTCAGAGAATTACTTCAAAGGTTGTTCTCTTTAAACGAAGTGAACTTTGAGGATCAGGCAGATATTATCAGTGCTTGGCAAGTTCCTTTACCCACTGAGTTATCTCATTTTGTATTCTCTTACTAGATATGATTAATAATTTTATGCCTAAATTATAAATTAATCTTTATTTTATATTTAAGTATTGAGAAATAAAGAAAAATACAAGATTCAGTACTGTTCCCGATTTCAGATATCCACTGAGGATGAATAATGATATATAATTAGGTAATTTCATAGTATCAGGATCTCATAATTTTTATTCTTAAATTTCTATTGTCTTATATCTTCTAAGATGTGCTTTGATAAATAACTCTCTAACAAAAAATACATTAAATTTTAAAAACATTTCTTAATAAGGCAGGTAGATTCTCCAATATTTTGTTCATCACTGTGAAGATGAGAGTTAGGTCTCATGTATAATTTTCTACCTTATTTTGAATATCATCTTGTAAACTGAAAAAAAATTTATTTTTGTAAGTAACAATATTAAAAATGTAATATATTTATGCATCAGTACTTTGCTATTTAAGATTTCTGTAGTTTACATGTCAATTATTATTCAAGAATATGTGATATATGACTACATATTTCCTTATTGTTATTAAAACAAAGTGTTTATGAACTTTAAATATATTTTTGTGCAATTCTGAAGATCCGTCTTGTTCTCTTTGTGAGTTAGTGAGGAACTTGCAGAAATGAAACACACACTTTTCTGTCTGATTCCCAGAGATTTTTATCTGTACCATAGCATGAATTATAAAGAGAAATGCTCTTGACTAAAAGAGGAAATATCATTACTCTGGAGTTGGGATGACTGTGCTATGCAGAAAGCTGCAAATATGAAAAAGGAGCAGCAAGCAACAAAAATAAATGGGTTCTCATGTTGAAAAGTTGGAAAGAGTCAGAGTAGCCATAGTATTCTTAATAAGCATCCATGTCCCTACTGAGAAGTCCATACCCCATACCCACTATGAACATCATCTTATTTTATCTACTGATTTCACGCAGAAATATACTGGAATAATGTATTTTCATGTCAAACTGTTTTCCAGCTATAATAATATTAAAACATATAGGCCCATCTCTATCCTTTTCTTTAACAATTATTGCCTATAGTATTCTTTGCTTTTGAACAGTTAATACATATTTTAATCAACAGATTGAAAATAGAAAATATAATTTCCCTTTTTCTAATTGTGATCTTTGTAAATGTAAAAATTGCTCCTTTTATTTACTCTATAAAGACTGTTTTATTTGATTAATCAGTTTCTTCTTACCTTTCTTTCACCCAACCATGAACGACATGCTAAACCACAGCATCTCCATCAATGTTGTATTCAGAATCACATAGCTAATCCTAATTTCCACCTTTTCCTCTCTAGTTAAGGTCATTGATATAATTTTATTGGCTCGTTGAGAACTTGGGTTCTCCCTTGCTGAGAACTTTGCCTGTGTTTTCAACAGGAGAATTGGATCCTCTGCTTACAGATTAGTAAAAACTTGGATTTGTTTTATTCAACTCAGATTCTACCAAGGGCATCTCACTTTCTTGAAGGGAAATCCAGCACTTACTAGAGGTCTGGCAGAGAACACTTAGGGAAGTTTTCCTCTATAATTTTGTTGAAGATATTTACTGGCCCTTTAATTTGGGAGTCTTCACCCTCATCTATACCTATTATCCTTAGGTTTGGTCTTCTCATTGTGTCCTGGACTTTCTGGATGTTTTGGGTTAGGAGCTTTTTGCATTTAGCAAATTCTTTGACCATTGTGTCAATGTTTTCCATGCTATCTTCTTTGCATGAGATTCTCTCTTCTATCTCTTGTATTCTGTTGGTGATGCTTGCGACTATGACTCCTGATCTTTTTCCTAGGTTTTCTATCTTCAGGGTAGTCTCCCTTTGAGATTTTTTCATTATTTCTACTTCCATTTTTAGATCCTGGATGGTTTTGTGTAATTCCTTCACCTGTTTAGTTGTGTTTTCTTGCAATTCTTTAAGGGCTTCTACCTGTTTACTCGTGTTCTCCTCAAATTCTTTGAGAGTGTTGTTTTTGTCCTTTTTAAAGTCCTCTATCATCATCATGAGAAGTGATTTTAATTCTGAATCCTGCTTTTCTGGTGTGATGTGGTGTTCAGGACTTTCTATGGTGGGAAAACTGGGTTCTGGTGATGCCAAGTAACTTTGGTTTCTGTTGTTTAAGTTCTTATGTTTGCCTTTCACCATTTGGTTAGCTCTAGTGCTACCTGCACTCACTGGTTCTGACTGGAGCCTACCTTTCCAGTTATCTTGGTTGTGTCAGAACTCCTCAGGGTCCAGATGTCTCTGTGATCCTGAGCTCCAACTGGTCTGGGTACAGTTGCTCCTCTATGATATCTCAGGATTTGGTGTCCTCATGGTAGTAGACCAGCTAGGTGTTTGCTGCTCTGAGTGTAGTTGCTCCTCTATGATGTCTCAGGATATGGTGTCTGCTGCTCTGAGTTCAGTGGCCTCTCTAGGATGTCTCCAGAAGTTATTTCCACACGGGAGCAGACCAGCTGGGTGTCTGCTCCAACCACCGGGAACTACAAATTATTTACAAAGTTCCCTGAACACTCACTCCTGTGATCACTGTTCCTAAGGGCTTATCAGGATGACCAAAATATCTGAGTCTACTTCTCTGTCCTAGCTCAAAGTCATTTTCATGTCTGAAGCTTTTGATTTTGTGAATCTAAACTCTCATTTTTTTCTTTTTTATTAAATAGTATTCTCATTTATTTTTTCAGAGTTTTATACAGCATATTTTTCTCATTAATTAATTTATTTAGTTATTCACTTTATATCCATTCACTGATTCTTCACCCCCAGTCCCCACCTCACTCTACCCTCTCCATTCTTTCCCCTCCCCTTCTCCTCTAAGAGGGTAGAGGCTTTCCCCCACCCCCAGTTATCACCTCACCCTGGCTCTTTAAGTCACTGAAGGACTAGGCAAATTCTCTCCCTCTGAGAAAAGACAAGGACTCCCACTTAGGAGAATGACACCCACAGATTCAGGTACATCTTCAGATGTTCTTCAACAGAGGAATGGATACAAAAAATGTGGTACACTAACACAATGGAGTATTACTCAGCTATTAAAACTAATAAAGAAGCATGAGGAGGGGGATGGGATAGGAGGTTCCTGGGTGGTGGGGTGAAGAATGTAAGGGGATAAAGTCTGAAATGTAAATATAATATCCAATAACAAAAAAGGAAAAATAAATAAAACTGAAAGTGCTGCCTAACTCCTGAAATACCAGAAACAGAGTTATAAGTTTCAGAGGATTAACAGTTCAAAATCATCCTTTATCTTCAATATCAATTATACAAGAGTTGGAGAACAGCTGAACCAAGTTAAATCCTATTCAAAAGGTTTGCTTTTGAACATTCATTAACTTTTCAACATTGAGTTAGAGGCATGACTAGGAAAGAGAATCACTATTTCACTCACATTATGAAAGGCAACAGCAAGACCCAGAGATAAAATAATTACATCAAGGCATCTAACTTCAGCCCTTCTTTAAAAACACTTACATCACTCTTGCTCTTTATACACACCATGGTATTACTGTCCTGTTTCTGTTTGATGCTAGTAGATTTCTCCTTATTAAATTACCTTGGTTTTATCATCTGTCTCTCTTGTGCCACCATAGGGCATATCTGACAAAGAAATGTGGAAATGTACACAGCAGTACAACTCTTTAAGGACATATACACTAGTTTTAATAAATAATATTTAGTGGCATTACATAAATGAAGGTTAGTAACAACCTTCACGTGACTGTGGACCAACTCCCTTCTCATCTTCTACCTTCAGACTTTACCCTCCAGTCAATGAGTAAAACTGAGTCCTTCTGCTTGAAATTCTATTTGTTCAATTCTATTTGTCTAATTGAGGACTATAAGTTCTTTCCTTTATTGTATATTATATCACACATAGCCACACAACACATACCCCACAATTTATGTCCCTCATCTTATGATAATAAACATGAAGCCAATGTTGTATTAATACTATTGAATTTCCTTATGATTTGTTATATAATGACCATTCTAGAATAAAGACGTGTTTTATTTCAAATCTTAAATAGTAAATGTATGACTGTCACAGTTAGTTGTATTAAGTGTAAGGCAATAGAATTGATACAGTACTTTTAATTATTAAAATCACATGTAATATATTTAAATGATATTTTATTTTGTATTTTTCACTTAAATAATAACAATGTGTAATATAGATAAAAGTTGCTCCTAATTGCCCTCAGTTTAAGTGCATCCTAAAGTCCTTGCCGTTTTAAAATGTTTCATTTCTGCTTAGTTTTTAAGAATGGAGTCTCATGTGCTAACCCTAAATATTTTATCCCCAGAACAAAAAAATGAAAAATACAAAATATAAGCTTCCCTTGACTATATACAAAGATTATTTTCAGAAAACCTTTTGACATCTTTATTCAATATTTTCCTTATACAACTTTCAGTGTTTACCAGTTTACAATTTTAGCTCTTGAGATATTGATTAATAAAAAATCAATGGTTCAGTGGCTTCAAAGAAAAGCATGATTAAGTTATAAGTCATTCAATTAAAATTATGTCTTATAAATACCTTTAGATGTTAAATCAACCTATATAATTTAATTTTATTTCAGAATAACAATCAGATTTTTATCTTAAAAAGTACATCTTAATAATTTATGTGTAGTGAGCTGCTATTGTTTACATATAATATGCTTCCATTCAAGTTTTTGATAGACCCTTCTTATATTTTAATAGTAACTGGAAGAATTGTTTATTTTTATTGTTATGTAACTTTAAAGTCTGAAGCTTTCAATCTAAACGAAAAATGAAATGTTATTCTGTTGGGAGCCAACTTCTGGCAGAAAGCGGCTATCAGTTTTGCAGCCATCTCAAGCCATATACCCTGACAAGAGATTTGTTTTCAACAGCCTACAACAGCTTAGCACACTCTGATAAACATCTTGTTTTGCTGTTTAGTTACCCTAGCTGCAAGGCACACATGGTATCCATGCCTGCAAGGCATGTGGCAAAGCATATAAATACCCAGGACTTCCCTTCGATGAGAAAGACAATAAACGAGACTTGAGACTTGATTAGAATATTTGTCTTGTCTCCATTCTTTGAGTCTCTTCCCCTCCATCCCCACTCTCTCTCTCTTGCTAGACCCTGACCTGCAGATCAGAGTGTATGAAAAGATTGCTAGTATAAGAAGTATGTATGAGACATTTTGTAATCAATATTGGGATTATGAAATAACTCTCTCAAGCCTTTATATATTGGTAAATTATAAATAAAATCCATGGATTTATATTATACATGTGTCTTTTTGAGACTGAATTTATAAACATACAGAATTGGTAATATTCCTGAGTAATGAATATATGTATGCATATAAACTCAAAATTGTTAGCAGACTGAATTTGATACAAGAATCCAACATGACAAAATCAAGAATAAACTTACATTTAAGTCTTGGGTTCTCAAATATATGAAGAACTATTACTGACTTCCATATACTCAACATCTTTCTTAAGTAGAAATACAATCATCCCATATTAACTAAGGACCTCAAAACAAAACAAAACAAAACAAAACAAAACAAAACAAAACAAAACAAAGACCCAAACCTCTCAACAGTATTCATAACACTTCAAATAAAATTTAAAACTTTGGAATATAAACATTCCAGTGTTCTTTCAGGCAATCCAGTGAAAACAGAACAATTAGAACGCATGGGCCGAACATGTTCTTTGCTAAATAAAATTGATCAAGGAGTGAGTAGGCGGGCAGCAGGATGCTTAAATTTTCTGAAGGAAGAAGGGAGAACTGCTGTCTTGGATTCACAGAAAGTGCTTCCCATAGTGTAGGCCTTTTGCTGCGCAGTGCATAAACAATCCATCTTTGTCTTGGAAAATCATGAACTTCTCTTGACCTGGACACAATCCATTATGTCCACTTTTCCTGTCAACACCTTTTTGAAATGTTTCCTCCTGTATTCAATAACACAGCTGTTATGTCAGGGCTCATATCTGGATCTTTGTCTATTCATAGAGACAAACAGCCTCTTCTGTGCGCTTCTCATGTCCCTTATAAACGAGACTTAATACATGTGTCATAAACATGATACAGTTTGTCCTTCACTGTAATAGAAGTCAGTAAAGGTTCTTTGAGGGTGGTGAACCTTTGTGTTACTCAGTTTAGGAACCAATCTCACTAATAACTTTCCCAATTGAGGGTGTGTTTTGATATAAGAAAAAAGCTACAGTGAATTTAATGTCATATTAAATTAAAGTAATGTATTGAATTGGTGAATTTATCATGGTTTTAACTTTCCAGTAATATATATCATTTGCTATCACTAAGCCATAAATTTAAGCCTTATATTTACACTCAAATAAAGATATCCACCATTATTATAATATATAAACCTGGATATATATTATACACTATATCTTATACACTATAACATACAATATATAAACAAATTATTTACCTAGTTTTGAAAACATGGCATTTACTGGCATAATGATAATTATACAAATTAGGTGAGCATTCTGAATTAAGTATTATGGATATTCACGTACATGAGAACAAGAGAGAAATGACATCCATTTGAGACTGTTACTGTATTTTGCACTCAGGTTCATAAGAAACAACCACTAAGCTGAGCAACTTTCTATATCTTCCTGAAACTTCTGAGCCTGGAGTTACTTTCCTTGAGGTCTATTTGTTTTTACAGTGGATGTTTATGGCAAGATGGTCCTATGCAAAACAGAAACATACACTAAAATTCTTATAAATAATATTCCTAAATAGGTAAAATTTAAAATATCATTTAGATTTTTGTTGAGACATAGGTACATAAACCAATAGACTGAAAACGTCTTTTAGAGAAAAATATTTAGCTACCTAAAATCCTGAAATGAAATCCATGCCTGTTTATATTTTTCTATGTTGCATTTTTTCTGGAAAAAATTTGCTAAGTCAAAATGTTACAGAAGTGATTAAATGAGTCACAAATGCATTTTCTCAAAATATTGAAGCCCTTTTGATATATATATGTCAGATACTGTGTCTTCTAACCCCTGCAGAACCATTCAATCTGTTGTTTCCTGCAAACCATTTCTATCGCACTGAAATGGCAATAAATACTGAAGGGAAACTGTCCTCTCATCAAGTCATTGCATGCCTTTCATGATTTATGATCAACCTGAAGCCAACCAAAGAAATGAAGATAATAAAATCCTAGGCCTATATGATAGGCCTGTACCGGTAGACTACATGCAGGGCCAGGGGAATTTTAGACTTGCTTGTTTTGATGCCGACTGAGAATTTTCTTCAGGTGTCATGATTCTCCAAGTGTCTCAAATATTTACAATTACAGAGTCAGTTGCTTAAGATATTTGTCTCCAGGATGCTTTTGTGAGGAGGTCCTGAGATAATTTTAACACTTAATGTGGATCTTTTAAATATCTCAACAATAAAAGAAATTAGTGTTCTGCACCTTGTTCTGTCTGCTGCCTGACATTGTATATCTAAGTTTCTGAGACCTCTTAATTCAGGTACCTTCATAGACATTACACGTAATTCACATTTTTGTTGAAATATGGACAAAACATGTTCTTTAAACACATTTTAGAAACATATACTCTTTTTCATGTACAAATTAACAAACATGCATATTCGTAAATTGTTTGCACAGTGCTATAATCTTCTTACTTGAGACCTTATCCTGACAACATAATTTCAACAGCGTTACAATTAAGATCGAAACTCATTAATTAGGTGTCCATGGCCTGCATTTAACATGATAAACACGTGAACTGTTTCCCCTTTGTGAATTCTTCCAATTTTCACAGATGCAGATATGCTAGCATACTGCTACACTGCAGGCCATCAGTCTCTATTAAGAGCCATGGATGACAGTAATACCACAGTGATGTTCTAGTAGCTGGGTTTTACAATGTCTCTGTTCACACATAAAGTCTTTAAAAGCTGGTTTTGTTTATACCAGCTCAATTAGTTTTCTTCATTCCATAGGGATAGTATTCCCAATAATACGAAAATATATTTTACTTCTCACATTAAGTAAAAGAAAGCCTTCTACAGAAAGAATAGAACAGTGCTTTAAGTGATATACAACACACATTTCGTTCTCCATCTACTTCATGGCATAACATTTTGCACTGAAAATAACTGTTGCTAAAAACAGACATGGAAGCATCAGTATGTTTGGAGTGTGTGTGTGTGTGTGTGTGTGTGTGTGTGTGTGTGTGTGTGTATCTGTATCTGTAATTTTTATCTATAAGGATTGGAGGGACTTTCTTTTGTTAAGACTTATATGGAGAAAAATATGCTGTATTTTCAGTTTAGAATAAAATAAAAACTACTTTTCTTTACAACCACTTATCCAAAAGTTAAAACAACATATTTGTTATAGTCTTGAATGCAAAGAAAATGTCCAGATTCTTTTTCTAAATAATTCACTTTTTTATACTCCAGATTTTATTCTCAGCCCTCAGTTTACCCCCCTCCTGACTGTTCCACATCCCATACCGCTTCACCACCCCCTATCTTCATGAGGCTGTCCCCACTCTCAGTCCTTACCCCACCTGACCTCTAAACTCCTTGGGGCCTCCAGTCTCTTGAGGGTTAGGTGCATCATCTCTGATTAAACACAAAGCTGGCAGTCCTCTGCTATATATGTGTTGGAGGCCTCTTCCTAGTGTCGAGGATTTCATCTAAGGTCCTCCCTTTGAGTCCTGAGAGTCACCTTCCAGGTCTCTGGTACATTCTGGAGGGCCCCTCCCAACCTCCTACCTCCTGAGGTTGTCTGTTTTCATTCTTTCTGCTGGCCCTCAGGGCTTCAATCCTTTCCCCCAACTCATTACCAGGTTAGGTTGTCCTCTTTCCTCTTGCCCCCTCCACCCGTTTCCCCCTGTCCACTTTCCCTCCCAGATCCCTTCCTCCTTCCCCACTTGTGATTGCTTTCTTCTCCCAGTTTTTGTGTATCTGGTTTTATGTGAAGGTTCTTTTTTCACTTGGACTTGAGATTTGTACAAGGAGATAAAAATGGATCATTTGCATTCTTCTACATGCTGACTGCCACTTAAACCAGCACCATTTGTTGAAAATGCTGTCCTTTTTCCACTGGATAGATTTAGCTCCTTTGTCAAAGATCAAGTGACCATAGGTGTGTGGGTTCATTTCTGGGTCTTCAGTTCTATTCTGTTGATCTTCCTGCCTGTTTCTGTACCAATACCATGCAGTTTTTATTCACTATTGCTCTGTAGTACAGTTTGAGGTCAGGGATGGTGATTTCCCAAGAAGTACTTTTACTGTTGAGAATAGTTCTCGTTATCCTGTTTTGTTGTTGTTGTTGTTGTTGTTGTTGTTGTTGTTGTTTTGTTATTCCAAATGAATTTGCAAATTGCTCTTTCTATCTCTATGAAGAATTGATTTGGAATTTTGATGGGGATTGCATTGAATCTGTAGATTGCTTTTGGCAAAAACGGCCAATTTTACTATAATAATTCTGTCAATCCACGAGCATGGGAGATCTTTCAATTTCTTTCTTCAGAGACTTGAAGTTCTTATAAAACAGATTTTTTACTTGCTTAGTTAGATTCACACCAAGGTATTTTATACTGTTTGTGACTATTGTGAAGGGTGTCATTTCTCTAATTTTTTTCTCAGGCTGTTTGTCCTTTGAGTAGAGGAAGGCTACTAATTTGTTTGAGTTAATTTTGTATCCAGCTAATTTGTTGAAGTTGTTTATCAGGTTTAGGAGTTCTCTTGTGGAAGTTTTAGAGTCACTTAAATATACTATCATATCATCTGTAAATAGTGAAATTTTGACTTCTTTGTTTCCAATTTTGTATCCCTTTGACTTCCTTTTGCTGTCTAATTGCTCCAGCTAGGACTTCTAGTATTATGTTGAATAGGTAGGGAGAGAGTAGGCAGCCTTGTCTAGTACCTGATTTTAGTGGGATTGCTTCAAGTTTCTCTCTATTACTTCTATGTTTTCTACTGGCTTGCTGAACATTGCTTTTAATATGTTTACATATGGACCTTGAATTCCTGATCTTTCCAAAACTTTTAGCATGAAGAAATGTTGAATTTTGTCAAATGCTTTCTCAGCATCTAGTGAGATGATCATGTGGCTTTTTCCTTTGAGTTTGTTTATATAGTGGATTAGATTGATGGATTTCCCAATATTGAACCATCAGTGCATTCCTGGGATAAAGGGTACTTCATCATGATGGATGATTGCTTTGATGTGTTCTTAGATTCTGTTTGCCAGAATTTTATTGAGTATTTTTGCATCAATATTCATAAGTGAGATTGGTCTGAAGTTCTCTTTATTTGTTGTGTCTTTGTGAGATTTAGGTATGGGCATGATTGTGGCTTCATAGAACAAATTGGGTAGTGCTCCTTTTGTTTCTATTTTGTGGAATAGTTTGAAGAGAATTGGTATTAGGTCTTCCTTGAAGGTCTGATAGAATTTTGCACTAAAACCTGGGCTTTTTTTTCTTTTTAGGGGGGAGACTTTTAATGACTGCTGCTATTTTTTTAGGGGTTATGGGACTATTTACATGGTTTATCCACTCCTTATTTTACTTTGATACCTGGGATCTGTCCAGAAAGTTGTCCATTTCATCCAGATTTTCCAATTTTGTTGAGTATAGGCCTTTGCAGTAGGATCTGATGATTTTCTTTTAAATTTCCTCAGTTTCTGTTGTTATGTCTTCCTTTTCAGTTCTGATTTTATTAATTTGGATACTGTCTCTGTGCCCTCTGGTTAGTCTGGCTAAGGGTTTGTCTATCTTGTTGATTTTCTCAAAGAACCAGCTCCTGGTTTTACTGATTCTTTGTATAGTTCTTTTTGTTTCTACTTGGTTGATTTCAGCCCTGAGTTTGATTATTTCTTGCCATCTACTCCTTTTGAGTGTATTTGCCTCTTCTAGAGTTTTCAGTGTGTTGTCAAGTTGTTAGTGTATGCTCTCTCCAATTTCTTTTTGTAGGCACTTAGAGCTATGAATTTTCCTCTTAGCACTGCTTTCATGGAGTCCCACAATCTTAATATGATGTGTCTTCATTTTCATTAATCTCTAAAAAGTCTTTAATTTCTTTTTTTATTTCTTCCTTGACTAAGTCATCATTGAGTAGAGTGTTGTTCAATTTCCATGTGTATGTGAGCTTTCCATTGTTTTTGTCATTATTGAAGACCAGCCTTAGTCCATGGTGCTCTGAGAGGGTGCAAGGGATTATTTCAATCTTTTTGTATCTGTTGAGGCCTGTTTTGTGATGAATTATATGGTCTTTTTTGGAGAAGGTACCATGAGGTGCTGAGAAAAAGGTATATTCTTTTCTTTTGGGGTGAAATGTTCTATAGATATCTGCTAAATCCATTTGGTTCATAACTTCTGTTTCACTGTGTCTCTGTTTATTTTCTGTTTCCATGATCTCTCCATTGCTGAGAGTGGGATGTTTGTTGGGAGCCAACTTTAAGCAGAAAGCAGCTAAAAAGCAGCTAGAAAGCAGCTATCAGCTTTGTAGCCATCTTGAGTCATATACCCTGGCATGAGACTTGGTTTTCAACAGCCTACAACAGCTGAAGCACACTCTGATATCCCACATATCTTGTTTTGCTGTTTAGTGCCCACAGCTGCAAGGAGCATGGTATCCACTCCTACAAAGTATGTGAAACATGTGTTATCCACGTGCTATCCACGCCATACATGCCTGTATGGCACACGTGCTGTCCACGCCTGTAAGGCTCACGTCATATCCACACCTGCAAGGCATGTGGTATCCATGAGCCTACAAGACACGTGGCAAAGCCTATAAATACCTCATATTTCCTTTCAATAAAGAGAGATGTGAGAGACGTGAGACTTGACTACAAATCTTCTGGCTTGTCTCTATTTTTCGAGTCTTCCCCCTACTCTCTTACTAAACCCTGACCTGTGAACCTGAGCAGCAGCACAGGCCTGGACGTTTTTGGCCCCCAAGCCAGACAGAGTACGTGTCACAACAGGTGTTGAAATCCTCCACTATTATTGTGTGAGGTGCAATGTGTGCTTTGAGCTTTAGTCAAGTTTCTTTTATGTATGTGGGTGCTCTTGCATTTGGCGCACAGATATTCAGATTGAATGTTTATCTTGGTAGATTTTTCCTTTGATAAGTATAAAATGTCGTTCCTTATCTTTTTTTAGTACTTTTGGTTGAAAGTCGATTTTATTTGATATTAGAATGGTTACTCCAGCTTGTTTCTGGAGACCATTTCCTTGGAAAATTGTTTTCCTTCCTTATAATCTGTCTTTGTCACTGAGGTATGTTTCCTGTATGCAGCAAAATTCTGGGTCCTGTTTATGTATCCATTGTGATAGTTTATGTCTTTTTATTGGGGAGTTGAGTCCATTGATGTAAAGAGATATTAAGGAAAAATGATTGTTGCTTCCTGTTATTTTTGTTATAAGAGGTGGAATTATGTTTGTGTAGCTATCTTCTTTTAGTGTTGCTAGAAGATTACTTTCTTGCTTTCTCTAGGTTGTAGTTTCCCTCCTTTTGTTGGAGTTTTACATCAATTATCCTTTGAAATACTGGATTTGTGGGAAGATATTGTGTTAATTTGGTTTTGTCATGGAATATCTTGGTTTTTCCATTTATGGTAATTGAGAGTTTTGCTGGGTAATGTAGTCTGGGCTGGCATTTGTGTTCTATTAGGATCTGTACAATATCTGTCCAGAATCTTCAGGCTTTTATAGTCTCTGGTGAGAAGTCTAGTATAATTCTTATTGGTCTGCCTTTATATGTTACATTATGTTTTTTTCTTACTGTTTTTAGTATTTTTGTTTTGTGCATTTGATGTTTTGATTATTATGTGATTGGAGGAATTTCTTTTTTGGTCTAGTCTATTTGGGGTTCTGTAGGCTTCTTGTATGTTCATGGACATCTCTTTCTTTAGGTTAGGGAAGTTTTCCTCTATAATTTTGTTGAAGATGTTCACTGGCCATTTAAGTTGAGAATCTTCACTCTCATCTATACCTATTATCCTTAAGTTTGGTCTTCTCATTGTGTCCTGACTTTCCTGGATGTTTTGGTTTAGGAGCATTTTGCATTTTACATTTTCTTTAACAGTTGTGTCAATGCTTTCCATGGTATCTTCATGCACGTGAGATTCTCTTTTCTATCTCTTGTATTCTGTTGGTGATGCTTGAGTCTAAGACTCCTGATTTCTTTCCTAGGTTTTCTATCTCCAGGGTAGTCTCCCTTTGAGATTTCTTTATTGTTTCTACTTCCATTTTTAGATCCTGGATGGTTTTGTTTAATTCCTTCTCGTATTTGTGTTTTCTTGTAGTTCTTTAATGGATTTTTGTGTTTCCTTTTTAAGGGCTTCTACCTGTTTATCATAAGACATTGATGTTCTGTTCAGAAAATTTTTCTCTGGCCCATGTGTTTGAGGCTTTTTCCTACTTCCTCTTTTATCAGTTTCAATGTATCTAGTTTTATGTGGAGGTCCTTTTTTCATTTGGACTTGAGCTTTGTACAAAGAGATAAAAATGAATCATTTGCATTCTTCTACATGCTGACTGCCACTTAAACCAGCATCATTTGTTGAAAATGCTGTCCTTTTTCCACTGGATAGATTTAGCTCCTTTGTCAAAGATCAAGTGACCATAGGTGTGTGGGTTCATTTCTGGGTCTTCAGTTCTATTCTGTTGATCTTCCTGCCTGTTTCTGTACCAATACTATGCAGCTTTTATCACTATTGCTCTGTAGTATAGCTTTGAGATCAGAGATGGTGATTCCCCAGAAGTTCTTTTACTGTTGAGAATAGTTCTCACTATCCTGTTTTTGTTTTTGTTTTCAAATGAATTTGCAAATTGCTCTTTCTATCTCTATGAAGAATTGATTTGGAATTTTGATGGGGATTGCATTGAATCTGTAGATTGCTTTTGGCAAAAAAAACCCGGCCATTTTTACTATAATAATTCTGCTAATCCACAAGCATGGGAGATCTTTCTATCTTCTGAGATCTTCTTCAATTTCTTTCTTCAGAGACTTGAAGTTCTTGTCATACAGATCTTTCACTTGCTTGACTAGATTTGTATTAACATATTTTATAGTATTTGTGACTATTATTAAGGATACCATTTCCCTAATTTCTTTCTCAGGCTGTTTATCCTTTGAATAGAGGAAGGATTCTAATTTGTTTGAGTTAATTTTATATCCAGCCACTTTGCTAAAGTTGTTTATCAGGTTTAGGAGCTTTGTGCTTGCAATACCCAAGATACAACTCACAGACTACATAAAGCTCAAGAAGAAAGAAGAGCAAAATGTGCATGCGTAGGTCCTTCTTAGGAAGAGTAACAAAATACTCACTGATTCAAATAAAGAGACTGTGGAGCAGAGATGAAGGAGGGGCTATTTGGAGACTGCCCTACCTGGGGATCCATCCCATGTGCAGTCACCAAATGCAGATATTGCTATGGATAACAGAAAGTGCATGCTGACAGGAGCCTGATACAGCTGTCTCCTGAGCGGCTCTGCCAGAACCTGACATATACAGAAGCAGATGCTCACAGCTAACCATTGAACTGATCACTGGGTCCCCAATGGAGGAGTTAAAGAGAGGACTGAAGGTGCTGAAGGTTTTTGTGGACCACATGGGAATAGCTCCAATACCAACTAACTAGAGCTTCCAGGGTCTAAACCACCAGACTGGGAGCACATAAGGAGGGACTCATGGCTCGAGCTGTATTTGTAGTGAAGGATGTCCTTGTAGGGCATTGTTGGGAGAGGAGGGCCTTGGTCTCTGGAAGGCTGATGCCCTAGAGTGGGGAAATTCAAGGACTGGGTGGGTGGGGACACATCCTTGTAGAAACAGGAGGAAGGAGTATAGGATAGAGGATTTCTGGGGTGGGAATGGGTAAAAGTGATATCATCTGAAATGTAAATAATTAAAATATCTAATAAAAATCAATTATCAAGCCAAGTTTAAAAAAAAGAAAGAATGAAAATAATAATGGGTATCAGAAACCAATTTGGAAACTTTAAAAATAATGTATTGAAAATTATAAATACTCTACAATAAATATCAGACAAATGAGGGTCTTTTAAATTAATTTGATGAGAGGAACATTACAATCAAAATCTCATTCTTCAGATTTGCCTCAAAACATACATAATATTATTTATTTTACTAAGGAATCAAAGAGCTCTTAATCCTACCCCTGGAACATCAAGAGTTGTGTTCAATTTATGAGGCTAAATTTTGTATCCATTTCTACACTAATCTTCCAACATTTTCATTTTGTGATTGTTTTTATTCCCCTTACCTAAAATTTTCAAAATCTATATGTTGTTTGAAAACATTTTCATAGTGATAATCTTAAGTTATCTTTGTGTTAGTATTTATTGACGTATATGTAAAATTGATATTTATTAGATAGACATCATTGTTTTGTCGTTGTTTGGGCATATTACATGTTTGCTTTAATGATTTTAACAGCCGTTTGAACTTGTTATCACAGTATTGTTACTCTTTTATAAATCAGAATAAGTCAGTGGATGAGAACTTGGGTCAGACACCCCAAAAGCAAATGCTCTGGTGGATCGTGAGTCCAGTAAATTTGATCTCAAAGGCACAGACTACTGTGATATATTTGCAACACACACCAGTATCTACTCCTGAGTTGACTCAATCAAAATGAACTGATGATATATGTATTTGGAACTTAAATATTTATTTAAAAGAGATGGCCTCCTTCCAAATACCTCAGTAGCAGCAACACCACACATTTTGAGTCATTGAAAAAATATTTAAAATCTTGCAAACCAAGTCCTTTATTTTTACTGCATAAAACTTAAATGTTCTCCATAAGAATACAACTTATATAGGCTTAGGTTTTTCTATAAAGGAAAATTAATTTTTGTGTCACAGAGGTATATGAATTAAATGAGTTAATACACAGCACAAACTTTGCAAAACTTCACACATGAACATAAAAGGAAAGGGTTGAAGATCGTTGTAGATCCTGTGCATCAGTTTTATTTACGGCTAATATTTAATATATAATATAGCAAATTAATTATTATTCATAGCATATCTCTGTCAAAACATTGCTATTACAAATAATCTATACTTCTTCAAGTTTCATCGATATCTTTCAAAGTCTACTAACATTCATCATTTCAGAATCCCATAGAAGACACCACCCTTTACTAAATTGAACTCCAGAGACTGAGACATTTTATCAAATATTTCCTGTCTCCTAAGATCTTTCTTTTTTGAAATGCAGTACCAAAAAAATTCACAGAATTCCTCAATTAGAAAGTCTCAGATGTTTGTGTCAGAACTGTATTTAAATTGGGACATTTGAAGATGGCCAGAACAGCTCCTCTTCATATTGTACCCAAAGCATTACCTGCAATGACAGGACTTGTACTGGTATCACAGTGATAGCTTGCTGTATAAAAGCTTGCCTGCTTTTTCTCCCAGAGATCACTCTAGTCACACTCTTTTACTCTACTCTTTGGAAGAAGGTACAACTTATGACTAAAGCATGAGAAATTGTTAGGGTTTAAGAGATGTGTCAGCAGGTATGAAATGATTCCTAGTTTTCTATAGGACCAAAGTTTGATTTTCAATGCTCTGATCATAACCTCCTGTAACTCCAGCTCTAAGAGATTTACTGACCACTTCTGTCTCTAAGGGCATTGTCATGCACATGTCATAAAAATCACATAACCAAAGACACATAAACATAAAGAAAAATAAAAGCAGTAAACATTTTCATTCATGAAAATGGAAAATTCACACGAATTTTTAGATATTTTTCTGTATTGGATATTTGCACATTCTCTTTACCTAGCTTTCTATTCTATGTTGTGTGTGTGTGTGTGTGTGTGTGTCTGTGTGTGTGTGTGTGTGTGTGTGTGTAGACTCAGAGTATGACTTATTTTATCAATTAATTTATCATATAATAGTATTCTTTTTCTCAAATTTTGCATACTTTACTAATATGAAAGCTTTCAGTAATCTCATTCATCCCTTTGACCTTCTCCATTTTGAATCAGACTTACATTTAATAAATTTTTAATGTATATCAATAAATAAGTAAAGATTGTTGTGACCTATTGTTGGTGGTATGGGTTGATTTCCTATTGTTATAAACATTCTCAAAGTACTTAACACATTTTACAAAGATATGGGTAGAATGTTTACTTATATTCCTAATTTCATATTTATCTAGTATAGTCAATATATTGAATAAAAAATAAATAATTATCTATATTTAATGTTGTAAGCTTATTCTATACAAAATATCTGAATTATTATGTGAAAGGCAATAAGCAAATGATTCCAGTAGAAATGTGTATGCACCTTGAAAATTATTATATAAAATACACACAAAATTTGTAAGCATATATATTACATTTTCTACTTAATATCATCAACACTTAGTACTTTTTGTAGTAAGTTATTTGAAGTTAAATTTAATGTTGAGTGAATTTTTCTTAAGTAAACAGGTAAGAGAACAGAGAGATGATCCAGGATATAAATGTGATTGCTGCACAAACTGAGAACCCGACTCTGCACTGAACCTAAACTAGATAAGAAAGCAGGATATAGGACTCATTCCTATGTTTACAGTCCTAACGTAGGGTCAGGATTACTAGCTCCTCAGTAGTCCCTGGCCAGCCAGTAGTGAGCACCAGGTTCAGAAACAAACAAATAAAAAAAAAAAAAGAAGCAAACAAACTGTTATAAAACTTTAAGGAAAAAGAAAAGGGGCTATAGAAAGACATTCTGACTTTGCCTTCTGGCTTCCGCAAATGTGTGACTAGGCTAGTGAACCTCGAAAAGCATATCTACAGATACACACATCACATACGTGTAAAACCAGAAGCAAATAGGGGAGAGATGAGGACAATGCTTTATTGTCAACCTCTGGCCTCCATCACATTTCCACATGCATCTTGACAGCTTTGTTCACCACCCCTCTGCTGTCACATGAACACATGAAGTAAATAAAAAAAGTAAGTGTATTTATTATAGGTAATACCAAATGCATGCTTTAAATCAGCATAAATTGTCAAGTATAAACATGAGCTGAATCATTCATCTATCTGTATATGATGAGTATCATAGACTTATTTAAGTAAGAAGGCCGAATTTATGAGAATAATCAAGGTGATGCACATGCCATGCTTCTAAAACTTTTTTTTTAATAACAAGCATGCTTCCAGAGAGATAGAATGCAGAAGTGTATGTAAAAACCTTTACTAATTCATGATACATAATTTAACATTACAGGCTATACATAGACTGCTAATGATGAGTTCAACAGCCTCATTTTTGTCATTTTTTCTTCTTAATCTTTTTTTTTTTTTACATTTTATATTGCAGTTTTAATACTGACAAATTTCGTCAAGTTTGTTGCATAACCACATGTTTATCTGTAAGCACAGTGAACGTAGTAACTTGTGGGTGAGCTTTCTTAATTGGTTCATTGTAATTTTGGACTGTATAAACCTCATGCTGAGCAGTAAGACATTTGACACGCTCATCGTCCGTGTTGGAATGCAGCTTCATCCTTAAGGCTTGATCTTTACAACTGTTTTATTTATTTATTTATTTATTTATTTATTTATTTATTTATTTTTTATGAGTTGTTGTTGTTGTTGTTTTAAAATAAGAAGCCAATGTCATACAGGATGACACCACAAAAGAGCAAAACTGAAAGTGAAATGTATGGTCTGGAATTCATATTAAGTGGCAAATTTTATCTTCAGTCAACACTTTGCAATGGTGCGATCCATCTCCTATAATCTGTACTGTGCAGAAAAATGGGTATTGGTATATAGAAGTATTATTGGGCATTGGCAGTCATTTTTTAAAGAAAAATTTAATGGTAATCCTTCCTGCTTTAAATTTTATATTTAAAATATGTGAGTACTTTATTTGACAAAAAACTCACAATTTGTAATTATGGTACTTACTATTAAAACATTTTTTTTTTAATTCCATGGATTACCTGGTATTAATTTCTCCCTGTAAATTTTTTTTTTTTTTTTTGGTGGATGACTGCAGGCTTCTCCTAGTTCCTAGTTTAAATTTAAAATATATTTATGAAATTATTGTCATGAAAATTAATTATAGTTCCTGGATCCATGGATTTTGTAGATTAAAGTTAACAATTCTTTTCAAATCACATTTACAATGTTCCATTGTATTTAATGGCTATTTTTGACAGTCTCACTGAAAATTGTTAATCTTGTTTTTGTTTCACCTGAAAACATTTGAAGCCTACAGACATTGTGTAGGAAGTAACTCTTTGGGGACTTGCTTCTTGCATCCTGTGATGTCATAAGATCATCTCTGAAACATCCATATCACATGACTTTTCCCTGCCCTTTAAGTCTGATCCTGCTTTGGATATGATAGTTTACACTGAATTAAAAATAAATTAAAGAGCCGGGCAGTGGTGGCACATGCCTTTAATCCCAGCACTTGGGAGGCAGAGGCAGGCAGATTTCTGAGTTCAAGGTCAGTCTGGTCTACAGAGTGAGTTCCATGATAGCCAGGACTACACAGAGAAACCCTGTCTCGGAACAAAACAAAAGAAACAAAGAAACAAAGAAACAAAGAAAGAAAGAAAAAAAGAAAGAAAGAAAGAAAGAAAGGAAGAGAGAAACAAAGAAAAAATAAATTAAAGGAACTAGAGTCATACTTCAGTGGTTAACCACAAATGCTGCTCTTCCAAGGAATCTGAAATTAGTTACCACCAAGCATGTTGCAAGTACCCACAACTACTGATAACTCTAATTGTAGGGGATCTGATGCCCTCTTATAGCCTGTAAGGCATGAAATACACTTATCCTCCAACACACACATAAATAAAAGTATTAAAAATTATATACTAAAGCTATCTTATGTTTTATTTTATGATTTTCTGTTTTAGTAGTCACATGTTATATATTGCCAAATGCATCTTATGACCTGACTATATGGATTTTTTAAAGACACAGGCTTTGTTTTCAGGATTGACTGTTTAGAATTGAGTAACCAGGTTTTTTTGTTTTCTTTCTTTCTTGGGGAAGTCTATTTTTCCTTCTCTCAGCATTCATGGCTTGTAGATCTATGGGTAGAGTTGAGACCCAATAAGCTTTCATCTACTCAGTTTATTATGTCTATTATTATTGTCCTCATTCATGCGATATGTATATAGCCATACATATATGTAACATCACAAAGACTGAGCAGGTTGTATTAATGTATTTAGGAATACATAGGCATGCATAAATATCTATGTATATAACAACAATGAACAAAGAGATCATGGACTAAAACCATAACAAGAGTAAAGTTTGGAAGGAGAAAAAGGAAGGAGAAAATGATGTAATTGTATTAATATTTGAAAAAGATAGGACAAGATTCATGTGTTTTCCTCTTAGCTTTGCCTCTTATGTCCTAAATATACATATTTTATAAAATTATTTTATTTATTTACATTTCTAGTATTGCCCTCCTTTCCAGTCTCCCTCCCAGAGTTCTTCACTCCATTTCCTCCTTGCCTCTGAGACGATCTTCCCCCTCTGACCCACCTATCCACTTATCCACCTACCTCAGAAAAAAGATTTGGGTTTTTTAATGTGTTTGTTTTAACAAAACACTCCTATTTTCTTTGCCTAGACTTAGGTTTTAGCTTTGAAATCTGCATGTTCACTTAACATTTTATGTGTGTGTTCCACTAGCCTAAGTTCATGAAACCAGATAAAGTAGTATGCAGGAGTTAGAGGATCTTTGTCTTTCTACATCATACTCACGACTAATATCTATTAGCAATGATGTTAGCTCCAGAAAATCTTTATAAAGTTCACTGGTTCATTTTGTACCTAGTGTATTGTCTCCAGAAAGAAAGCTAGTTTTTTTCTGAAATGAATGGATACAAGATTACATCAAAAATGGTCTACTAGTTGATTTGATCAGATAATTTTTTCAGCTTTGTTAACAAGATAGATTATATTAATTAATTTTTGAATGCATAAATGTAAGCTTTGAATACTTGTACTGAATATTTTTATGCTGCAAGGCAGCTTTTGCATTTCTGTATTGAAGTGCTACTGTATTGGAGGAGTTTGTATCTCTTTTATGGGAAATATTTTTAATTTGTTTATTTGTTTGTTTATTTGAAAATAGACTCTTCTCTTATACTGTACATCTTGACCACAATTTTCACTTCCTTCACCATTCCCAGATCCCCCAACAGCTCTCTTCTCCCCTAAATCCACTTCCCCTCTGTTCCTTTCAGAAAAAAAAAATCAGATCTTCAAAAGACAACAAGCAAGACAAATAAAACAAGGCAAACCCTCTTATATCGAGGTTGAAAAAGACAATCTAATAAGAGGAAAGGAGTCACAAGAGCAAGCAAAAGAATCAGAGACACATCCACTTGCACTGTTAGGATTTCCGCAAATACAAGGTACACAATCATGACATATACATAGAGGCCCTTGTGCACACCCTTCCAGGTACCATCTTTTTGTAAATTAAGCTAGTATACAAGGTAAAAGGTCTCAATATTGTTTTTTCATACTTATATCCTGTTATACTTTGCTTTAATTTTTTCTTGTTTCACTGTCCTTGTTCTATAGTAACATTCATTATAGTATAAATTCAATCATTTATCTGATTTATACATATTTCATATTTTAAAACCTTAATCATAGTTTAAATATACTTTTTATTAATTCCATAATTTTCATCTTATCTGGGTCTTGTCTATCTTCTTCCATTCCTTTCTTTATAAGTAAGTTTGGTTACATGCTTTTTGTACTTTCTAATCTTTATTTGTGTGCTCACAACTAAGTTTAAACACAACTTAGGATAGGACACTATTGTGTCACATTGTACCTACTTGAGGAATCAATTTCTTCCTCTGTTGGAACCTAAGTTTCAATGAGTTTGTCTATATCCCTTAATCCTGTGAGCCCCTGAGGGCAGCAAGACTCTGGAATGTCCTTTTACTCCAGGAAGAATCTCCTCCTTGAGCCTGATTTCAGCTTCTTTCATTAAAATCTGACAAGATTTCTTTCCAGTAATTTTATATTTCCTTCAAAGCTTTCTGAATTTTCCTCTCCCTTCAAAAAGTTCTGGTCCAGTGCTAAACAATGTTTGAAATACATTTGACTGTGGCCTCCATGTTTTTGTTTGTATTTTTTTGTTTTGTTTTTGTAGTTTGCTTGTTTGATTTTTTAACTTTATAATAATTTGTAAGCACTAAAAAGATCCTCAAATCAAAGTTTGGATCTAAATTTTAAAAATAAGGCCTGCTTCTTCAATTTTCCTAAACATTGTAATTTTAGAAGGAAGTATCAATTGTGATGAGAAAACCTTCCATTTTTAAATCTGTCTCACATCCCCACAGAATTATCAGTAACATCACTTGGGTTTTATCCTACAGTGGCAGATGTCCACAACAGACATGATGTTTTCTTGGACCAGAATTCAGAAAACATTGTGTTGCACCACATGCAGTCCCTTCTATTTGTTTGTAATTCCCTACAATCCCACAGTGTAATTTTATAATCTTGTTTTAAATATCTTCAGTAATTTTTCCAGTTCACTGTGTTTTATTATGATATCTCTGACATTTCTGTAACTTTAAAATTCTGATATTTTAATTTTTAATACACTCTGAGGAGACATTTTCATTATTTATACATATTAAAATTTTAAAGTCATACTGATTTTATGTTATTGCTTTATTGTTGTGATGCGAATTCTGTTAAAAATAAGAAAAGACCCACGTTTCTCTCATTAGTAATGTGTTTGAACTAAATAAACTAAGAATTATAGAAAACAAAGTAATCAATACCCATAGCCAGGAGGCTGCTTTGTTAAATTTCATACTGCATGTATGGTGATTCTCTGCTTAGAGTTAATTTTTAATACTTTTTTGTTAATATGGTACAATATCACATATTTACTTAGATTTTACATGTAAACAATTGAACAAAACTTTTATTTGTAAATTTTGCCACCTACCTACTCTTATTTACATACCCCTTCTATGGTCATTATAAAATAGTCAAGGACTGTCTCTGCTTTTAGCCCTTTGCTAAGCCAACATTGCTTTTTTTCTTTTAAGAGCTGTTTGTTAGGTCTTTAATTATTGTACCTCGTTTCTGTATATCATGATTAGTTCCTTTATTTCTGATCCATCAGTTGGGTAACTTGAGTAATAATAACCCCCTACAGGCTCATATATTTGAATACTTGGTCTCCAGTTACCCAAAATGTTTGGGAAGGATTCATAGATATTGCTTTTTGGAGGAGGTGTATCACAGGAGGTGGGCTGTGAGGTCTCCAGAAGCCCAAGCCATTCCCAGTGAATCTCTCTGTCTTTGTATAGTGTCTCAGTATGTAAGCACCCAGGTACTGCCTGCTTGTTCATTTCCCAATGTGATGGCCATGGACTCTAACCTACTGAAACTGAAAGTCTCAAATAAGTTCCTTTTTTCTATGAATTACTTAGATCATGGTTTCTTTTTCTTTAATTTTTTATCGGTTATTTTATTTATTTACATCTCAAATGTTATCCCCCTTCCTGGTTTCCCCTCTGCAAACTCTTTATTCCACTCCTCCCTTCCCCTGCTTCTAAGAGGGTGCTCTCCCTCACACCCACTCACTCCCTCCTCACTTTCCTAGCAGTCTCCTACCCTGGGGACTTCACAGGACCAAGGTCCTCCCCTCCTATTGATGCCAGATAAGGCCATCCTCTGCTACATATGTAGCCAGAGCCATGAGTTCCTCCATGTGTACTCTTTGGTTGGTGGTTTAGTCCCTGGGAGTTCTGTTTTTTTACAACAGTAATAGGAAAGTAACTTTGACAATAAGTTTATTCTAACCCACAATTTAGCTGTGTGATTATTTGCTAAGGTATAATCTTATATTGAATTTATTGAATCACTTTATTGAATTTGTTGAATTGTACTATATGATTAGTACAATTAAAATATGTGAATTTTTGTTTGTTCTTCCTTTTTTTTCCTTTTCTTCTTCATATTTTGGTTTAAATTCTGCTTAGAGAACTGGATTCATGGCTCAATTCTAGTAAGGACATAAAACTCATTTTTTCTATTGTATATTTAAAATAGTGCATTCAATGATATCCAAATATTCCTTTGTATTTGTTTTATCTGAGTTGCTACATGATGCTAGAATAATGGAATGTAAAATTATAAATGATTACAACGATGACTTATGTTAGATCCTCAATAATGATGCTTTGATTTTTTTCTTCTTTTAACTACTTAAAAAACATGTAATAAATGCACATGAAAGTATTTCATAGTCAGTAATAGAATTAAATTGTGGTATTTTAACTTCAAGCTATATTTTTAATTAAAGAAAATAGATAATAAAATAAAGAATGTGTAGTTTTGTAGAGACAAGGTATGAATTTGATTAAATTAGTACTTAGGCAATGGAGGACTTTGACAGTTCTCATAGCTACACTTCAAAATTAATCAGTCTGATTGCTCTAATTGACTCAAAATTATTATTTTATCATTTAGATTTGGTTAAAGAATGTTCTTTTTATTACTTAATGAATTTTAATATAACTAGTAGATAATAATGATCAGATACATGAAAATGTTATTTAAAAACTTAAACAGAGCTTGCTTTGCATTTCTGATGAAATATTTTGTTTACATATTTTTGTTTTTTCTGTCAAAAAATAATTTTTTCAGAGTTTATCACTGCTATAGTTATCATAAATTCAAAATATTTTTTCTTGTTATTATATTTTATCATTTAAAATCTGAAATTAAGTATATTTTGACTATTCTTTTTATTTTATAAGTCCTTCTAGGTTTTCTCCCACACTACCCACCCAACTTAAATTTCTTTATTGAAAAAACAGCAAAAATACAATAAAACAACCAACCCTCAAAAATCAAGAAAATAAAATGAAGCCATTCCTAAAAGGAAAACACACTCGTGTGTGTACACATGACACACACACACACACACACACACACACACACACACACTCAAACAAAACTGTAAGCAAATAGAAGAACACACAAACTATGGAGTCCAGTATACATTGTTCAAATTCTCCTGAATGAGGCATGTTCTGGAACTCAAGTGGTTGGCACATCCAGTGTCGCTGTAGTAGAAAAAATGTTTTGTTTTTTTTTTCTCTTCCACCATCTATGATGTTTCCAGTTTCTGGTGATCATGAATAGGGCAACAGTGAACAGAGTTGAGTAAGTGTCCTTGTAGTAGGATGAAGCATTCTCTGGGTATATGCCTGAGACTTGTATAGCTGGAAGTTCCTAATTCTAATCTTCTGGAAGAATTGCCACACTGGTTTTCATAGTGTTTGCAGGACTACAAGCAATACATGAGGGATTCTCTTACTCTGTATCCTTGCCGGTATCAGGTGTCACATTCTATCGATATTAGCTATTCTGACAGGTATAAGATGGAAGCTTAATGTAGTTCTGATTTGCATTTCCCTTATGGATAAGGATATTGGACATTTCTTTAAGTGTTTCTCAGCCATTTGACTTTCCACGACTGACAATTCTCTGTTTAAACCTGTACCCCATATTTATTACGGTTATTTGTTTTATTGATATCTAGTTTACTGAGTTCTTCATATATTTTGGATAATAGCCTTTGATAGAAAATAAAATTAAGTATCACAAAAATCAGTAGCCCTCCTGTATAAAAATGACAAACAGACTACAAAGGAAAAATCTTTCACTATAATATCAAATAATATAAACTATCTTGGCATAATTCTGATCAAGGAAGTGAAAGACTTATATGGGAAAAGTTGAAAGTCATTGAAGAAAGAATCTGGAGAAGATATCAGAAAATGGAAAAGTCTTCTATGCTCATGGATTAGTAAGAGTAACAGTAAAAATGGCAATCGTACTAAAAGAAACCTACAGATTCAATACAATCTCCATCAAAATATCAACATAATTCTTCACAGATACTTTAAAACCAGTTCTCAGCTTCATATGGAAACACAAAAATACACAGGCTAGTTAAAACAACAGCAACCCGAATAATAGATATCTGCTAGAGGTGTCACCATTCCTACCTGAAGTTGTACTACAAAGCTAGAGTAATAAAATAACATGATATCGGCCAAAACAAAAACAACAACAAAGCAAAAACCACATTGATAACAGGATCACATTGAAGACATAAGTCTACACACCTATGAATAACTAATATTTTTTTATTTTTTAAAAAAGGACAGAAATATACACTGGAAGATAAAAGACAACATCTTCAGTAAATGGCACTGGTCTGACTGGATTGCTGCATTTAGAAGACTTCAAATAGATCCAGAGTTATCACCCTGAACAAAAACTGAACTCCAAATGGATGAAAGACCTCAAAATGAAACCAGATACATGGAAACTGATAGAAGAAAAAGTGGTGTATAGCCTTGAACTCATTGACACAGGACAGACTTTTTGAACAGAATACCATGAACAAAGGCACTAAAATAAACAATTAATAGATTGAATCTTATACAGCTGAAAAGCTTCTGCAGGGCAAAGACACCATCATTCAAAGTGACTGCCTGTAGAATGGCAAAATGTTTTACCAACTGACAAATTCTTTTTTTTTACATATTGTTCATGATTGTATGACCAAGATATATATTTAAGAAAAGAGGATTTTAGTATAACTGTATTTTATTAAAATATTTATTAATATGATTATCAGACATAAATATGTACTGGCAAAGTTCAAAAGTCAGGCACAGTTAACAAGAAATTTCAATACCAACATCTATTCAATTAATACATTTTTAATAGAAGTATTCATTTGTCCACTATTGATACCTATATTCCACTACTTACGTTGGCAATGCTGTCATAAGTAAAGAACTAAAAAATAAATTCATTTTCAATGAAGGATATATTGTGATACTGTTATTAAGTAATTTGTTTTCATCATAAACTATGTTTGAAATTAATTAATATCAATTTTTGTTTTCTCCATGAATTAACAGTCCATCTGCTGTGAGGCACAAGAGTATAGTAATTTGGCAAGTGCCAACAACATAGTTGCTGTTGAGGTTTGGCCTTTTGCTATGTATTGTAATGCTAAATATTAGCCTCTAGAACCTGTTTGCCCCCCAAGGATGAGAGAATCTGTATATAGACCCAAGTGACTCTATGTAATTTTGCGCCCCCCCCCAGGTTATCCCTGATTGGTGAATAAACATGCCTATATTCTTTAGCCAGGCAGATGAGAGATTAGTGTTAGTGGGTTTTTTGTTTGTTTGTTTGCTTGTTTGCTTCCCAGTCTGGGGATAAGAGGCAGGGACCATGCTATGCAAATATTGATCACTGATCTCAACTCCTAACCCGTTTTCTCCATTTTTTTTTTTTTTTTTTTTTTTAGATTCAGAAGTTGGCCTGGACTTTACTCTGTAGATGAGGCCGATCTTGAATTAGTGATTTCTTCCTTAAGTCACTTGGCTAGCTAGGAATATTAATATGCATACTGCACTTGGCTTATAGTGCCCTTGTAAATAGTGAGGTCTTTACTGAAATGTAGGAGTAAAAAAAGGAGTCAAAGTACCTCAAGACCAGCCTGACACTTGGATGGTGACTATAATATCCAAGGCACATATGGGCTATTTTACATATACTCTGAAGGCAGAAATGCATACAGAATTGTTAATACACAAGAAAGTATATGAAATGTAAGGCACAATGCCAAAGGAATATTGCATTTGTACTTTGTCTCGTGTTCAGTAACAGATCAATTGTATTGTTGGATAGTAAAAGGGTGAATACACTAGAAAAAAATCTTTGGAATAAAAGGACAATGGATCTTTTGCAAAAGTAGACAAACATCACATTTTAATCTCGGAAATGGAGTGAAATATTTTTTCATTCTTGTTTGCAAAGTCCTTAAGACAAATAATATACTATAGTCCTCAGTAGATGCTATGTATGTGACTGGATGGGTTATGCATCAAAAAGAAGCATGTTCTATCCTTCATTTATCATCACAGAGTAATCATTTCATCACTGTGTAAAATAGTCATTTATAGTTAATGTGATGTTATATCAATTCATTAATCCTTAACAGATATATTTTCTACAGAGGTAAATATTTGTCATCTTTATATATTAAATTCAATCTCATAATAAAGCATCTTAGTGAAAATACCCAATGGCAAATGAAATCTACAAAGACAATACACAACAACGCATGACGTGCCAGTGAGGAATGGAGCAGAAGTAATTTTCACAGAGACAAAAGGATACAAAGTTTGATTAACAGCTCCATACTGAGAAGTAGCAAGACCCAGTTAGCCAGCACTTTCTGTTCCTTTTGTTTTAAAGTCCTCTTGCCAGGCAGTGAAGGAATTTATTTTTTTCCTGACTCTTTTCAACTGAGAAACAGGAGAAGAACTGAGAACTTTTCATGTGACATGAAAACTCAGTCTGTCATTGAATTTTTCAACTCTTCATTATGCCTTCAACGTGGAACATAAGTGCTAATGAAATTCTTGGAGCCTCACAGTAACTGTTGATTGAATTTCTGCACATTGTGAGAATCATTGAATTCACTTAATGTGGGATGAGAGGTTGTGTTCTCTATGTAACAGTTTAAATTGAGCACCTACTATGTAATAACTTTTTGAGCTACTTTACTTTAGATGCAGTGTTTACATTGCTCACAACATAACTGTATTAACTAAAAGAGCTAATTGATCAAGGTAAGAATAGCTTTATAAATAGCAATCCATAAATTCAATATATATATATATATATATATATATATATATATATATATAATTATTTTAGGAATATATGTAGAAATTAATGCAAATTACCTATATCTTTTATATAATTCATAATATATAATTTCATATGGAATAAAAGATGCAGTATACTAGCATAGTGTTTTTGGTAGGGTTTTACTGCTGTGAACAGACACCATGACCAAGGTAAGTCTAATGAAGAACATTTAATTGAGGCTGGCTTACAGGTTCAGAGGTTCAGTTCATTATCAACAAGGTAGGAGTATGGCAGCATCCAGGCAGGCATGGTGCAGGAGGAGCTGAGAGTTCTACATATTCATCTGAAGGCTGCTAGTGGAAGACTGACTTCCAGGCAGCTAGGATGATGGTCTTAAAGGCCACACTCACAGTGACACATCTATTCCAACAAGTTCATACCTACTACAACAGGGCCACACTTTCTAATAGTGCCACTCCCTGGGTCAAGCATCACACATAGTATAATTATGAAGATTTAAAATTCACAAATATGGTGAGGTACCCATCTCCCACAGGTATGTCATAGGTTTTATCAAGAGAGTATTGATTCTGAAAGCTATCTTATTTTGTACCTCTAATTTGATCATTAAAAGAGGCTTTTCTGAGGAGGAGGGCAACCCTGTAGGAGGACCAGTAGTCTCACTTAACCTGGATCCCAGAGATTTCTCAGACACTGGGTCACCAAACTGGCAGCATACATCAGCTGGTATGAGACTTCTAATACATATAAAGCAGAGGACAGTTGAGTGTGGGTTCAGTCAGAAAAGATGCACCTAATCCTCAAGAGACTGGAGGCACCAGGGAGTTTAGAGGTTTGGTGGGGTGTGGGGTAGGGACATCCTTGTGGAGACAGAGATGGGGAGGAGGTATGGAATGTGAAACAGAAGGAGGGTGGGCCAGGAGTGGAATAAAATCTGGAGGGTAAAAAAAGAAATATAAATAAATAAATAAATAAATAAATAAATATTAATAAATAAAATGTAAAAACAAAAGAGGCTTTTTTATTTACTCATAGTGGTGGATCTACTATACATACATTATCCTCTATAGTTTTATGAATATACTATATAGTGTACATGATCCCCATAACTGTCACTTTAGATTGGATACGTGTTTTTCAACAAAGTCTGTTTTTTTGCGCAAAGTCTAGATCACCAAGGCCTGATTGAGAACCGAGGCTTTGTAGAATGTTTGAGATGACTGTGGATGTGGTTGTAAAGAGATTTAAAGCATGTCAACACTGTCTTTTTATCACCTCCTGGATGATGAGTGGAGTAGTCATGTTGAGTTGCACTGCTTTAATATCACCATGAGCAGGAGCTAACTGGTCAATCAATCTGTCATTGTGTGAAACTTATTGATGAGCCAAAACAGAACCTTTCCTCTTTTTAAATTAATCATTCTAGATATTTTGTTATAACCATGCTATGAATACAGTTAATTGTTGTTTATTCCCCTGTCTTCTCACTTTAAGAATAAGTCACAATTATGTTGCTAAGATTAATGTAGCACATGTCACTTTATAAATTATTTCTTTTTCTTTTGCTTGACTTTACAACTTTGTTTTGTTTAGAATTGAAACAATCTTAGCACGTATATTACTATTTCTTAATCTTGGTTTGCTATGAACAGTATTGTTTCCAAATAAATTTTTCTGCCTAACACACTATATACAAAACAAAATGTTTGTCTAATAACTTTACAAGCTTTAAAATAATATATTTATTTGTATTTATACCCTCTTCCACAAGAGTTATTTTGTTGGCCAATCTATTTTGTCTGGTGTAGTTGCGGATCCCAGTGTTCCCAATCACAATGTACTTTCTCCAAATCATTTTCCCAATATGAACATCTTTGTAAATCGGAGTGGTCTGACCATGATTATCAGTATCATAGAAGTGACCTAGACATGCACACTGATCATTGCCACAGATTTTATGTTTTTTGAACTTGTAAATATTCGGCAGTAGCTTAACAATTTCAGAAATAAGTTATGTTTATCATTGGTGATTAGTATTCTCTTGAAATATGTTTATTTCACAGAATTAAAATCAATCAACTATGTGATCTCATCCCTTATCCAACGAAGGGTCAGTACCCTCTCTGTGTGCCCACCAGTCTCTGTGGACAGATGTGCAATAAAGAGGCATCCTTATAGAAGATGGACCTAGTGTTGACTTTTGGACATACTGATAGATAGGAGCTACTGTTCTAGCTTTCTACATTAGCTGTAGGAACGGGCAACTGCCAAACGAATCTGACAAAGCGAGGTTTTAAGCTCTATCATGCAGGTTAAATATTTCATGCCCTCTAGAGAGATGACACAAAGTGATGTGAACTACTTTCATTTGATCGTATGAATGATGAAAGTGTTTCTGGTTTCTCAGAGACTCTCGGTGAGATCTAAGAATGTTTGCCAAGATGTGCCTGGTAAATAAATCAGTTCATCCTACAACAGAAGTTCTGCAGACAGATGGTCATTTAGAATTCAGTGTTTGACTGGGAAAAGACAGGAATGAAGACAAAGAATATGATATCATATTAATATGTATCTTATACCACACTAGACTCAAAAAATGTAAGCAGTCATATTTCTTTGCATTTATAACTGGAAAATATTTTAATTTATCAAATGCATATGAAGTAAATAATTTTAGATAATAACTGTTTTATTATAATCTTTTACTAGTACTAGAAAAGATTTAATAAACATAAACAGATAACTTGAAATATTAATTAAAATAAGTCACTAAAATTATGTGGCTTAACAAATTCAAGTATAACAATTCATTGGAATTTTGAAAATAGTCTACTTTAAATTATAATAAACTACTGGTTATCTCAATATCCGTTTTTCTTTTAGTTTTTCTAAAATAATTAGGTGTACATATGACTGTCTATGTATCAGCTTTCTTATGCAGGTGCACATGCCTGCAGAGGTCAGAGGAAAGCACTGAATACCCTGGAACTTGAGTTTTAGGCAGTTTTGAACCACTGATGTGGATCCTAGAAATTAAACCAGTCTGCATTATTCTCCAATAAATAATCCATCCAGCCCTGATGTTTAAACTTGAAAGAGATTTTCTTACTGTCTCAAAAGTAATTATTTAGAGGATTTCATGGGCACAGATCTGTGAAAGAGACACCATTCTATGTGCTTCCTTAGAGAAAAACATTGAGACTCAAGGATAACCATAAATCCACATTCCTAAGAAAGTGTCTGCCCCACATTTTCTCCCTATATTTCCCTCAGACAGAAGCAATTCTCGGTTAAAAAATTGGAGATGGCTAGAATGATGAGGTAAGAGTGATTGAGTGAGTGGATGAACACCCTCATAGAAGTGGGGGGGTATAGAAAGGGTGGTTTGTGGAGGTGAAACCAGGAAAGGAGATAATATTTGAAATGTTAATAAATAAAATATCCAATGGGGGGGAGAGAATGTCTGCCCATTGGAAATAGCACCATCTTTCATACCCAGTTTTTGTTTTGTTGTCATTGTTGTTGTTTGTTCATTTTTCCACTGATCTGGAAATAAGTGGTATGTGTGCTTAGAAGCTTTACATGGCAAATTCACTTGCTTAGATGCTTAGATAAATAGGATTGTATGTGAGGCATTTTATACTGTAAAGTCAACCATGACTTCTATATTATTATAAATCTTATTCTATTAAAACCTTCTGAAAAAATTGAAACCAATTATGAAATATAATATAAGATAAAATAGTATATAATGAATAAATTCTAGCATTTTTTCTTTTCCCTTGATGCTGACTTTTCATATAGTATTTTAGTATAGTCATAGGCTTTAATATTCTACAGCTTATTTGAAAGCCATTGCTTCTATCATTTTAATCATGTACCTTACACCACAAAAAGTGAAGCTTAGATTATGAGACCGTAGAGACTACAATGGTGTGATGTTAAATTAATTTAATTTTTTCCAAAAACATATGGTTATCTCTCTACACACAAGTTCTTATCAAATCCCAAACAGACATAACCTCTGGTATATTTGAGTTTTTCAAATCATGCTATTGACAATTAAAATTTCTATTACTAATAGTTACCTTTTCTAGTAGATTTAAGGCACATACTTTTATAATAGGAATTTTATATGTATTAACACATTTTATTACATTTATTTGACCTTGATGAAATGTTCTTCGCAAACTTTGATTGTTAATAATTATTGTTCTTGACAGCTTACATAATTAGATAATATATACTTCACTATTTTATCTGAGAATAAAGAAACACACCCAAGAGTGTTTGGATAGTCCAAATTGGGCTACATTGGATTAAGAAAAAAAAAAAAAGCGAACAAGAGAACACACATTTGGGTCAGTAAGGAAAGAGAATAGATTTAAAATAGATAGACTATTATAGTAATGTAGAAATACACAGAAAATGTCTCATTATTTACAACTGAGACTACTGTGTGTTGAACAAGCACTAACTTTAGTTTTAAAAACTGTTTCAAGGTTTTGTGTTTATTTAGTTTCAAAGATTGAGCACAGGAAATGTAGTGATAAATCACAAGAAAATTTATTCAGTTTAAGAAGACTCTGTCTTCTTGAAATTTACAGAAATATAATGAAATTTTTATCTATTCCTCTGGATTGTCTAACACATGTAGAGAAGATATTAGCTAGCCTAAATTGGGCATGAAATACCTATCTGTGACTACTGAACCTATCTATTCTTCTCTCAACAACTACAATGATCTTGGCAGAAAAGAAAAAGAAAAAAGAAATTATAAAGAGTAATATGTATTCCTTTCCTTTTGACTTTCAAACTGTTGAAATAATGGACTTCAAAATATTGGAACAATTCCCAAGAATCTTATATATGAAGAATGAATAGGCTGAAGGTGAATCCAAACCAGAAGAGGAGACTTCTTTCAGGAGTAAATTGCATCTTGACAACTTATTGAACAGCTTGAAATACATACCAGAAATCAGACAATGTCAGGTCCATAATGGGTAATATCATACCTTGACCAGGTCTGATTTATACTGCTTTCCCTCGATTTAAATATAAATCTCATAGACTTGGAGGTAACAAGGCTACTGTGTTTGATTATTTTCCAACATGACTACACTGAATGAAACTGAATCACATGCTTTTGAGTATTCATTGGTACTGTAGTTAACACATTGAGGATAGATAGACATTGTTATCTGGTTAAAGATGGCAGGGACTACTAGACTTTGATATGAATGCCTGAAGTGACACTACTGATTTTTATGTCTTCTACTTTTTACGTCTTGATGAAATTGAAATACCTTGATTCATTGAGAAACCTTCATTTCTAAAAATACTTTTTAAGGCAGACAATATATGAAAGTTTTCACTTCTTTCTTTACATAGATGGGGGAAACATATTTTTCACAATATGTTTTGGCACATTACTATACGTTTTTATTCTTACCTAAAGGAGTTCATGTTCTAATCATTAAAATCTGTAAGACCTTGTAGCATGAATTTCCAATGTGGACTCAGTGCAAAAACATGAGCTCTTAAAGGACATTGTACCTTGTAGGATCTGGAGAAAGAACTAACAGAACAATGAAACAGCATGTCTTTGACTGTAGGTAAAAAGCCTTTACATCCATGCATACAAATTCACATACACAGACACACATAGGTATAAGCAAACAGATATACACATGCACATACTGCTTTCCTTTAATTTAAATATAAATCTCATAGACTTGGAAGTAACAAGACACATACAAACTATGTACACATTCACATACACAGACACATACACATACACACACAGTCTCTCTTTCTCTTTCTCTCTCTCTCACATGTGTGTGTGTGGGGGGGCGCACATGTATATAAGTACACATACACAAACATATTCACATATTACATACACAAAGAATATATATTATATATAATATATGCATATAAGTACACATATACAACACAAATATATATACATCTTATTTAAGTTTCTATTTCTGTAATACAGGTCATGAATAAAAGCAACTTGATGAAGATAGTTTATTTGAACACACACACACACACACACACACAGAGGAAGGAAAGATTGGGGGAAGAGAGAGGTGTGCATACTCACAAAAAGAATTTTAAGCAGGAACAGTGAAGCAAGAACAGAATAAAAATCCCTAAAGTGGTGATTCTTAATGTCTTTCTTCTCCTGATTTATTCAGTTTGTTTTCTTATGTACCCTATATATCTATATCTCCTCAGTGATAGCACAGATCATAGTGGGCTGACATTACCTCAATAGTCATTAATCAAAAACAATGTTCTATGTTGAAACCGGCTCAGCTCTACCTGGCTTGAGACAAAAGACTTAACAAAAAATGTTGCAGCTTCCTCCAGTCTTCGGGTCAAGGTCTAGAGGGAAAGAGAAATGGGGATAAGGGGAAGATACGCTAGGAATGGAGACAAGACAGAGATTCTGATCCAGTCTCAAGTCTAGTCTCTAGTTGAAGGGAAATCTGGGGTATTTATACACTTTTGCCACTCCCCTTGTAGGAGTAGATATGTATATCCAAGGCACTTGGATATGACGTAAGCCTTGGAGGCGTGGCTAGCACGTGTGCTTTACAGGCAAGGATAGCTGCTTTCTAGCAGCTTTCTGTTAAAAGTCGGCTCCCAACAGTTCTATAGGCAATATCACGAGAACATCTTTTCAATAGATATATGTAACATGTGTCACAATGACAGAAATTCCAGCCAGAAAAGGCAGACATATTTACATACACTTATACATACATATACACTATAGTGATTTGAGTAAGAATGTCTCCAATAGGCTCATATAGATATGTGCATTTGTTCCACCAAGTATTGGTGAAAGTGTGTTGCTTTTGAGACCTCAAAGTCCATGCAAGGTCAAATCTTTCTCTTTCTCTTCCTGTGGATCAAGTTATAAATCTTTCAGCTCTTTCTCCAAGTCCATGTGTGCTACAATGATCCCCACCTTGATGATAATGGACACACATACAAATCCACAATCCACTCATTTATACACGGACACACAAGTACAGATGCAGATACATAAACATACAGAGGTGTAGGCTCAGCACATCTGGCTGCAGTGCAATCCAAGATGTACTGAGCGAATGCAACTGTCACTCTGAGTCAAAGCTGTGACAAGAGCTCTCACACATTCCTGCTCTCAATTCATATGTGGTCCAAGCTCAGCAAACTTCCCAGTGGGCAGCAAATATACACTTTACATGGTGATTTATTACAGGAACAAGAAGGGAAAAGTCTTCCTCTTGCTGGTTTCAGGATGATGTTTTCAGGGTTTGGATGTGTCTCAACTTTACTTTCTCTGGATTGGCTCCTCAAGTCACACTGCTTTTTGGCCCCACACTAGGCCTGTGCTAGACTTTTAAAATATCAAATCAGGCATTAGTATCCCCACCCTAACCCTAAGAGATCCTTAACAGTACTACTGATGCTATGATATGCTTGCAGACAGGAGCCTAGCATGGATGTCCACTGAGTGGCCCTACCACCTGACTGAGACAGATACACGCACTTATAACCAACCATTGGACTGAAGTTGGAGACCCCTTTAGAGGAGTTAGGGGAAGGATTGAGGGAGCTGAAGGGGATAGCAACCCCAAAGAAAGACCAGAAGTCTCAATTAACCTGGACACCTGGGAGCTCCAAAAGACTGAGCCACAAACCAGTCAACTTACAGAGTGGTCCAAGGCCCCCTGGTACTTATGCAGCAAAAGAGTGCCTGATCTGTCATCAGTGTGAGATGAAGCACCTAACCCTTAAGACTTGAGACCGCAGGGGAGGGGGATACCCAGAGTGATTAGATGGGAACACTCTCTCAGAGGCAAAGCGGGGAAGGGGGGATGAAAAACTGTGAAAGGGGGGAATGGGAAAGGAGTAATGTAAATAAATAAAATAATTAATAAAACAACAATAACAACAACAACAATAAAAACAAAAACAGGAAATCAGATCCTCAGGGGCATACTTCCTCCAAGGAGACCAGACTCGCTAATCCTTCCTAAAGTACATATCAACTTGGAACAAAATATTTAAACATGTGAGCTATGGGAGCCATTTTCATTTAAGCCACCACACTTTTCCTCAAGCATTCCATTAATTTTCTTTTCTCTAAACTGTCAGCTAGAGCCCAGCCTGGGATATTGTCTCCAACAGTCATTCAAAGTATGATATGGTATTTTTTTTTCTGCTTCTCTTCTCCATAAGCCATCTTAAATTTATCTGCAGATTCCCTTTCATAACTGATTTCCCTGCCTGAGATATAACTCACTACAATAGCTTGATCTTTCAGACATAAAAAAATCCCTTCCCTCCTCTAATTAAGCCTGACACAAATTCTCAGTCTCCCATAACATATGTAGGGAACACACGGCATTCTGCTAAGAAATCTCAATGCTGAGAGCATTTCCAGCAGGCTAGCATTATTGTTTGCGATAACTTCATTGCAAGTCCAGCCCCTGAGGTTTGTTAAAGGAGCTAGGTCATATTTTTTAAAAGTACATTTCAAAGAGACTTAATATTAGAATTGCCTGTACTCCTGATTCTAGTCCCAGAAAGACACTAACCAACAGCTAACGTATTTGTCATATTAGCAATTGCATCTCATTTTATCTCTACTCAGATTCTTCATGTTCCTTTCTCATTAGCTACCCTTTTCCCAAACTGTACAAAGTTTGACTTTCACATCCCAGGTTTATTTTGTACTAGTTATGGCTCTACTATAAGTAGTTGACACGAACTCAGCCCAACAAGTGCTTCCTCCATGTTGAAAATCTCATTTGCATCTGTCTATCCTTGAATTTTCTTGATATATACATCACAAAATAATCCAAAAGAATCCTTAGACACCAAAGCATTCCCAGTTGTGTACAGTAGTGTTCTTAGTGGAAGTTGTTTGAGTGTGAGGCGGTAGTAAGAATAATAACTACAACACTATCTTCTCTGTATCAGGGAAACCCTACAGAGCCAGAAGCAACATTTCAAGCAGTTCCTCTGGTCCTGAAAACCTGTACACATAAGGTTTTCTTGCTCTGCAGCAGGCTAGCTCTTGGGATACATTTTTCTATGTATTACACAGTATCAACTTACTGATACAAGGGAACAAAAAGGAGCTTCTGGCCTTCCTAAAATTTCTATGCAAAATTCTCCACTATCAAATGCATCTTGCCTTCTCTGAATCATGTTTTGTTGCAGATGCTTCTCACAACCTGCTACTAGTAATACATTATTAGTAATTACTCTTTCCACCCTTCTGGCTTCAATTTGGTTTGTTTAACCAATTATCTTTTAACTTGTTCTATACTGACAAAAAATAATAGAGCTAAACACAAGAGAATGACAATTGTGCCTTAAAAAATCCAATGTTTATCTATACATTAGGTATCTTTAGGCTGTAATATGAAATTTCGCTGTCATGGTTTCAGTAAGAAATTTCTCCTATGGATTCATGTACTTGAACATTGGCTTCAAAATTGATGGCACTGTTGGAAAGTTATAGGGCCATTAGGAGTTAGAGCATAGGGGAAGAAGTATGCCACTGGGCTCAGACATTGAGGTATTTCAGCCTCACTCAACTTCCTGCTTTCTCTGTGTCTTGTGTATGGATTAAATGTGCTCAGCCGACTTACTGTTCCTACTGCTCTTCAATGTCTTTCCCAAATGATGAATTCTTTATTCCTCTACAGCTATAAGTGCAAATAAATTATTTCTCTCTTGAGTTGCTTTTGGTCATGGTTTTTATAACAGCCACAAAAAATTACCGTTGTAGAAAATGTCTCTTTTACTTATATAAATAAAGAATGTAGTTTGGGAGGCTTGTGGAAGAGTTGTGGGTAGGATTAGGGACCTGGGGGGCAGGAGTATAGGAATTCACAAGAAGATCAACAGATTCAATTAACCTGGACCCTTTGGGCTAACAGAAAGTGAACCACCAACCAAGGATCATACATGGGCTGGACCACCCCACACACATATGTAGCAGATGGGCTGCCTGCTCTTCATGTAGGTACCCAAAAAACTGTAGTGGAAGCTGCCCCTGCCTCTGTTGGCTGCCTGTGAATCTGTGTCCCTTGACTGGGCTGCTTTGTCTGGCCACAGTGGTAAAGGATGTACCTAGTGACTTGAGGTGCCAGGGTAGGTGAGTACCTAGGGCCTCCTCCCTCATTTCAGAGGATAAGGGGTTGTGTGAGGGGACACTCACTGGGAGAAGGGGAATGCAATCTGGATGTAAAGTAAATAAATAAATAAATTTTTAAAAATAATAAAATATAAAGGACCAAAGCTTGAAGATAAATGTTTTAAAAAGCAATAACATCACCTTAGTTTTGTTTTTATTGCTCTGAAGACACACCATGACCAAGGCAATGGTTTTTTTGTTGTTGTTGTTGTTGTTTGCTTTGGTTTTTTTTTTTTGTTCTTTTTTGTTGTTGTTTTTAAATTTGATATTTTTTTATTTACATTTGAAATGTTATCTCCTTTCCCATTTCCACAACCCCTCTCTGGAAACTCCCTAACCCATCCTTCCTCTAGGAGGGTGCTCCCCCACCTACCCACTCACTCCAGCCTTCCTGCCCTGACATTCCCCTACACTGGGGCATAGAATTCCACAGGACCAAGGACCACCTATTCCAACAAGGCCACACTTCCTAATAGTGCCACGTCTCGTGGGCCTAGCATATTCAAACCACTACAAACATTTAGGCTATAGTTTCATCACTCTCTGAGTAGTAATCTGAGAAGGTAAGTAGTGCTATTTTATTCAGACACTTAACAGCATTTATCCTGTGCCTTCATGCGTGTGTTGACATATTTTATGCACTGGTCAGTATGTCCCATGCATGC